>SJYA01002444.1:530441-797500 GCA_006410615.1 Neotragus moschatus
GGGGGGGGATGGTGGAGAGATGTTAAAAACATCTTCCTGACAGTCTGACATCTGAGGCCCAGTACACCGAGGAAACTGCTCTTACAACCTCACTGGGTGGTGGCCTGTATTTCATCAAAGCTTTTTATCATCTCATTTTCAAAGGTGGGACACAAGGTACATTCAGAAAGATGGGCAGAAAGCTACAGCTCTGCAACTGACTTTTTTCTGGAAAGTACTACATATATCACAAAATTAGAAATTTCTATCTCTAGCATTTTTCTTTCTTAAAAATAAGAAAGCTTAAGGGAAACAGAATGAAATATTCTCACTTTCAGAGCTTTCCAATATTCCATTATTCCCAACATTTCCATTATTAACTCTAATATTCACTCTAAGACACGTTTCAAACAGGAATTACATTATCATTAAAAAAGAAACTTTAACATAGCTAAATCTAGGGTATGCTTTTTTTTTTTTGCATTCAGCATATATTACTCTATCACTGTAGAAGCTCTTCTTAAGCATTTATTTAAAAAAACCTAGAATCATATTCACAATGTAGAACAAGTTTATAAAATTGGTGTGCAAAGTCCATTGTAAAAGGATAACACTATGTTTAGAAACAAAGCTGCCTCCCCTGTTATATTTCTTTATTCTTGATATAAACAGGAGACATATACTATTTAAAAATAATACTTTTTAAATAGTAAAATATACAAGAGGTTCCTGAGCATAACAAAAATATCTTGAAAATATGTGGCTATCTGAAGTATAAAATAGCAAGTGTAAAGAATAGCATGATTGTAAAACTACGTTTGAAGGCTTAGAAACAGTATAAAATAGTTTGCCTTTTTTGAGTGCATAATTATACATTAGTGCAAACAAAAATGTCTCAAAATTTAATGACTACAAATCTCAAAGATTTGCAGAGGTGCGCAAAACATGGAATTTCTTTAACGTCATGCGAACAGAACCCAGCTCTCGATTAATCTTCTCCAAACGATCTTCCAAGGCTTCCTGGGCAAAAATAAAGGAAAAAACTTAATCAGAATTCTACCAAGTTCACCAATTCTATAAGTATCACCAAAATGATCTCTCTTTCAGCAAATGAGCAAGTTTAAATATCAAAAATTAAAATTATTTTGGCTTTTATACAAATCATCCTTTACATTATTTCATTTAAACTATAAACATAAATCAACTTTTCAACCATTCAAGGTCACTGCTGAACTTTAAATATTCTCAATATGTTTGATACACTATGTGGAAATTATAGCAACAGCAACCCAGTTCTCTAGAAGGAGAGAATTATCTGACTCCGCTGAACTGAAAACAGTACAAACAAGAGGAACCCAGAAGGTTCTTCATACATTTCCCCAGAAAAAATGGACACATCTGATCGGTGCTGTAACCCACTTATATCAGAGAACTTTCTTCTGACCAAAATTTCTAGGTTAAAAAGGAAAAATGCTAGAGGAGACCTTTCCAAGAAACAAGAGATTGTACAATGAATCAGTGTAACAACTGCTATTTTAAAATAAATACTACTACTGTTAAACAGTACCTGAAATATATATTCACCACTTTAGGTATTTTATTCAGTACTAACTCCAATGGTATCCTGAAATAAAACCTAAAAATTTTCTCTTCAACAACTTTCAATTGGGTAAGAAATTAACAGCTCATTTTTAGAATATTCAGAAGATAGAAGAGCAAAAAGTAACAACCGCTGCTCCTGTTTCCTATTTCTTTATGTATACAGGAACATCATTTTTAAGAAAAAAAATCAAACACTTCTTTAGAATGTTTTTCAATTTAACTTTTGTTATGGAATATCCTTTATGAGATCATTTTAAATTAAATATATATCCTGAAACATGTCTCTACACATACCTAGAAATATTGCCTTTGGAATCATTCCCTCAAGTAAAAACGCTAGGTCCAAAAAAATGTATAATTTTATTTTTATTTTTTTTTAATTTTTAAAATTTTTTTTGAGCAAAAGATCTTTTATTTTTATTTATTTATTTTTACTTTTTATTTTTACTTTATTTTACTTTTCATTACTATATTGGTTTTGCCATACATTGACATGGATAAAAAATGTATAATGGAAATGGATAAATGGGAAAAAAATGTATAATTTTAAAGCTTTGGATACATGTCAAGCTGAATTCCAGGAAGTCTGTGACACTTTCTCCTTACTCAGTGTTGAAGGATAAGCTTTTCCCGAGCCCAGCTATCATTGTTTTTTTTTGTTTGTTTTACACCTGCCAATCTAAGAGCTTAAAAATGGTGCATGCACACCTGTGTATGCTCAGTTGTGTCCAAGTCTTTGCAACCCCATGGACTGTAACCTACCAGGCTCCTCTGTCCATGGAATTCTCCAGGCAAGAATACTGGAGTGGGTTGTCGTTTCCTTCTCCAGATTTTTCCCACCCAGGTATCAAATCCATGGCTCTTGTGGCTCCTGCACTGGAGGGCATTTTCCTTACCACTGAGCCTCCTGGAAAGCCTTAAAAATTATGCTTTTGTTTAAATGTGCGTTTGTTTTTTTTAACTCATGAGTGTGGTAGAGCATTTTTCATCTTTTTTTGCCCTTTTTTACTTACGAATCCTACACGAGCATCCTCAGCCTTTTTTTTTTTTTTGGTTGCCCTTTGTCTTCTTACTATATTGAAAGAGCTTTGACATACATGACCGGAAACTAAGGCCCTTTAAAAAAGTCTTATTTTAAGAGCTTGTTGGGACTTCTCTGGTGGCTCAGTGGTAAAGAATCTGCCTGCCAGTGAAGGAGACACAAGTTTGATCCCTGATCCAGGAAGATCCCACTTGCTGCAAAGCAACTAAGCCAGTGTGCCACAACTATTGAGCTTGTGGTCCAGAGCCAGGGAGCCACAACTACTGAAGTATGCATGCTCTAGAGCCTGTCCACAACAAGAGAATCATCACAACAAGAACCACACACCACCACTAGAGAAAAGTCCGCAGCAAAGCAGCAAAGACCCAACATAGCCAAAAATAAAAATAAATAAGATTATAAGGAGCTTGGGCCTCCCTGATAGCTCAGCTGGTAAAGAATCCAATCCGTCGGGAAGATCCGTTGGAAAAGGGATAGGCTACCCACTCCAGGGTTTGTGGGCTTCCCTGGTGGCTCAGAGGGTAAAGAATCCGCCTGCAATGCGGGAGACCTGGGTTTAATTCCTGGGTTGGGAAGATCCCCTGGAGAAGGGAAAGGCTACCCAGTCCAGTATTCTGGCCTGGAGAATTCCACGGACCAGTCAATGGGGCTGCAAAGAGTCGGATACGACTGAGTGACTTTCACTTCATTTCATAAAGAGCTTAAAATCATCATTATGTAAACATAAATAAACATATATGGAACCAAATGTTTCAGAGACATTTAGAATTAGAGAGCCACAAATTTTTCTTCTGCCTTCCCAATAAACTGCTTTATTTATTTTTGGCTGCACTTTGTGACTTGTGGGATCTGGGACCAGGATCAAACCTGTGCTGCCTGCAGGGGAATCACAAAGTCCTAACCACTGGACCACCAGGAAATTTATCAGTAAACTACTTAAAAATGAGTTTCATGTGTTGAGTCTTACCAATTATTAAATAAAAACTTTCAGAGCAACAAAGACAATGAAAGAAAGTCAGAAAAAAAAGAGACATTAAAGATAACAAAGAACCCATGTGGGATCTTCCTGGACTGGGGATCGAACTCATATGTCTCCTTCACTGGCAGGCAGATTCTTTACCACTGAGCCATCAGGGAAGTCCCAACAAGCTCTTAAAATAAGACTTTTAAAGGGCCTTAGTTTCTGTTCATGTATGTCAAAGCTGTTTCAATATAGTAAGAAGACAAAGGGCAACCAAAAAAAAGGGCTGTGAATGCTTGTGTAGGATTCATAAGTACAAACCTAGAAAAAGACCTCTTCAATGTGTCTCTTTCCTTCTGATATCACAGATCAATCTGATAATGAACTTTTCCTGAAATTAAGGCACTGAAAAGCCAAAGCATTCCATTATATGAGACACAGCACTAATGTGATGTTTAAAATGTTACAAAAAGAGATTTAAAATGTCCCATGGCTTCATGCATTTTATTGATAATTCTCTTTGAAAAGCAACTAAAAGAAAGGCACACGGGCCATTTCACCTGCACCATCTCCTGCTCAATAACGGAATCAAATTTCTCTTTTTAAACTCACATCTATTCCAGTTGCAAAGTGCCACTGTTTTACATGTTTACTAAATGGAAAGAGATTCAGAAATAACTTGCAATTTGGGGAGGAAAAAACAAAACACAAAAGGAGAGATTTCATGTGAGAGCCTTAACAATGCAGAAATCCTGCCATTTGCTCCCAAGTTAGTTTCTTGAAAACATGATGGCATGAATGCCTTTTTCTTGGAAGTATCAAGTAAAATCACTTTGTTCCTGAAAACCAGCATCAAGTTTTAAAATACACTGTCATTACCAAACACTTCCCATAAAGGTTAAAAGTTCTGATCGACTGTTTCAGTGTGCCTAAAAACTGACATTAAAGAACCATTGTGGGGGCCGTGCGGACTTCCCTGGTGGCCCAGTGGTTAAGAATCCGCCTGCCAAGGCAGGGGACATAGGTTTGATCCCTGGTCCAGAAACTAGGATCCCACATGCCTCAGGGCAACTAAACCCATGTGCCACAACTACTGAGCCCTCACTCTAGAGCCCACGCTCTGCAACAAGAGAAACCAGAGGAACAAGAAGCCCACGCACCACAACTAGAGAAAGCCTGCACACAGCCAGCAAAAACCCAACACAGCCATAAGTAAGAAATAAACACTTTTTTTTAATTAGAAGAAAAAAAATCCTCGTGGTTAAATGGAGCACTGACTAGCATCAGGCCTCCAAAGCAGATTCAAGCTAAGACACATCACCTGATTTAATCTCGTCTGCAAAGTGACTCGTCCTCCAGTAGACGGCATTCGGCTTAGTGCTGCCTCAATCTGGTAACACACACACAAAAAGTTTAAATAAAAATAGGGGAATTCTAATTACTGGCAAGGATGTTTATAACAGGATGGAAAGAAAAGACTTCAGCCTAGTATTTTCTTGTCCATCTCGACTTCACCCAAGTTCCCTCTGACACAATTAGTAACGACAGCTCGGTTCACACGTGTTTCCAATACAGCTTTGTATGGCATCAACAGTAACTTCCTGTGTTTGACTCAATAATTCCCTTCTGACTATTCCTCAGACATATGTACTAAGTTCAGACAAAGATTTAAAACTCTTTTTGTTTGTTTTTACCTGGTCTTTTTCTTTTGTAAGTTCATCAAAAAACCGTTCCGTTTCAGCTAGGGTCCTTATCTTTGCTGTATACTCAAAATTGTTACCCTGTGGTGCTGTGGAGATGGGCTGACAATGTTCATAGCTAACTGACTTGTTCTTCTCCCAGGCTGGTCTCACAGAGACTTTCTTCGCTCCATTTGGCAACGGTTCGGAGGAAGAGCTATGATTAACATGGATGTCAGTGGCTTTTTCTGAGTATTTTTTTTCTGCCAGAGAGAAAAGAAATTTCTTCCTTATCAACTCTTCTCAGAGAGCATGTACATACTAAATATGCTACCCAACTTCACTTTCTGGAAAGGCTGTTACGCGGTAAAAAAAAACGTAATGAAAAGAAAATATGTAATCAATCATATATACTCAGCCTTTTCCCCTCAGAATTCTAAAAACCTTTCCCTCAGTCTGACAATCTTCACATCTCCCCTAAATAAATGTATGCAAACTTTCTGTAAACTTGAAGCAAAAAATGTTTTAAAAATAAGCAACACATTTAGTGGACATATATCAACATTACAGAGTTAGCATTTTAAGGGCCTGTCCAAGCAATTTCATGTATATTATTTTACAACTTTATCTCAAACGGAAAGTACAGTTGAGAAAAAGGAAAAAACATCCAAAGCCTAAGTTGTATATAAGTTATAGAACATAAAAAACTGAACAGTATGGCCCTGGTAACTAAATATTAACATCCCCTGACCTCAGTTTCCCAACTTTCCAATGAGGATAACACAAACAATATGAGCAAAAAAAATGCTTATTTTTAGAGGCCCTGGGTAAAAAAAAATTAAGTGCAGGTTATAATGACATCTAGAGCCTTGATACCAGAAACTCACAAAATGAATGACTAAAACCAAAATTAGTAATTTTTTAGGAAAAGATACCTTCCGAGTCATCTAAAGGAAGAAACTGGAGTTGTTTCCTTGGATTGGAACGTTGTACAGTAGACACAGGAACAGTATCTAAATCATCCAAAAGTATATCAAATCTATTGAATGAAGCAAGTTTTACTTGTGAGAAAAAAAAGTTAACTGATGTTCCCTATTCTCCACTAGACAGATGAGCTGGTATCCAAGTTAACTCACATATTTACATATTTTTTAAGAGAGAAAGGTGGTCATATATCTTTTAAAACTTAAATTTAAGTAATATTTTCTAACACAAAACTATATTTACATGCTGGTGACTTAAAAGCATTTACTAATACATGATCTCATCTGATCTTTGTTAACAAGCATATGAAATAAGCAGGTAGGCATTATTATCCCTGTTTTATAGAAGAGGAAACTGAGGTTCAATGTGCTTCATTAATTTTCCCCAACAGCCTGACAGAACTGGATCACCAGCTCTCGTGTCTTAGGCGTCAGTGGTCATTTCCCCCTACAGTACACACTGCAGACCAGCCTTCAGAGAGAACAGCCTCCTCAGAGCACAGGCAAACTGATGTTCAGTGCCAGGGCCACACCAGGACAGCCCACTTTCTTGTACAAATGGCTCCCCGTTTTCCTGATACCTTAAACCTTTTTAGGAAAACAAAGAATTATTCTACAGCCAAAAGCTGGAAGAGGTTCTGAGGCAGTATTTAAATTTTATAGTAGCCAGTTTACATGGTTAAAAACTGTTTTCATGTTATTATAGTACTTGTTTATTTTTAGTAGGGCGTTTATTTAAATGATTTAAATCCACAGACTCCCCACTGACAACTGAAAAATTAGTGATAGCTAGATGTAAAAGTTGACATTAAAAAAAAAATCAATTCTATACATATTTTATTCTTCAATTTTAGAGAACTTACCGAATCGGGCTGCTTTCGTTTCTGTTAAGTAGATGGCTAAATCCTGGGGACAAATTTTCTTTAGGGGATCGCTTTGGACTGTACGCCACAGTCACTGGTGTTAACATAATCTCTCTTTTTGCTACAGAGGAAAATGAAGAGGAGACAGTCTTTTCCTTCTATGTATGGGCTATGTTGGCAGAACTCAGAAAAGTACTGAAGGAAAAACTAACTTTAAAAAGAATACATTTTCATTGTAAAACTTTTCGAAAGATAAACAAGAGTATGCAAAATTAGAACAATTCATGCTTCTAAACAGAGGAAACCACTGGCCACATTTTACTCTATCAGACTGTCTTTGCAGTGCTCTGTCTCAAAACTGGTTTTTCAGGATTTTAGAAGTCGACTGGAAATAAGATGGAAACACCAGTGCACCTATGAACAGTTCTAAGAGCAGTCATATATGAATTTCTTCAGCTGCTTACGAAAATGGAAATTAAGGATACAGAAATCCAATGCTTAACTTTAAAATCATACTTGCAACTGGCTAAAGAAAACGTTGAGTCACTTTAGGTAACTACATGAAAAAAAAAAAAACAACAGCTTTATTTCAGGCTAGCTTAATTTGTTTGAACTAACGTTTAATTAGTTAGTCATCAAAATATTTGAGTTTGACTCAAAAACTTAAGTGATATTAGTTGCAAAACATTTGTGGGACACACATAAAAATCTCACTTTGATAAACGGTGAGAATTTCTTCTGTTACGGTCACAGTAACTGTGCGATCAGACAGTGTTACTGAACAAGATGGTGTTTAGAGATTCGGTGTTCAGAGCACTGTACTAGGTGCTAGGAAGAGCATAAGGGAAGCAGAAAGCATCAATGTGTGCAGCTCAGATGTCGCTCTTCCAAGCCCAAGACAGAAACCTCTAACCCTTACTTGGAGTACTCGATTTACGATTTGAAGGTGGCAAAGACGATGATCTCTGTGAAGCAGAATTAAACCTCTTTTGTCTTTGCTGGGCACCTTTCTCTGGGGACAGACTTGCATTGACTGAGGAGTCAGCTGGCCGAGGAGTCACCAATTCTGTAACAGAAAAATGTAAAAAACAAAACTAGCTTCAGTTATCTGCCTTCATCAACAGATGGTTACACAAAGCAAGCAATTCTTCTATCTATATTATAATGATTATTTGCAAATGCACCACATTACAATGAAAATGCTTGATGAAAAGAAATGTGGGAGTTTTTAATGAATTCATTCTGGTTCTCTGTTTACAACTGGCATTCAAGGTGATTTTTCAAGAGAGTTTATTTTTAGAAAACAGGTCACTAATTTATTTACTAGGAGATACTGCTTAGGAAATGCAACGCCAAAGATCTTAATGACGTGATTAGCAGGCCTGACCAAATAAGCGCCAGAGAAAGTATAGGTGCCTGAACCTGTGAAACACACTTCAAGTATTAAACACACTTCCTGGGCATCCCTGGTGGCTCAGTGGTAAAGAATCTGCCTGCCAATGCAGGAGACACAGGTTCAATCCCTGATCTGGGAAGATCCCACATGCTGTGGAGCAAATAAGCTTGAGTGCCTCAACTATAGCCTGATATAGAGCCCAGGAGCTCTTAACTACTGAGCCTACCTGCTGCAGCTACGTTAGCCCACACACCCTAGAGCCTGTTCTCCACAAGAGAAGCCACTGCAGTGAGAAGAACAGCCACAACAAAGAGTAACCCCTGCTGGCGGCAACTAGAAAGAAGCCTGTGTGGCAACTAAGATCCAGCACAGCCAAAAATAAACAAAGTTATTAAAAAATAAACAGACTTCTTGTCCTACTGACTGATGCTCAGTAAGCAAGAAAGGGAGCGTAGGAAATGTTACATCTCACTTTATAAACTCCAAATGCCTGCTTTAACTTTCTGATGTGTGCAAGAAAAACTGAGTTAGAAGGTTTCAAATACTCTTAAGAATGTCACAGAAATCTTTAATAACAGAGACTAATATGTCATTTACTTTGTATAAAAGGTATGTATGTAACGACAATGATACGTTAACAACTAGGATTCATCTGTCTGAAATAGGGCTGAAGCAGCAGGAAAACAAATTTAAATTTTTATTTCATTACTTGGGGCATTTCATTTTAAGAAGGTATATAGTCGGGGTAGAAAGGGGAAGAGATCTATGTATGCATCTATATTTCTATCAGACAAGGAATAAAATACTTACTATTCGAGGTATCCTCTTTCTCTGTCTGTGTGCCCCAATTTTTAAATACTTTTTCTTCATCAAGTTCTTTTAAAGCTTTCATGATTGGTGTGTCTAAAGTCTCTCTCTGCTTTTTTATCAGTAAACTTGGTGAACTTCCAGGTGAAAGATCCTTTTCCAGAGCAGAATGGTACCTTAAACAGTAATTACAAGACACACAGTGCTATGACCTGAATATTTTCTGTCTCCTCAAAATTATGTTGAATGAGATTCTTATGATGAATTCTTATTCTCAATGTGATGGTGTGTATGTCAGGGGCAGGGAGGTGGGGCCTTGAAGGTGATTAGGTTTTGATGATAACATGAGCGTGAAGCCCCTACGCTGGGGTTAATACCTTTATAAAAAGAGGAAGAGATATTTTGATCTCTCCCTCCACACATGCACCAAGGAAAGGCCACGTGAGGACAGATTCTGGCCCAGCCATGCTGGAACCCTGATCTCAGACTGCCCACCTCCAGAGCTGTAGAAAGTACCAGTGTGTTGTTTAAGCCACCCAGTCAAGGGTAATCAGTTGTAACAGCCTGAACTAAGATGTTTACTGGGATTATTACTAGAGGAATAAAATGAGGGTTGATAGTTATACTCCACAATGAATACATATGCTTTTCAATACAAGCCAATAAAACTGAACCTGTTATACAAGACCATTGTTTCCCAATCCTTTTCACAGCCTAGCGCATGCTGTTGTTTAGTCGCAAAGTCGTGTCTGCCTCTCTTGTGACCGCATAGACTGTAGCCCACCAGGCTCCTCTGTCTATGGGATTTCCCAGGCAAGAACACTGTAGTGTGTTGCCACGCCCTTCTCCAGGGGATCTTCCTGACCCAGGGATCGAACCAGCATCTCCTGCATTAGCAGGTGGGTTCTCAACCACTGAGCCACCATGGAAGCACTCAGAGAAATATAATATTTATCTGGCACTCTGGAGGAAATGAATGAGATTGCTTCTGGAGGCTCTGGTGATCCACAGGGTGAGGATCAACCTCGTGTCCTAACTGCAAGCCCATGCACAGGGCACATGGCTATGCCAGGGGCACAAGTGCAGAGGCTCTGCAGCGCCTCTGAAAGGAAAATTTCCTAAGAGCACTAGCCTTTCAAAGTAAGAGAAAAATCAGATCCTCAAAATTAAGACATGAAAGGAACAAGGAGATGGCTCTTTAAACCTTCCTGAACTTTGAAAGGCAACTAAAATCTCTTAAGAAAAGCTAAGACTGCCTAAATGAGATCTTCGATGGAGCTGTCTCACCCAGGAAGGCAGGTCTCCTCCGGCTGGCTGTCCACCTTGGTGTCCAGGGGCTGCCCAGTGAAGATGGAATGCTCCGCTCCCGGGATCAGCCACTTCCTCCGGCTGACGTCTGAGCCTGCCAGCGTGCTGCGAGGATGAGAAGTGTGCTCAGACGCTGCAAGCTCTGCGCTCCGGTTTAGACTGAGCACAGACAGCAAACAACCTGCTCTCAAATACTCTTTCCACATTTACCCAGGGATTGAAAGACTACATAGAACATTCTTATCATTGTAGCTAGATGAACTCTATTTGAAGGTTTTCAGTTCCAACTGAATTGCTCTTCTTGGTCTCGGAAGAACAAGAAGACAAATCTTTGACAAATCAACGCATAGTTTAAACAAAACATCTAGCTCACACCTAGAAAATTTCATAATTTGTGNATAAGCTTGAGTGCCTCAACTATAGCCTGATATAGAGCCCAGGAGCTCTTAACTACTGAGCCTACCTGCTGCAGCTACGTTAGCCCACACACCCTAGAGCCTGTTCTCCACAAGAGAAGCCACTGCAGTGAGAAGAACAGCCACAACAAAGAGTAACCCCTGCTGGCGGCAACTAGAAAGAAGCCTGTGTGGCAACTAAGATCCAGCACAGCCAAAAATAAACAAAGTTATTAAAAAATAAACAGACTTCTTGTCCTACTGACTGATGCTCAGTAAGCAAGAAAGGGAGCGTAGGAAATGTTACATCTCACTTTATAAACTCCAAATGCCTGCTTTAACTTTCTGATGTGTGCAAGAAAAACTGAGTTAGAAGGTTTCAAATACTCTTAAGAATGTCACAGAAATCTTTAATAACAGAGACTAATATGTCATTTACTTTGTATAAAAGGTATGTATGTAACGACAATGATACGTTAACAACTAGGATTCATCTGTCTGAAATAGGGCTGAAGCAGCAGGAAAACAAATTTAAATTTTTATTTCATTACTTGGGGCATTTCATTTTAAGAAGGTATATAGTCGGGGTAGAAAGGGGAAGAGATCTATGTATGCATCTATATTTCTATCAGACAAGGAATAAAATACTTACTATTCGAGGTATCCTCTTTCTCTGTCTGTGTGCCCCAATTTTTAAATACTTTTTCTTCATCAAGTTCTTTTAAAGCTTTCATGATTGGTGTGTCTAAAGTCTCTCTCTGCTTTTTTATCAGTAAACTTGGTGAACTTCCAGGTGAAAGATCCTTTTCCAGAGCAGAATGGTACCTTAAACAGTAATTACAAGACACACAGTGCTATGACCTGAATATTTTCTGTCTCCTCAAAATTATGTTGAATGAGATTCTTATGATGAATTCTTATTCTCAATGTGATGGTGTGTATGTCAGGGGCAGGGAGGTGGGGCCTTGAAGGTGATTAGGTTTTGATGATAACATGAGCGTGAAGCCCCTACGCTGGGGTTAATACCTTTATAAAAAGAGGAAGAGATATTTTGATCTCTCCCTCCACACATGCACCAAGGAAAGGCCACGTGAGGACAGAATCTGGCCCAGCCATGCTGGAACCCTGATCTCAGACTGCCCACCTCCAGAGCTGTAGAAAGTACCAGTGTGTTGTTTAAGCCACCCAGTCAAGGGTAATCAGTTGTAACAGCCTGAACTAAGATGTTTACTGGGATTATTACTAGAGGAATAAAATGAGGGTTGATAGTTATACTCCACAATGAATACATATGCTTTTCAATACAAGCCAATAAAACTGAACCTGTTATACAAGACCATTGTTTCCCAATCCTTTTCACAGCCTAGCGCATGCTGTTGTTTAGTCGCAAAGTCGTGTCTGCCTCTCTTGTGACCGCATAGACTGTAGCCCACCAGGCTCCTCTGTCTATGGGATTTCCCAGGCAAGAACACTGTAGTGTGTTGCCACGCCCTTCTCCAGGGGATCTTCCTGACCCAGGGATCGAACCAGCATCTCCTGCATTAGCAGGTGGGTTCTCAACCACTGAGCCACCATGGAAGCACTCAGAGAAGTATAATATTTATCTGGCACTCTGGAGGAAATGAATGAGATTGCTTCTGGAGGCTCTGGTGATCCACAGGGTGAGGATCAACCTCGTGTCCTAACTGCAAGCCCATGCACAGGGCACATGGCTATGCCAGGGGCACAAGTGCAGAGGCTCTGCAGCGCCTCTGAAAGGAAAATTTCCTAAGAGCACTAGCCTTTCAAAGTAAGAGAAAAATCAGATCCTCAAAATTAAGACATGAAAGGAACAAGGAGATGGCTCTTTAAACCTTCCTGAACTTTGAAAGGCAACTAAAATCTCTTAAGAAAAGCTAAGACTGCCTAAATGAGATCTTCGATGGAGCTGTCTCACCCAGGAAGGCAGGTCTCCTCCGGCTGGCTGTCCACCTTGGTGTCCAGGGGCTGCCCAGTGAAGATGGAATGCTCCGCTCCCGGGATCAGCCACTTCCTCCGGCTGACGTCTGAGCCTGCCAGCGTGCTGCGAGGATGAGAAGTGTGCTCAGACGCTGCAAGCTCTGCGCTCCGGTTTAGACTGAGCACAGACAGCAAACAACCTGCTCTCAAATACTCTTTCCACATTTACCCAGGGATTGAAAGACTACATAGAACATTCTTATCATTGTAGCTAGATGAACTCTATTTGAAGGTTTTCAGTTCCAACTGAATTGCTCTTCTTGGTCTCGGAAGAACAAGAAGACAAATCTTTGACAAATCAACGCATAGTTTAAACAAAACATCTAGCTCACACCTAGAAAATTTCATAATTTGTGACTGTCTTGAACTAAATCTAGCCTCAAGATTTGGTGCATTCACATGCGCACAGCTCTGAACACCCCCGCCCAGCCCCTCACCATGCTTCACACCCTTTATGACCCATCGGAGCTCAGGGCCAGGGGATGAAGGATGGTCCTGCCTCTCCCCCCTAGACCAGGAGGGCTCACAGAATTTTCTGTAAAGACAGAAACGGGCTTCCATCTGCACAGTCCAATACCATAGCCATCAGCCACATACACACAAACTCGTGAATGCTTGCCACACAGCTAGATTTAAACAGCACTGTGGAGAAGGGTCCTGCTGTACTGAACAGTGCAGTTCTAGACCAGGACGGTTCTGCCTCCATTCCTGTGAAGCACAGCCCGTCCGAAGCTTATTCCACCATCCTCTGGTAGGTGCTGCCCTTGTCCTGAGCATCCTCCCTATATGCACATGGGAGCTGCTCCACCTCCCGCCAACCATGCAACTCTCAGAGGATGCTCACTGGACTTTATGACCCTAGAGAAGACAGTCCCCTCAGAAATCAAACCTCCAGGGACTTTCCTGGTGGTCCTGTGGCTAAGATTTTGTGCTCAATGCAGGAGCCCCAGGTTCGATCCCTGCTCAGGGGACTATATCCCACATGCTGCAACTGAGTGTCTGAATGCTGCAACTAAAAATCCCACTTGCTGCAACTAAGACCCAGAGCAGCCAAATAAATATGTTTTGAAAAAGGAAATCAAACCTCCAAGATCCTTTCGACTCCCATGCTCAAGCATCCGCATACACAACACTCTCACCTCAAGGCCCGTGACCCTGGGCCTCGCCCTTCCCTGGACATCAGCCCCTTCTGGCTTTACAGCTCCTCTTTACCACCAACCCCCAACTCAGGACACTCTCCTGCTGATCATTACTCATTGCCTGGAACCCCTTTTCTGCTCACTTTCCAGCACACCTGACTGGCAGCAAGACCTAAGCCTGGATGACTACAATGACCTCACTTTTCTTCAGTGTCTGTATCTTTATAGCTGAGCTTTGCGGGAAAGAAGCTGCCTGCCTGTGTAGACTGGGACATCATCAGAGAATTGCTATCTCAAGTGGACGCAACACACTGGCTGCCAACACGTCTTCCTGTAATCAAGGAGCTCCGATTCACCAAATATGACTATCTGACACCCTCTCCACTCTCCTCAAACCCCTCACCCCAGGCTTGACTGTCAGGTGATAACCACCCATCACACTCCAGAGAGAAAACAGAAACCAGGAGACAGGAACGCCTGCCTTCCTCTCTCTGCGCCTTTTCACAACCAAACTTTTTTTTAAAGGGGTGTCTCATCTATTTTCATTTCAATCCCAGTCACTCCTCTTCCCTTCAGTTTTTAAATGAAGAATCATTACAAACATTTTTAGAAAATTACAAAAAGTACCATAACAAGCACTCGCCCATAATTTTAACAAATGCTAACATCTTACCATATGTGTTTTTAAGACATAAAAAGCATATTTCTGGTTGTTTACATTTTTAAAATTACATAAAGGGCATAATGTACACATCCTTTTAATGCTTTTTCTACTCAACCTTCTGTATGAGACATACTCACGTTAATACATATATAAACCTCTACCATTTTTATCATTTACCCACAGTATGACTGTATCACGTTATTTATCCCTTCCCCTGTTGGTGAATGTTTAGTTTTCAGTGTACTCCCTTTTCAGCAATGTTACAACAAACATACACAAGAACTGCTCTAAGGTAAACATCTATTGTATGTGTGCTCAGGTGCTCAGCTGTATCTGATTCTTTGCAACCCCTTGGACTGCAGCTCACCAGGCTCCTCTGCCCATCAATTTTCCAGGCAAGAATACTGGAGTGGGTTGCCATTTGCTACTCTAAATACCTATTAGATTAGTGAAAAAGTAATTGAGATTTTGTATTGTTGAACCCTGGCTATTTGATACTGGAATATCTTCTTAAATGTGGTTATGTTATACATAATTTTAATGCACATTTTTTTTGCTGATGACTTATTACTTGCTGTTTATATTTATTTTAGACTATAAAAATGATGTTAGACGAAAAGCAAATTCAAGTGACTTTTTTTTTTTTAATTCAAATTCAAAATGGGTTGTAAAGCACCGGAGACAACTTGCAACACCAACAATGCTTTGGGCCCAGGAACTGCTAAGAAAAGTAAAGTGCAGTGGTGATTCAAAAAGTTTTGCAAAGGAGACAAGAGCCTTCAAGATGAGGAGCGCAGTGACCAGCCATTGGAAGCTGACAACAACCAACTGAGAGCCATCATTGAAGCTGATCCTCTTATAACTACACAAGAAGCTGCCAAAGAATCCAGTGTCGTAAGTGAAAGTGAAAGGGCTTCCCTGGTGGCTCAGCTGGTAAAGAATCTGCCTGCAGTGCAGGAGACCTGGGTTCGACCCCTGGGTTGGGAAGCCCTGGAGAAAGGAATGGCTACTCACTCCAGTACTGTGGCCTGGGAAACTCCATGGACTGTAGAGTCCGTGGGGTAGCAAAGAGTTGGGCATGACTGAGCGATTTTCACTTTCACTGGCATTTGAAAGCAAACTAGAAAGGTGAAAAAACTCACTGAGTGAGTGCCTCATGAGCTCACTGCAAATCAAAAACATCGTCGTCTTGCAGTACCGCTTTCTTCTACACAACAATGAACCATTTCTCATTGGATTGTGACATGCGACAAAAAGTGGATTTTATACAACCAGTGACGACCAGCTCAGTGGATGGACCACGGACCAAGTAGCAGCTCCAAAGCACTTCCCAAAGCCAAACTTGCACCAAGCAAAGGTCACGGTCGCTGTGTAGTGGTCTGCTGTCCGCTTGATCCTCTACAGCTTTCTGAATCCCAGTGAAAGCATTATATCTGAGAAAATCGATGAGACGCACCAAAAACTCAAAGCCTGTAGCTGGTACTGGTCAACAGCATATGCCCAATTCTTCTCCAAGACAATGCCCAACCACGTGTAGCACAACCAATACTCCAAAAGGTGAACAAATCGGGCTACAAAGTTCTGCCTCATCCACCATATCCACCTGACATCTCACCAACCATCACTTCTTCAACCATCTCCACAACTTTCTGCAAGGAAAATGCTTCCACAACCAGCAGACCAGCAGGAGGCAGAAAATGTTTCCTGAGAGTCTGACAAATCCCAAAGCATGGATCTCTACGCTACAGGAATAAACACACTTATTTCTCGTTGGCAAAAATGTGTTGGTTGGAACGGTCCCTATTTTGATTAATAAAGATGTGTTTGAGCCTAGTTATAATGACTTATCTGGGGGATGGCAATCCAGGCCAGTATCCTTGCCTAGAGAATCCTATGGACCGAGGAGTGTGGTGAGCTACAGTCCACAGCATCACAGTCAGACATGACTGAAGTGACTGAACACATAATGATTTAAAATTCACAGTCCAAAACTTCAATTACTTTTGTACCAATCTAATAACTAGCATCCTATTTCTGCAACTAGTTTTTTGTTGTTGTTCCATATTATGTTAAGATTAAACCACACTGAGTCTAGTTCAGGAGTGGGCAAATTTTTTCAATAAACAGCCAGATAATAAATATTTTAGGTCTTATCAGCCAGACAGATTCAGTCCCAACTACTCACCTTTGCCAGTGTAGCACAAACCAGCTATAGATAGTATGTAAGTGAATAAACTTGGATGTGAGCCAATCAAACTTTATTTATGGACACTAAAAACTGAATTTCATATAATTTTCATGTATCATGAAACTTTTTTTTCCCCGAAAAATAAAAAACAAAGACCATTCTTTGCTCACAGACCCTACAGAAACAGGCTGTAGGCCTGGATTTTGCCAGGAAGCTGTCGCTTGTCAACCCCTGATCTAGTCTGTATATGGTCACGCTGAGCAGTATTATGCACAAATGTATCACAATACACTGACATTACAGCTGTTAGACATCTGGGTTGTTTTCACTCGCTCTTCATTCAATACATTCCCAACTGGCTCCCGCTTCTATGGCTCTACATAAACGGCTCTCCAGGTCACCAGGAACCCCCAGCTTGGAAATGCAAGGGACACTCAGTCTTTATCTCACTGGTTCTCATGGTAGCTGCTTCAGTCTTCCTCCTGTTCTTTAGCAGCTATTTCTCAGTTTCCTTTTCCAGCTCTTTCTCTATCCAAAACCACAACACTGGAGCTCTTCAGAGCTCTAACGTGGACTCACTTCTCACTACACACACCCATCCATCCAATAACTTTACTACAAAGACAAAACTCTAGTATTTATAACTCCAGTCTTTTTTCTGCACTCCAAATGCAAATTTATCATCCCCTGCTTGAGTTCCACTTGGAATTCACATGAATCTCACACTAAAATATTCGAGATGGAAATTCTGATCTTTACTCCATGGTCTGCTCTTCCCATCTCTTCCCTGGTTCAATGTGACACCCTTGGCTGTTTAAGACAGAAACAAATGTTTTACCTGGCTTTATCTGACACTTCCCTTTCTTATGCTCCATCCAACTCATAACCATGTTCTGTGGCTTCTACCTTCAGAATTTTCTCAAATCCTTCCCCTCTACCCATTTCTGTGGCCACAACCCAGCTAATACCTTCTCTCTCCAAGTCATTCAAGAGTCTAATTAGTCTGTTTCTACTCTTTTCCCTTCCTCATGGTAGGTTCACAGAGCAAAATTATAAATCAGGTGACACCATTTTAGTATACAAAAAGCCTTCAAAGGTGCCCCAATGGACTTAAGAGTAAAACCCAAACCCTTGACCATGGCTTAGACAGTTATGTATGATGGGAACAGCAAGGCCACACAAGCCTCCTCTGTGTTCTTCAAACATAAAACTAAGCTCTCTCCTTCCTCAGGACTCAGCAAGACCACTGTCTCTGTCTGGAACACTCCCTCCCTTCCACACCTCTCTCCTGAACAACTCCACACACATTTTACCTCTCTGCTTACATGTCCCCTCCTCAGAAAGGACTTTCCCCCTGGGCAAACCTTAGTCCTTCCTTTTATTCAATCTCAAACATCCAACTTCAGTTATTTACTTATTTTTTTCTTTAAATAATCCATTATGCCCACATAAAATAGATTAGTAAAAATTTAGAAATAAGTTTCTCCTTTGACAATTACAACTTAAAAAGGTTAACAACACAATTTAAAATTTTTCTGATAAAACGTCAATATTAGGAAGTTATAATCTACACTTTATTACCTTTTTTTACATCAAAATCATAATAAAAAACAATTCAAATTATGAAAAAACTTACTCTGTAAATGTATTATCAAGATAATGTTCTTAGCTTATAACAAAGCTAATCTGAAAAAACTAAAAAGAAAAATTCACACAATCTAACGCAGATCCATCATCATAAGTTTTTTATTAACACAGAAATGAAATTTATGGAAGTTAAGAGCTACGGCAACTCACTCCAGTATTCTTGCCCAGACAGTTCCATGGACAGATGAGCCTGGTAGTTCATGGGATTGCAAAGAGTTAGACACGACTGAGCAATTGAGCACAAGCGCTAACAGACCCTTTGAGATGTTGTAGTCCAATGTCCTTGTTTTTACAGATAAGATTGAGCTCCAAAAAAATTAAGTGATTCATCTGAGGTCACACAGCTGGGCAGAGTCAAAAACCCAAAAACCATCCCAATTCTCCTCAGTCCCAATCTGCTTTTACTATTTCCTCCTTTTGGCAAATGCCTCTATATAAGAGTTTTCACAATATCTAACAGTAAGATGCTTTCACACATAAGATCTGTGATGACATTTAACCCTGTCTTCTTCACCATTTAGACAGATGAGTGTCTCAGCTCAGTTACAGGATTTACCTATTACTAGTTTCACAGAGATTAAATGAAGTAACTTACTAGGCATGTGAGGGTCTCATGGGAGCTTTAGAATTATGACGAAGACTCAACATATTTTCATGCTCTACTTGCTTGACTTGAGCTTCAAGTTTTGAAATTGTCCTAATTCAAAAGCAGTAAAATAAATTAAGTACCTTTCAACAAGCTTAAAATATAGCTCAACTATAAATTACTTATTTAACGGACATTCCTAGGAAAGGGGTGACAAAAGAGATGCAAATCCATAAAACTTTTTCATAGTAAAATGTCACATTAAACTTTAAAAAGCTGAACAAAATCAGGGAGAATATACAAAGGCAAATAGAAAAAAAGTCCTACAAAGAAGTATTTCATACGCTATAACTAAGGGAAAAGGGAACAACAAATACATTTAATACAGCAAGTAGAAAAAAAATTTAGAAATCTGACTACAGATAAAACAGTACAAATTAAATAAAAATAAAATTCAAGCAATCAAATAAATTGCAATTTGCAAATAAACTCCAAAAGATGTTTAATTCTAACAGGTACATGACTTGTACAAAATATACACAGGTTAGGCTCTCACAAAAGAGGAAGCAGGCTTGCCATCCAAAGCAGACCTGTTAACAAGAACTTGCTTTCTGGAACAACTCTCAACTTACAGGCAGCTCATCTAATTTGTGCCATGTTTAGAATAACAGCTTATCTTCAAGTTCGCCAACAGAAAATAAGTACTATGGCCAATTAATTATTTTGAGGCTTATCTTTATATTCTTTCTGTTCTTTTAAAACTGTTGAATATGTCTTTATCTCATCTTTCAAATTTAGATTCTTACCTACTCTGTTACAAAAAAGGTTTGAGAAAGAAAGCTCTAACAGGGCTGATTGTGTATACCAATCTGATAACAAAACTATCCCTAGAATTGAATGCTTCACAGAAAAGACTTGAGCAGACAAGAAAGCTACACAGTACTTCTGTTCTTTCCAATGAGAAGTCCTTAAGAGTATGGTAAAATCTCTAAATAAGGGACATCATTAATCTCCAAACACAAAAATATACTCTGAAGCCAATTAGAAATATCTAATCATGGCCATAGGGGCCATTTACACACTGTGCCTTATCTAATTAAGCAAATAAGATCACGAATACAGTTCCTGAACCTGGTCTTTAAGAAATATACAACCACAAAATTGGTGTGAATGCTGTTTTCTTTTTGGAGCACAAAAATAATTCAGTGAATTAGACTAATTCCTAAAATTCTTTTCAATGACTTAATATCACTTACGCTTTACCTATGCTAAGAAAACGCATAACGTTTAAGCACATGCACACCTAGCAGGCACAGCCACCGATGCATTCTAATTATTTTAAAATCTTCGGCTAAAATCAAATGTACTTCCAGGTGAAGGGAAGAGAAGGATAAAATCTAATCTCAAAGTGCTTAAAAATCCTCAAGAAAGGGTTTTCGTTCCTATCATTTTCAATATGGACACATATTTAAGGGCTGAAATAACAATTAAAAGGTTTTTGCTTATAGTAAGATAATAGATTTTACCTTTTCAAATCAGAAATCTGAGTATGTGCATCAAGCAATTTGTTCTCAGTTATATTTAATGCATCCTATGATGAAAATAAAAAAAAATTCAGATAACTGAAGACAAATATTTAGATGTAGTCTTAGATTAGTTTTATATTATGCATCTTAAGAGGAATACACCAAAAGAGAACTATAAAGAAAATTATGCATAATCAGCAAGTCTGGCATCAACCAGAGAAAATACACATAACACAAAGGAAAAAATGAGACAGCAAACACTGGTTTAATCAAATAGCTATGTGTAAGTTCCCTTTTTAATAAAAGTAAAGTAAAGTGAAGTCACTCAGTCATGTCTGACTCTTTGCGACCCCATGGACTGTAGCCTACCAGGCTCCTCCATCCATAGGATTTTCCAGGCAAGAATACTGGAATGGGTGGCTATTTCCTTCTCCCACGGATCTTCCCGACCCAGGGATCGAACCCAGGTCTTCTGCGTTGCAGGCAGATGCTTTACCATCTGAGCCACCAGGGAAGCCCCATCCAAGTACTAACCAGGCCCAATCCTGCTTAGCTTCCGAGATCAGACAAGATCAGCCATGTTCAAGGCGGTATGGCCATAAAAAGGGTATGGCCCCTTTTTAATAAATAAAGACTATTAAGCTTTGCTTGATTAGAAACAATCAGTGTCAAAATTAACATTTTTAAACACAAACTGATTGAAACCTCAGTAAATGGAAAAACTAAAACCTGTAATGATGAGATTTCAGCTGTAACGACTAGTCCTTGAAACCCCAGACATTCTGGCTATCAAGCTGTGCTGGCCTTTTCATTAACCTTGGATAATCACAATGCTGCATTTTATGCAACAGAATTACCTGAAACTCACTTACTTATTGTAGAGTTTCAGTGAATTAGAAATTGTAGATCCCAAACAGAGTTTTAATTATAAGAATTCAAATATAGGTTACTCAACTCCACAAAAAGCTGTTTTGCAACACAAAACTTTATATCTAAATAGTATTAATTATGTGCATTTGTTTGGTATTTTATACTCTTCTGAAAATTTCATCTCATCTCAAATGAAGCTACCACTCAATAAATATTTTTTAAATTAACAACTTTAACAAACTTGTGAGTTCAAAGGCAGATATTTGAAAATAAGGATACTGACACAGAGAGGATAAGTCTAGTTCAAATAGCCAGATGGGCACAAAGGAGGGGAGAAAAAAGGGAGACAGTCAGATCTCCTGACTTCCAAACTGATGCGTCTGCCCCACAGGAAGTTCAGAACATGAGTCAATGGCCATTACCTTTACTCTTTCGTGTTCTTTTCCAAGGGACTCATATTCTCCTAAAAGCTACAAGGAAAAACAAAAGAATTGCATCACAAGAGTAAATATTATAACATCAGCAGAGACTATAAAAACCTATAAAATCACTACCCATACTCTTCAAAGATGCTAGTGTCATGAAAGGACAATGTTAACACATTGTTTCAGATTAAAGGCAACTAAAAAAAGGAGAAACAAAACAGGAAAAAAAAGAGATGAGTGAGGGAATTCCCTGGTGGTTCAGTGGTTAGGCCTCCATAAGCTACACAGTGTGGAAAAGAATAAACAGTCACATGTGGCTAGCAGCAATCATGTTAGAAGGCACAGTTCTATAAAACAGTCTGTGATCTTCAAAGAATTTGAAGGTTATAAAAGAAAAACAAAAACTGAGGAACTGCTCCAGATTAAAGGAGATAAAAGAGATATGACAACAGTATGTAGTCTTGGATCAGATCCTGAACTAGGGAAAAGAGATCTGTTATCTTTTTATACCAAAAGTATAACTAACATTTATAGTATAACTCACAAAAATTGAATGGAGCATATAAACTAAGTTAACAGTACTGTCCTGGGAAACACATAGCTTTTTGAGACAGAAGCCCAGTGTGTCTCCCTTTGCCTGCCACAGCTATCCTTTCCTACTCCACCCCCTCAAAAGATTACTGTACTAATGTTAATTTACTAACTTTGCTACAGTTATATAAGACTGTCTTTGTTCTTAAAAAATATACCTCGAAGTATTTAGAGATAAAGGTGCATTATATCTCTAACTTACTCTCAAATGGTTTAGGAAAAATATTTTTTTTAATCATTTAACTACATGGACAGAATGATAAAACACATAAGATGTTATTCAGAATCTAGGTGAAGGGTATATGGAAATTCTTTATACAATTTTTGCAACTTTCTGTAAGTCCGATGTTATGTTAAAACAAAAAGTACAAGAAATTTTAAAAACCAGGAGCTCATGTTCTCACGCACACTAAAATTAACACTACCAATACATTAAGATAATAATAACCAAACAATATAAAGTTCTAATAAAATACAACACAGTGAACAGAGTGTTCATATGCATGCCCTCCTGAAACTTTACTAAAATGACTGTAAAAGAATAAAAAACATAGTGCTTGCTGATACGACATGCTGAAAACGATACTTTACTTCTATGATTTTCCTCCTAATAACCCCTGGTCTGATGATGAGAAAAACATCAGTCAACTCTCAAAGGACATCCTGCAAAACACCTGGCCAGTCCTCAAAACTGTCAAGATCATGAAAAAGGAGGGACATCTGAGAAACTGCCACGGCCAAGAGGAACTTATGCAGATGGGATGGCTAAATGTAACCTGGTCTCCTGGAGGGAGTCCTGGAGCAGAAAAGGAACATTAGGAAGAAAACAAGGAAATCTAAATAAACTGTTGCATTTATTAATAACGCATCAAAGTGTTCACTAATTGTGGCCAAGGTACCATACAAATGCAAGATGCCAAAAACAGGGGAAATGGTGTGGGACATATGGCGACACTCCACTGTCTCCTCAGTTTTTCTGTAATTCTAACTATTTCTAAAAAATCAAACTTTTTTTTTTAATGTAAAGTGGGGTTGTAACTATAAACGTTTTTAGACATGGAAGACCTCAAAATTTGTCTCATGCTTTTTTTTCTCGGGAGATGTACACTAGCAAAACAGAAGATGAAGATCCTACACAAAATGACAGATGCAGCACAGAAAAGAAGGAAAGACAACTCCCAGGATGATGACAAGGGCAAGCCCTACAAATAAATCTGTGCATCAAACCTCAGAGCAATCAGTTCAAACTGAAGCAAGGATACTAGGGAGGCAGGCAAGGGGAAAGGAAGTGCTATGCATGTTAAAAAAAACAAAACAGATTAAAAATAAAGCAATTACTAAATTAAGGAAAAATATAATAAAAGCTGGAAGAGAAAGGAAATAAAATCACTGAACACTGCAGCTTAGCTCTGAAAAATATTTATATAGACATAAGAAATACTGAATTCTAATCTACCTATAAACAATATACTGTATTTAAAAATCTAAGATACCACTGATCAGAAATTATACTATTTTACCACTGATCAGAAATCATACTATTTAATAGTTACTAAAATACTAAGAGGGGGCTTCCCTGGTGGTTCAGTGGTTAATATCCCACATGCCATGTGGCAGCTAAGCCTGAGTGCCACAACTATGGAGCCTGTACTCTGGAGCCCGAGAGCTGCAACTATTAAACTCTGCACAATGCGAGAAGAGAAGCCACCTCAATGAGATGCCCAGGCACCACAACTAGAGAAAGCCCATGCAGCAGTGAAGATCCAGCACAGTCATAAAATGCTAAGAGGAAAAAATGCTTCCAATTAAAAAGAGACTATAGTGTAAAAATGTATTCCAATTTCAGAGTTGTTCAAATGTAAAAAATAAGCTTCTCAGAATCAATTTAATCACACTGGAAAGAGGGGGACAAGTGTTCGGGAGCCAATGGTGAAAGAAAGCTAAACTATAGTGATCTTGTACAGGAGGAAGTCAATATATAACATCTGAGACTGACAGGTAAAAGAGAAATGTAAGTTTATTATTTAGAAACAGGAAGAAAAATTTTTGAAGAACTAACTAAAAGGGCTGAAAATAACAACCTCTAGGATAGAGGATTACAAGTTAGGAAGAGGTGGAGAAGACTGCTGTTTCCCATTTGAAATTTGACCATTTAAACTATTTACATGTATTAACTTCATGAAAATAAATATTAAAAAACAAAGCACCAGGAATCAAATCTAAAGCTACCAGAAAGAAAATTTCAACAGCTGGAAATACTTTCAGATTTTTTATGTACTGTCACAAAAATATTAATAAAAACTTAAAGTGAAAAAACCTGAAACTTTAATCCATCTTTAATGTGATACGATTCTAAATTTTAAATGAAATTAAATCAAAATGAATAATTATATCAAGCCTCTTCTAAATCTGGTTCATTTTACCTTCCAGACACACAGATGTTGATTTAAGACCACTCAAAAGCTGCCCTGCTAGAGACTGAAAGGCGTGGGAGTGACACCATAGTTCCGAAAGCCCTGACTTCCTGTTTCAAGATAAGACCCAACCGACTCAACCAGAAAGGTATACAGATATTTGCAGCAACAGCAAAGTCATGAAAAGCGAAAACAAATGTGAAATAAGTCAAAACAAACGTGAAATATGTCATAAGACTACAAAACCTGAATCTACTTTTAGCCAACCACAGAACTGAGTTATCGTTACTTGTCACTTACATCTTGAAACATTTTGTTTTCTTGTTTTAGTCTTGCTTCTTTATCATCTGAGAGTTTGTAAGCATTCTCAAATGCCTCTTCCAAATCCTGAAGTCTAGATTTCAGTCGAATAATGGTATTGTCTTTTTCTTTATTACTTGTTCTCATTTCTTCAATTCGTTCCTGCNCTTGAAACATTTTGTTTTCTTGTTTTAGTCTTGCTTCTTTATCATCTGAGAGTTTGTAAGCATTCTCAAATGCCTCTTCCAAATCCTGAAGTCTAGATTTCAGTCGAATAATGGTATTGTCTTTTTCTTTATTACTTGTTCTCATTTCTTCAATTCGTTCCTGCAGAATTTTGGAGGCACTGCTGGCTGCGTTGAAGCGTTCTCTGAAGTCACTCTACAAAACAAAGACAAGGATAATATGTTGTTTTCAATAATAATAATTTTTTTAGAAAACAGAGGTCTCAATAGCAGCTAATAAACTGTGGACACTAAGATACAAAAACATATAAATGGAAATGAACACATTTGATATTTTGTTATATCCTAAGAATGGAGACTAGAAAGGATTACCCAACAGAATAATATACAGAAAAGCACTGAGGCATTCTGATTCCAAGACTCACCTATAGACTACTTTAAAGAGGAAAAGATCACCATGACTATCAGGAAACTGATTCTGAGAGCAAAACTGGAATTTTTTGCCTCACATTAATATTTATAGGAGGAAAAAAAGCATTTCTTACCATATTATCTCATAATGAAAATAAAAGAAAATTCAAAATGCATCTGATCTGTTAATATTCATCCAATAATCATTAACCACAAATCCACCAGGCACCAGGTTACTAGGGTGGTAGAAATGTAAGATTAACAGAAATGTCCCTGATTTCATGAAGCTTATAGTTTAGGAGGTGCATGCACGCTCAGTCACTCAGTTGTGTCTGACTCTTTGTGACCATATAGACTGTAGCCGCCAGGCTCCCTCCTCTAGAGGTCCATGGGATTTTCCAGGCAAGAATACTGAAGTGGGTTGCCACTTCCTCCTCCGGGGATCTTCCTGACCCAGGGGATCGAATCCACATCTCCTGCAGGCAAATTCTTTACCACTGAACCAAATGGGAAGCCACAGTTTAGGAGGAGACAAAGATAACTAAATAAACATCAAAGACACAGAAATAATGTCTAGAACATAACTGGCATTTTCCAGCAAAACATTGTTTGTAAAATTACGCAGAAGAATAAAACTTGGCAGTGCATGGGGGGAAAAACAAGTTATTTAAGAGGAAAAGGTTAAGCACTCCTACTTATATATCTAAGAAAACTGAAAATATGTCCATAGAAAATCTTGTATACACATGTTCACAGCACTATCATTTATAATAGCCAAAAAGTGAAAACAACCCACCTATCACCTGATGGACAGATAAACAGAATGTGGCACAGCCATACCACAGAGTACTATTCAACTATGAAAGAGCGACACACTGGCCCATGCTACCCTATGGGTAAACCTTGGAAACCTGATGCTAAGGGAACGCAGCCAGACACACAAGGTCACATGTGATGTGACTCCATCTACACCAAATACCCAGAATAGATAAACTCATCGACACAGAAAACAGAGCAATGGCTGCTTATGGCTGAAAAGAGTGTGTATGTGAATGACAGGGGTGGCTAAAGGGGTTTGGGATTTCCTTTTAAGGCAGAAAAAACTTATAAAATTATTATGGTGATAGGTGCATAAATTTGTAAATATACTAAAACCCACTGAATTGTACACTTTAAAAGTATGAGTTTTATAATGTCCAAATTATATCCCAATTAAAAAATAAAATTTTTAAGGGGTAAAATTTGTAGTTATCATATGAAGCCAGCAGGATTCAAAACGGAATCTTAACAAGAAATCCTAAAGGAGAAAACAAGCAACATATAATGCTTTTATAAAAATATTCATTTGTCTCTAAGTTCAATTAATGAAAAAGCTTACATTTTTAAACATTTAGCCACTAGAACAATGACCAAAAATACCATACTTACTTACCACTTCTCTTTCCAGTAAGTTATTCTTATTTTCAAGTGTTCTCACATGACTAGTAGCTTCATTCAGAGCACTCTCTAATTGGCCACATCTAAAAAAATATATTGAAACAAAACAATCAAAAGCAATATCCTTTCTCTTAAAAGTGTTATAAAAATCTGATTCTCTAATATATTACATAAACCAAATTTTCCAATGTTAGCCAAGACTAAGGATGCCATTTTAGTAAAATATATCCCAATGAACCTGATATTATAGCATTCAGGGAATATTAAAAATGATATGAAAAAATCTTTAAGAATTATCAGGTGAAAAAAGCAAGATATGAACAGGTTTTTGTATATTCAGATTCACAGCAGCATAACTCACAATAGCCAAAAGATGGAAGCAATTTAAGTGTCCACCAGGGGATGAATGGATATAAACAAAAGGGTGTGTGTGTGTGTGTGTGTGTGTGTGTGTGTACATGCAATGGAGTATTATTCAAGCTTAAAAAGGAAGGAAAACCCTGACACATGCTAGAACATGGATGAACCTCAAGGACACAGTATCCTGAGTGAAATAAACCAGACACAAAAGGACAAATACTATGATTCCATTTATACAAGGAACCCAGAAGCATCAAATTAATAGAGACAAAGTAGAATGATGGTTGCCGGGGCTGAAGGGAGGGATCATGGGGAGTTATTGTTTAATGAGTAGGCTAAAACAAGTTCTGGAAACGGATACTGGGGATGGTAGCACAACAATGGGAAGGCACAAAGCCAGTGAACTGTGCACTTAACGTGCAACACATAGACGACTGCATAAAACAGCTTGATCTTTGTCATGAAAACAGTTTATACATGCATAGACACTTTGATTTCTAAAAGGATGCAAAAAATTAAGTCTAGGATGTGAGAACAGAAGATGGGGTAGAAAGACTTCATATTATATCCTTCTATATTATTCAAATTGGCATGAACATCCTTATTCTTATAATGAAGGACATTCTTTGTAAAGCTAATTATCATAGAACCTGAAAACAACAAAATACACAGAAGAATTCGGTTACCATTTTGACTCAGTGTTTAATGATGTATTGTAAATAACAGCTAATATTTATTGGGCACTGGCTACATACCCAGTCTATGTTAAGCACTTTGCATTCATCCTCACAATCCTGTGAGTCAGGATTACCATTATTCCCACTTTACAAATGTGAATAGAGAGACAGAGAAGACAAGTTCCTCCTGAGCCACACTAAGATTAGGAGCAAGGCAGACTGGCTCCAGAGTTCAGGTTCCTATCCACTATGCATCAATAACCTCAGATATGCAGATGACACCACTCTAAATGACAGAAAGCCAAGACGGACTAAAGAGCCTCTTGATGAAGGTGAAAGAAGAGAGTGAAAAAGCTGGCTTAAAACTTAACATTCAAAAAACTAAGATCCCATCCGGTCCCATCACTTCATGGCAAACAGATGGGGAAATAATGAAAACAGTGATAGACTATCTTCTTGGGCTTCAAAATCACTGCAGATGGTAACTGCAGGAATGAAGTAAAAAGATGCTTGCTCCTTGGAAGAAAAGCTATGACAAACCTAGAAAACCTATTAAAAAGCAAAGATATTACTTTGCCAACAAAGGTCCATCTAGTCAAAGCTATGGTTTTTCCAGTAGTCATGTACGGATGTAAGAGTTGGACCATTAGGAAGGCTGAGGGCCAAGAATTGATGCTTTTGAACTGTGGTGCTGGATAAGACAGCAAGGAGATCAAACCAGTCGATCCTAAAGGAAATAAATCCTGAATATTCATTGGAAGGACTGATGCTAAAGCTGAAACTCCAATACTTTGGCCACCTGATACGAAGAGCTGACTCACTGGAAAAGACCCTGATGTAGGGAAAGACTGAGGCAGGAGAAGGGGATGACAGAAGATGAGATGGTTGGATGGCATCAATGACTCAATGGACACGAGTCTGAGCAAACTCCAGGAGATAGTGAAGGACAGGGAAGCCTGGTGTGCTGTAGTCCATGGGGTCGCAAAAAGTCAAGACAACTGAGCAACTGAACAACAAAAGCATCAAAGCCTTGCAGAAATGAAATACTGATAAAACTGTTGATGAAACAGTGAAATAATAATACAGTTCACTGAATAGTCTACTGTAGGTGTGCTGTTATTTTTCTGTTTTAATTACCACACTGATTCTGGTATACCAAAGATCTCACCTCCCAAGTTACAACTGTGTGACAAGTGTTAATGGCCCCAACTGGAACTCCCAATTTACAATTTTAAAGTCTGAAAAAAACTGCTACGTATACTGCCAACATAATTATTAGTTTTTGTCTTAGGTAAATGATTTCTCTCTAAATAACCTCAGGCCAAACCAAATCCTTTGGGGGTAGTGGAAGGGGACAAAAATGCATTGCTCTTCATTTGCATGTTACAGGCACATTGACTCCAGTGCCTAGACTGCTGTTGTTATTAACACTTTCATTTAGGTAAGACACTGACTTCCAAGCTGCTCCTCCATTCTCTCATGACTCCAGACATAAAAATATTTTAACTAGTTCCCCTTTACTTTGTGCCTTCTTTGGCACCTTTTCTTTGACCTAACAAGGCCTACTGGTCACTTCTGTCAGACTTCTGATTTCCAACAGGAAGTACCTGTGGTCATCTGTGCCTTCCTAAAAACACACACACACACACACACACACACACACACGAACCAACTTCCCTAGCCCGCTATCTGCTCTTTTCTAAAAACACACACACACACACACACACAACCAACTTCCCTAGCCTGCTATCTGCTCTTTTCTAAACACACACACACACACACACACACACACGAACCAACTTCCCTAGCCTGCTATCTGCTCTTTTCATCCTAGAAAACCTAAAACTAGTTTTTTTTTTCCCTTGCTCTTTTCAAACTACTTCTCTCTGCCACTGGACCCCATCCCCACCACCAACAGCAAAATGAAAGCAACAGAAATGACCAGGATGGGTTAAGACAGCATCGTTAACACCACACCAACCACACACTGATATAAAAGTTAGTTTTACTTGAATTCTACAAGTTAGACTGCTAACTGGACCAGAAGATTTCAGCTCCCTCATAATTATTCTCAAGGAGCTTTGTCTTCTTTGCCCTAAAGAAGGATTATTTGCTGTCATCTGACCCTATCAGTTTTCTTTTTTTTTTAAAGTAACTTTATTTATTTGTTCTTGGCTGTGCTGGGTCTTTGCTGCTGTGTGGGTTTTCCCCTAGTTATGACAAGCAGGGGCTACTCTCCGGCTACTCTCCAGGCTCTAGGCACAAGGGCTCCAGTAGTTGCAGCTCCCGGGCTCTAGAGCACAGGATCAACAGTTGTGGCTCAAGGGCTTATGGCTTAGTTGCTCCTCAGCACGTGGGATCTTCCTGGATCAGGGATCGTACCTGTTGCCTTCTTCATTGGCAAGTGGTTCTTTACCACTGAGCCACCAGGGAAGCCACCCTTCAGTTTCCAATCTGTTTAATATCATTTGTAAAGTATGCTGTTATTAATACTAGTATCTCTAAACTAAGCAGAAAGCTGTTCTTAACATAAGACCACACTCCATGTGCCTGCGGTTTTTTTAAATGAGATAATTATTTCCACAGCTGCATGAGTGGCTAGGTTAAAGCTATGCATATCTGGGTAAGAAAAAAGTACCTCAGCCACAGACTTATTAGGAAATAAGTATACGGGACAAGATGACATTCCTTTACATATACAAAATCTGCTCAACTGTCTCAGTACTTTGCCCATATGAACAAATGTCCTCATCAATTTTTAGTATTTTGTATGAGGATGGCTCAAATCTTTAAAAATAATTACTTAGGCAAACATGTTTCTCTGAAAAATTTCAAATCAAAATTACGTGCTTTCAAAGTGTTTTATCATCACAATATATTATGCTTTGGGTAAAATAATATATCCAAATTGGAGAAACACTAACTTTACAGTTAAATTACAAGTTTTACCTGTCTACAAGAATTTGATTGGTTTTCTTCCAGTCTTCAGCTACAGAAATCTCTTTTTCCTCCAGTTTCTGTTTCAAACTATTTATTTCTGATTCATAGTAAGCTCGAAGGTCTGCTATGTGTCGAGCATGCTTTTCCTTCAGGTTCTGCCTAATCCTGTTGGTGAGAGGAAAAAATATTTAGAAAGCATCTCCTCACTCTCTCAATAGGAAAAAACAAGAACACAATCATTCTCATAACCAAAAATACAGGCTTTTCCCTTTATACACCTATAGAAAATATGAGATTAATCTACAAGTTGACAGCCATTAATAATAAAGCAAAAAAAAGATTTTTTAGACAGTCTACCTTACTTTAATTTTTATGTATTACTGAAGTTCAATAAAAACAATTTTCATCATTTAAGTAGACATTAGAGAACATCTATGAACATTACAAGTCATTCCCAGAAGTACATACTTAGACAATACCACAGGATCCTCGAGGGAAGTCAGTGAAATGCATTCTGGGACACCATTGGCTGTACCTGGAAGCTGGGACTGACTGACTGAGACAGGTGGTCCCAAGACAGGGTTTTCTTCATCTACAGTGCTGACTGAGATGTCGTTACTACCAACAGTATATACTGAAGGAAACGTGGAACTGGTCCTACTCTCATTTCGGAATGCCTGATTTTTCCAAGAGTCCACTGGTGAAACTTTTGCATCTGTAGGATATTTTGGGAAACCAGATAGCTGAGAAGTGATATGACTTGCTTGTGAAAACAAGTCTATGTCAGAGTGACTAGAAAGACTAGGTTCTAGAACAGAGTCTGGTGAAAAGGATATTCTGTCATCAAGAGCATTCAAAAAGCTATGTGGTTGAATCCCTGAAATCTGCTGATTTGGCTTCATGTGTAACGTTGGGTCCAGAGTCAGTACCTAGAAATAAGACAGAACAGTAAGCTTTCTCTCTCTCCACGCAGGTTTTTTTGTTTGTTTAAGTGAGTAGGCTTTAGATCTCCTAGGGAAAAGAAGCTCAAGATGCGAGTTAAAGTCACGAAGCATCTTTTATTTTCACCCAGCAGTGCTGACAACTTTACCTCTGGCGGATGATTTGGGTTGGAAGCAGAAGTGAGATTCCTCTCAGGTAACTGCTTGTTTTCCCTTTGTTTTTTATGATAAATATCCTTCAGTGATGGTGGCTTCATCTCATTACTAGTATTAGACTTAAAGATATGAAACAAAATTATTCAAATATTATCAATGAATCAATGATGAAAAAAGTTTACTTTCCTGATATAAAGATCAGCACCATAAAAAGGTTTTTTGAAAAATTTAAAATAAACCAAGATGCTAGACCATCAGATTTATAATAAGAGTTTAGAAGTCATTCCCCATTACCTCTTACCTATAAATATTAACGGGATAATTTTAACCTAAGATATTTAAAACCCTAAGAACATTTTCAAAGAATAAAATCCGTGGTAATCTCCTTACTTAAAATAAGAACCAAGTTCTAAAGAAAAGACTTCATAATGAGTGAATGAAGCGGAAAAAGAAACTTCCAGCCAGATTTATTTCCTATGACTTGAAGGGACAGGTGTCAAAAGTGGAGTTGCTGTCCATCAACAGATGAGTGGATAAGAAAGCTGTGGTACATATACACAATGGAGTATTACTCAGCCATTAAAAAGAATACATTTGAATCAGTTCTAATGAGATGGATGAAATTGGAACCAATTATACAGAGTGAAGTAAGCCAGAAAGAAAAGCACCAATACAGTATACTAACTCATATTTATGGAATCTAGAAACATGGTGATGATAACCCTGTATACGAGACAGCAAAAGAGACACAGATGCATGGAATGGACTTTTGGACTTTGAGGGAGAGGGAGAGGGGGGGAAGGTTTGGGAGAATGGCACTGAAACATGTGTGCTATCGTGTGGGAAATGAATCATCAGTCTATGTTCGGTTTATTATTTTTATTTATTAAATTTAAAAAAAATAAAAATAAAAAAATAAAATAAAAAAAATAAAAATCAATACAAGTCAGACTAAAGAAAAAAAAATAATAAATATATGTAGATAAATGTTAAAAAAAAAAAAAATGGAGTTGCCTAGCTCTGTAGTTACATTCATGTTTAAGAGTTGGCAGTCTCTGGTGCCTTAGATGGTAAAGAATCCACCTGTAATGTGGGAAACCTGGGTTTGATCCCTGGGTTGGGAAGGTCCCCTGGAGGAGGGTATGGCAACCCCCTCCAGAAGTCTTGCCTGGAGATCTCCATGGACAGAGGAGCCTGGTGGGTTACAGTCCATGAGGTGGCAAAGAGTCAGACATGACTGAGTGACTAAGCACAGCATACCACAGACAACAAGTGTTAAGAAAGAAGTTACCTAATGAAAATAAGACCGCCTTTAAATTAAAGTTATAAAAATAAGAAGATACAATCCTAACTTCCACAACTGAAATCAGGGCTTTGCTACACTGGAAGTGTTATAAAGAGGCCTCAGCTCCAAATAGTAACACACCAGGCCTAACTTATCTCAAGATGGGACTTAGTGTAGGTCACAACAGGGTACCATTTAACTCTGGGCCTCAAATTTAACCTGTGGACATTCTCTCAAATGATATTACAGATTCAGTGAGAGATATACATTGAAAGCACTGAAAGAACACATTCGTCATACAGCTTTAAGCTTTTAAACTGTCCCATTTCCAGATACTACAAAGACTGCCAAGCAGCGTGAATTAATATTTTTAAATAAATCCTTAACTAGCTTGTGAAAGGCATTTATAATTTGTGCGTGTGCATTAAAGGCATTAATTTGTTAAATGTAAACTTCTAAAATTAACGATTTCTATAACCCCACTTTGAAATTTTACTTTTATATACCTACAACCTAGAAGCCTTTTCAAGTGCTGAAGCCTATGCTGAGCAGCAGTTCTTCCTCTCTGGCTATAGCCTGAGGAAAACTACCCTGGGGGCCTGGGTGAAGAGTTACAACTGTTCTATTTAGAGCTCACAGTAATACAAAGTGACTTTTATTTTCACCTTGGAATGGGTGAAGGGGTGGATGGACAGAGAGATGGGTAAATGAATGAATGGATCAAAAACAGCATATTAGAGAAACACTCCGAAATTAGCCCTATATTGGGGCTTCCCTGGTGGCTCAGTGGTAAAGAATCTGCCTGTCAATGCAGGAGATACAGGAGACATGGGTTCGATCCCTGGGTTGGAAGATCCCCTAGAGAAGGAAATGGCAACCCACTTCAGTATTCTCACCTGTAAAATCCCATGGACAGGGGAGCCTAGCAGGCTACAGTCCGCGGGGTCACAAAGAGTCAGACACGACTGAGCACCACAGCCCTATATGAGGGGCTGCTTCTTTTCTTGCCATGCCACAAGGCTTGTAGGATCTTAGTTCCCCAACCAGAGATTGAACCAAGGTCCTCAGGAGTAAGAGCATGGAGTCCCAACCACTGGACCACCAGAGAACTCCCTTTGCACTACTTTTACGATTTTTCTTGTTGCATTTTAACACCTCTGAACAGAGGACGCCTCTTATAATTAATGGTATCCTACAAATGCCTTTGGTCAAGTAGTAGCTGTGACACAATTGTCACTGGCTGCTCATATGAAAATAAAAAAAGTCATCAAAATTGGCCAAACAGGAGTCAGCAGCTTGGAAGAAAATCCTAGTGACTTGAACCTGTGCTGGAATCCCTGAGAACCAATGCTTAAGGGACAGTGCATCAGCTGCTTAAGCAACATTCCCCATCTGAGGGTCAAATACAGGTCAGTCCTATATAACTAATAAGCCAGGTAAAAACTCAGCACCAAGGCTTTTTATTCTCTTTTAAAGAAATGTAAAGTCACCAAATGCTCTTGGTAGCCCAAGGGAAATGGAGTATGGAAAACACAGAAACCAGCACTGCCTTAAGAGAAGCGTGTGAAGAGTTAAGCCCCTGAAGGTACAGATGTTTCAACTAATTTACTTCACTTATATTTTTCATTAAGTATGTATGAGAAATAGATGATAAAAATATGTTTAAGTCTATAAAACATAAATTCTAAGTGATAAGAAAGCATTGCATCAGTCTAATTGATGAATTTTTTTTCTTGGTAGAATAGGAAGCATGAAGTCTTAAAACTGATGGGAACTTTATATTTTGACTCAACAAAACAGAGTGTTCATTTACAGATGTTGCAGATCAAGAAAACACACACAGTGAGCCTATAACTGAAAAGCCCACTGGGTCTCCCAGACCCCTGAATCTCACTTCCCCAGCCCTTCCTTCTTTGTGTTTATCTGTCTTACTCTTTTCCTGAAGGATAGAGTGCTGGTTTCCACCTTCTCTGGGACTCAGATGTCCACAAATCTGCTGGTCCCATGTTGTCCTGTCCATCTACGCCTGTCACTTGTGTTTACAGCTCTCCTGGTTACTTTAATCATATCTCTCATTTCCTCCAACCTATCTTCTCATCCCCTGATCTAAGCACAGAAGAAAGAAATATATATCGACATACATCGATATACATATACTGAATATTTTTATTTCTTTGCTTTGAATCAATAAAATATTTACATTCCTCGCTCTAAGAAAATCAATACAGTAACTTAATTATGACAAAATGGATCAGTGGGAGGTTATAACAGAGTAGAAAATCAAAACCAGGTCTGGGAAAGGGAAAAGAAGTTTATCTGTGTACTTACTACACTGAAAATAGTGAACACAAAACCATGTCATTTAATTTCATATGACACTGGGCATTTTTCATTTCATTTTTAAGTAATTTTCCTAAGATCACACAAGCAATGAATGATAGAGACCAAATTTGAAAGCAGGCAAGTATGATTTAAAGCCCATGCCTTTTTCCTGTATATCAGAAATTTAAAAATACAAAATTTATAAACGAAACAGTATACAATTGTGTAACACAAATATACATGTGCGTCACATGTTACTAAATTACCTGGCTTGGTGACATATCCGTGGAGGAGGCTGGTGCAAATGTCTTCTCTAAAGTCTCAGGCAAAGAGTGATACATGTCCTTCTCCTCCAGTTTCCAGTAAGTCAGTCCTAATGTGAAAAAATATACAGAATAGATATAGGTGAGGAAAAATAATAATAGTGCTTTCTAGAAAAACTTATTTCTACCTAAAGAAAATTAAATATGGGAGGTTTTGGCTACCTGGATAAAGAAAATTGAATTTAGAAGGGAAAAATATTCACTTAAATGTCTTGCCATGTAGGAGTCCTAACTTAATGATTCAAATATTTTAAACTGAACTATAAAATAAATATTTAAGATTTTTTTTTTATGTGGACCATTTTAAAAGTCTATATTGGTTATATTGTTTATGTTTTGGTTTTTTAGACATGAGGCATGTGTGATTAGCTCCCTGACCAGGGATCGAACCTGCACTCCCTGTGTTGGAAGGTGAAGTCTAAACTGCTGGATGGCCAGGGAAGTCCCTAAAATAAATATACTTTTTAAAAAGACAACAATTTCTTTATGCAAAGTACAGATTTACACAGGAGCAATGTAAAGAACTTAACAATTCAAATGCTTATTTTACTATGCCAGCTGCAGGGAGGATGCAAAAAGACTATAGTATATACATTATGTCCGAAGGTGGCGAGTACTCTCCTCCGGTAAAATTTAAAAATTGGGCATAAGGGAGGATGCAGTATGTGTGGGAGGGAGGACAGATGTTCTTATTGAATAGGATGGTTGAGGTTGGCCGTGTTAGCCATGTATGAGGAGGTTCCCCTCAAAAGGAGTGAGGAGAACATTCCATGTACAGGAAGCAGCTGAACAAAAGCCCTAAAACGAGAACTCATCTGATATATTTGAGCAAAAAGCCTCTCTGCTAAATCAGAGAAAAGGGGAGATTAGCAGATACCGAGGTCCAACAGCAGGGCTAGATGTCTGTAGGCCTGTGGAATAAGGACAAACCCTGGGCTCTTATTCTGTATACAGCAGACCCACCACAGGGTTTATGCAGAGGAGTCACGTGATCAGATTGGTCATTACAAAGGATCGCACTGGCTACAGTGTTGAAAACAGATGGAAGGTGCAAGGTGAAAGCAGGAAGGCTGGTCAGGAGGCTCATGGGAGTCCAGAGGGCAGGTGATGAGGCTCTGTGAAGGATGAGAGCAGGGAGGTGGTGACAGTTGCTAGAGTCTGGCAACTTTCACAGGCAAAGCTGATTCATCCTGAATTGGATGTGGGATGGTGGAAAAAGGAGTTAGTGTATAAAGCCAGTAAGACTAAAATAAGTTCACCATGGAGAATACAGAATGGCTCACAGGGGAGTTGAATTTCTTAATTCACTAAGGATATCCGAGAAAACGCTGAGATGATTTTTGTAGCCGTTTGAAATAACTGTAAAAAAAAAAAAACAAAAACAAAACACTTCTATCTTTTCAAAACTTGTAGCACAAATTAAAGCAAGTGAGGAAGTTACAGATGCAGAGATGTAAGACAACACACAATACATCTTAGAAACCCCTTTAGTATACTGTATATGATTATCACCCTAGGAGAAATGCACACATTACTATTTTGAAAAAACTCCTTAAAAATGTAAGTATTTGGACTTCCCAGGTGGTTCAGTGGTTAGGATTCCACGCTTCCACTGCAGGGGGCACAGGTTCTATCCCTGATTTGGGAACAAAGATCCCTCGTGCCAAAGGGTAAGGCCAGAAAACAAAACAAGTATCATACCTGTTCCTGAATCAGACATCCAAGAATTTGGACCCTCATCTGGTTTGTTGAAGTAAAAAGCTCGAGAATGTGTATCAGCAGTGAAATCGGACTACAAATCAAGAAAGAAAGCCATCAGTTGACAGTTTAAAATCGCTAGGCACAAACTGCTGACCCAAGGAATATGAGCCAGGTGTCAAACCCAGGCACAGAGAAACTTTCATAGGTTCACAAAGAAAGTCAGCCTGGCTTTCCCCATGGTTCCAATAATTGCAAAATGATAGGAATTAACACCGAAGGATTTTCTATTCCTGTGTAATTTACAAACGTTTATTTTGATTCTCTGTGGAGCTAGAAAAAGAAACCGGAAGCAGGTGTTAAAAAGTTCAGAATGAAAACGGATTCCTAATTTGCCATCGATTTCCAAAAGAAATTTCAAGTGCCTAGAATTAGTCATTTAGTACAAAAATTAATGTAAAAGCTGTAATAATTCATTTTTATCAGTAAGACTGCAATAAATCGACTCTGAAAACTGCACATAAATAACGAATATGAACTCTAAACAGTAGACTATATCTTATATACACATAATTGGTTACCAGAAAAGGTTAAAAATGCTTACTTAACCTCAATTCTAATTAAAAACTCCAAGTTAAAATTTCCTTACCATATCTCTGGCATTGTCACAAGAAATCTGTGTTTCCAAACAGAGATATGTGAAAAGATTATTTTCATCAGAATTTTTCTTATCAGTTCCACCTCCAAAGTCTCAATTCCTGTTAATAAGTACATGGCTCTATTTGCTTAAAAGCACCCGTGGACCCACTGCCAAAGTAAAACCATGCTAAAGCTGCTGACATTCTCCCTACCAAGAAGGGGATCTCCGCTCAGCCTTCTTTTTCTATCCTCAGATTCCCAGGTAAAGCCAATGGTAAAGAATCTGCCTGTCAATGCAGAAGGCATAAGAGACACGGGTTCGATACCTGGGTTGGGAAGATCCCCTGGAGGAGGGCATGGCAACCCACTCCAGTATTCTTGCCTAGAGACCCCCATGGACAGAGGGGCCTGGCGAGTTAGAGTCCATGGGGTCACAAAGAGTCGGACACGACTGAGTATGCATGCACAGCTTTCTAAGGCACCACTTTTAACCTCTTTTTCATCAAATGTCTCTTCTACAACTCCTATCTGTTCGAATTTCTGTTGCGTGTCTGAACTTAAATGACCAGAAAGAGCTGACTGCAGACTAAGTGAAAAATTCCCAGTAAAATATTTTGCTTTGCATCGGTTCTGAGGTGCAAATCCTAAAGTGATAAGCCAACGCACATTGTATTGGACGGAGGGGGCTTACCTCACATAATCATCTGCTGCTCTTCCACCCCATAAGGCTTTGGCTGAAGAAAACAGCCCATTTTTAAAGAGAAAGGAAAGTATGGTGCAAGGAAAGCCCTTCCCAAGAAACCAGCCTCAGCCTAGCAGAGGACCTTCATCAGTAACCGTCTAAAGCACCTGAAAAACCACCATGGAGGCCACAGCTGGGAAAATGGTAACAGCCAGTCTGTCCCAAAGGACCAAGGAAACAAAAATTGGCTGGAGCTTTAGAAAATCCCTGCGCTAAACACTATCCAATTTCAAGATGTGCTTCAGAATAGCTAGACCCCCAAATAAACTATATTGTATTAGAAGAAAATTGGATCCCAAGAGAATTCTGATCAAAAAGATTCCCTGGATTTAGGCTGAAAATGAAAAAAACAAACAATGAGAGACATGAGAAAGGATGAAATAAAGAGGAAAGTTCCAACTTTTGTGAATCCACAGAATTTGAGAATTAGGCAAGTAAAAAGTATGTTTCAGGTGTGGTGTCTTTGTTTCACCAACCCCCATTACCTGCAAGCTGTTTAAAACAGACATACCAAAGAAACTTGATTTCCCCTAATGATTTAATATCAAAAATATCAAATTCACCTTTAAAAAAATAGGAAAATAAAACTTGTTTAGGAGATGACCAAAGAAAAGGAAAAGTTTAAAGAGCATCATGCCCTCGTCACAGCTTTACCCTCTGCCCTACTGTGATCCCCAGAGGCAGAACAGACTACTAGGAAGACCTAACCCCAAAAGGCATCTCTCAGACAGTACCTTTGGCTGATCCTTCAGCTGCTCATCAGATTCTCCACTGAATGGAGGAAGAAAACTTGGCCAGATCACTGGTTTCAAGCTTTACAGCCCAGAAGACTCACCAGAGGAGCTTTTAAACCACCTGGTAACAGGTCACAACCACACCAATGAGGGCAGACCATCTGGGGCTGGTGGCCAGGTGTAAGTAGATTAAAAAAAATTTTTTTTATTCGGCTGTGCCAGATCTTAGTTGCAGCATATGGAACCTAGTTTCCCAATCAGAGATCAAACCCAGGCCCCTCTACACTGGGAGCGTGGAGTCTTAGCTGGACCACCAGGGGAGTCCCAGATTTCTGAAGCTCCTAATGACTCTAACGTGCAGCAAATTCTGGGAACCACAGGGCTACAATGAACAAATACTGATCCACAGTCGCAAATCAGTGAATCCACTGAGATACACATCACAAATATGTAGTTTATCAGAAGTGAAAAAGTCTCCACTGAGGTTAACGTTGAAACAAACAAACAAAAATAAACTAGTATGTGTGAAAACTTTTTCCTTTTCTGCCAACCTATTCCAATGAAAAAAGCAACTTTCAGTCCAGTCTCCAAATGCTTTTATGCCATTATTCCAAACAAGGATATACTGTGCTGGTTCAAAAGAACAGAGCTACCAATACAGCACCAGGCCCAGAGGCTTGATGGTTCATGTAGCTTCTTCACTTTCATTTCCCTTCTCAACACAAATCTGATTAAGTTCAACACCTGATATTAAGAAGCCTAAGTTATCATGGATTGAAGAAAAGAAAATTTACCAAAAGAGAAGTAAATAATGCCTTATGAAGGCTGAGTTCTTATGATTTCTATTCTTTAATAGATCTTTTTCAAAGGATGATAGAAAGACTGTTCAGAATAATCAAGACATGACCTGTTTCTAAAGGAATCAAGTTTGTAGAGAGACTTGATTTTGTGATTTCAATGTATTATGTTAAACAATATTATTCAATGACAATTTAGGCCAAAGGGGCTTTAAAGATATTTAAAACTTACTCAGTATCTGTAACTCTTTAACAAAAGCAGCTGCTGTATGAGCGAAAGGGCCACATAAAATGTAAACATTTAATCTCTTGCAATTTGGCTTATAAATTCAAGTTGTCCAAGCTTCAACTGTTTTTATAGAGGCATCTAAAGCATTCACACATATATTACTACTTTTACAACTTAATAGTAATAATTACTTGAGGGTTTTTCAAAAAATAATAGATTACTCTCAGGCTAATTGTAAAGATTTGCAGTACAAAGGGAATTAGGACATTTACAAAATAAATGTTTCTCTTTTTTTTTTTTCCTAGTACTTTCATTCCTCACTAGCTTTGGTTTCTGGCCTATTAAAGAACCACTACTTGGACTACCATTTCCCATTCTCAGAGACACCATAAAAGATAGGGAACAAATTAACAATACAAAAGAAAAGGCAAAAAAAAATTATGTTAATGAACAGGTGGTAAACACAACATAATTATCCTGCTTATCTGCAGCTAAAGCACACGAGTCAAGTGACTTATCACCTACTTTCTCAATTGGTGATTTCTTGGTTTGCTCATCTCCTTGCATAGATTTTGAGTAGCCCTCTTCTTTATGTGCTCTCTTTGGTTGGTTCTGCTTCAGCCTTTGAGCCCATGATGTTACTGATTTACTATTTATAAAGAAAAAAACAAAATACCTCTCTTTAAATGCTGTCTTCAAATAAAACTAAACACTGATAGAGACTATGCTTTGAACTGCTTTTCTAATAGCAGAGAGGGGATGGATTTTTATTGAGTTGCATGAATTTCTTTTTACAATATCTTATTATTAAAGGCAAAATGAAGAAAAGAACTGACTAGCAGTGATTAACAGTATGTATAGTCTGTAGCCATGAGATAGAACAAAAACCACCATAGTGGCACCTACAAGTACTAAGTATATCTCCAGTGAAAACATACTTATTTAGATGGACTTATGGGTACCCAAGATATGAGTTGTTATAGTTAAATACCTTACATTAGATGACATACTTCAGAGACATAAAACTGAACATAATTTTAAATGATTATTTGCCTTACAAATTCAGCCTAAGTTTCTTTTACTGAAAAGTCCCCTGGATGAATTAAAATGTCACTGAACTTACAAAATCTCTTCTTATAACAAATATAAAATTGAGCATGTTTGTATATAATATTTGGTTTTAAATTATATGAACGTGTGTGACAAAATTCCAGTTGATTCAGCCCTATACCCTAATTTTCAGCAAGTCAATAGTGACTACAAAATACAAAAGCTATTTTTCTGGCAAGCCTCCCACCCTAAGAGTTTTCATAGTCTTATTATCAACAGGAAGGCAGTCAGACGTTATTAACATATAGTGTGCTTTGTTACTTTCAATTTTCCACAGGCAATAAATAAAAAATTTGATAAAACTGACATATTCAAATACATCTCATTCCAACTAAAAAGAGCTGTATTAACTAAACATTTTAGCTTATTATAAATGTATTTAACAAGTAAAATTCTCTTCAAGTGATGGAGAAATTCAACTTACTTGTTTGTTTTTCCACTGTATACTTCTGAAATCTTACTTTCATCAAGAAAACTGTGTTCAAATGCACCAGGAAAAATGGGAGTATCTTCCTTTAAAGAAGCACAAAACTCTTCATTTGGATGTATATAAAAACTCTGGTTTTTCACACCATCTCCAAGTGGCTCCGCTGGTACCACCGGTGCTCCAAATTGTCCTTCAGAAGCCTCTATGTGCTCCATGAAATCTTGAGCGTCTTTTGATTTGTAGGTGTTTAGTTCTGAGACGCAAAAGGTTCCATACCCACTGCTCACTGAGCTACTATCCACATTGCAGTCTGGTTGCGACAAGGATGCTTCTTGCTGCATTTCAGACTCTTCAGACTTGGGATAACTGATAACATATTCATTTCTCTCACCGTTTTCAGAAAAAAAACCCATTTGACTTTCTGAAGATCTTTGTTTGCTTAAAGAACTTCTACCATAGGAAGCCCAGGAAGCATTATTGGTCTGCAACTTGACTAAATTTTTTATTTCCTCCTGTATACGCTAAAAATAAAAAAGAGATATTTTGGGGAAAAAAAAAGATTTGGGTAAGAATGTATATTAAATATCACATTTTCATAAATGTCTTAAATATACTGCATTTAAAAATAAGAGCTACTACTCTAAAGATGACACTTGTGCCTTACATTTAATTTATAAGCAAAACTGATATAAAGAATTAACTCACTGGGGCTTCTCATCTTCTGAGATGCCCCACACTCTGCCTGTAGAGTCTGTTTCTCCCAGGGCCACTCTTGAATTTTGAGACAGACCGCATTCTGTCTGTGGAATGTGTGCCTCTCTAAGTAAATCCACTTCACTATTACCTTGGCTTTCACTGAGTTCTGTCTTCAAAACTTGAGCTTCAATAAGCCCTGACGCTAAGAATTAAGCCCCTACCCGGGTGGAGGACGGAACGATGATGCTGACCCTCCTGACTTCAGTCTACTAAAGCGTGGAATCTGTAGATCTCTGCCCCAATTCTATGCTGAATTCTCCTCTGCTCAAGCCCCCTCATGAATATGCATGTGCCCTTAGTTTAAAACTTCCTCAGTTTTACAGTTCAGGGAGACATTGCTTTGGGTGTTGTCCTTACTTGCTGCAAGTAATTAATCCTTCCTTCTCAAAAAAAAAAAAAAAAAGAATTAACTAATTGGTTCTTCTAAGAATTTTACAATGTAAAACAAGAATCAATATAAAGAACAACTTACTTGAATTTGGTTGTGAAATTGCTCCTGCTGAGCCACTATCTGCTCTTGGCATTGTTTTTCCACCAAACTGAATAGTTGTAACCACCTGGTCTATTAAATTATAAAATATTTTGGTTAAAAATAATTTTTTAACCTAGTATTTCACAGAAATATTCCTTCAATGGGAAAGGGCCTTTTAAAAATGTATTTTTAATATAAAAATTGTAAGCTAAATTAGTTATAAAACTATAAAATTAGTTATAAAAATGCAAAAATGAAAGGATACAGGCTTGGGCACCCCTTTATGTTACCTGTGGACTGGGTAAACTTGAGGTCTCAGTAAATCTGATTAACTCGATGTCATCTGCTGCCTTTCTAATTAATCAACTGCTGGTAGATGCGCTTCGAGTTTGTCTTCAGCCCCTCTTCCTTTCCTCATAACAGCCAACAGTATTCTTAAACATTAACTTGGACCCAGAAAAAGAATCCCACATCTTAAAATAACAAACAGCTTGGTTTATGAGAATTTGACCCCAAATTAATTTGTTTTTCAAGTTTTAAAAAATCCAAACATTTTAGACTAAGACATTAAAGTATTTTAAACACTGCAGCAGCTAAAAAAGAAAAAAAAAAAAAAACAAAACCCTGAAAACCTATGAAAGTGGCCTAAGATTCCCTTCAGAGCCCCTTTTAGGTCCTGAACCATCCTGACCAACCAAGAGTAGTTAGTGCTCTTGTAACTAGATGAGGCCAAAACACAAGAGGGGAGTATGAATTCTCTAGAGGCTGAATTCAAACTAAAGGCTGGTCTACTGTCAGTTAACAGTTCAGTTCAGTTGTAGTTCAGTTGCTCAGTCGGGTCTGACTCTTTGTGACCCCCATGGACTAAGCCAGGCTTCCCTGTCCATCACCAACTCCCAGAGCCTATTCAAACTCATGTCCATTGTGTCAGTGATGCTATCCAACCATCTCATCCTCTGTTGCTCCCTTCTCCTCCCGCCTTCAATCTTTCCCAGCATCAGGGTCTTTTCAAATGAGTCAGTTCTCCACATCAGGTGGCCCAAAGTATCGGAGTTTCAGCTTCAACATCAGTCCTTCCAATGAATATTCAGGACTGATCTCCTTTAGGATGGACTGGTTGGATCTCCTTGCAATCCAAGGGACTCTCAAGAGCCTTCTCCAACACCACAGTTCAAAAGCACCAATTCTTTGGCGCTCAGCTTTCTTTATAGTCCAACTCTCACATCCATACATGACTACTGGAAAAACCATAGCCTTGACTAGGCAGACCTTCGTTGGTAATGTTTCTGCTTGTTAATATGCTGTTTAGGTTGGTCATAGCTTTTCTTCCAAGGAGCAAGCGTCTTTTAATTTCATGGCTGCGGTCAACATCTGCAGTGATTTTGGAGTCCAAAATATAAAATAAACAAACAGTATGCAACAACATATAATGTCAAAAAGTAGCTACTGCGACAACTGGCTTCCTTGTTTAAAACCGTCCAGTGTCTTTCCATTCCATTTCCATTCCATTCTATTCCCTACAGGGCCCTGTGTGATCTGGGTTGCACACACCTCCCAGCTTCCTCTCAAATCCCTCTGCCCCTTTCATGACACACACTGGCCTCACTGGCCTCCCTCTGTTCCCTGGACATGCCCAGACTGTCTTTCGCCTCAGAAGTCTTGTACTGACACTTGCTGTACCCTCTACCAGGAAAGCTCTCTCCCCAGCTCTCAACGTGGCTGGCTTCTTCCCATCCCACAATTTCAGCTTAATCATCGTCTTCTCGCGAAGTTTTCCAAACCATCCTCACAGGCACTCTCTTTCTTGGCATCCTGTTTAGTTCCTTCAGAGCATTTACCACAATCAGCAAATATCTCATTTGTTCACTTGGGTTTACCAGTCTCCCTCCAATCCCTGCCTGCACTCCAGCACCTAGGTTACAAGACCAAGTTAAGAGTGGGTACGCAGATATATAGTCTAAACAAACATATAACAATGGATATTTAAAGCTGAAGGAAATCAACCCTGAATATCTGGAAGGACTGAAGCTGAAACTGAAGCTCCAATATTCTGGCCACCTGATGTGAAGAGCCGACTCAATGGAAAAGACTGAGGCTGGGAAAGACTAGGGGCAAAAGGAGGAGGTGACAGAGGATGAAATGGTTGGATGGCATCACTGACTCAATGGACGAGTCGGAACAAACTCAAGGAGATAGTGAACAACAGGGAAGCTTCAGTTCATGGCATGCTTCAGTTCACGGAGTCACAAAGAGTTGAACATGACTCAGCGACGGAACAACAACTGCAAGCTGAACTTTTCCTGGTATTATAGACCACACAATCCAGTGACCCTCCCCATTAATGGTGAAAGCCATTTATACAACGTAACAGAATTAAGCTGAAATCTGTATAACAGTATTAAGGTAAAGGGGAGGAAACCTCAGATTGGAAAAGAAAGCCTTAAATGAAATATGAGGGCACTGACAGGAAGTGAGAATTCTAAATCGACTGACTTCAGGACAAAGTGGACTAGATCAAATCAAGTCCCTTACTCTCTCAACTTACAAAGTACCTTTTATTAATGAAAACAGAAAAGAAACAATCAAGCAACAGTTTTCTTAAGTTATACTCCTGTACCCTTAGGTGTTATTTTAATCTGATAGTTATTATTCACATAAAGCTTAGCTATAATAATGATAGAATAACAACTTAATAAAAATAATGGCTTCATAGTATGTGAGGCAAGATATTAATCACATCCTTATCATCATTTTCTTATTTAGGATACAAATGAAGAGTTCATTCAGGCTATAAATTAATGGAGATTTTTGTTTTTCTGAGACTGATTTTATTGTTTACCTTTTAATTTTAAATAAAGTAACTTAAAGAATATTATTAATACAGTGATAACATTATACACTTCATTGTTAAGGGCTATTATTCATTTCAAACTAAAGCGATTTGTACTACCTGCATTTTATATATTGTTGGAGGATATGGGCACCTGACTGAAGTTTTCCTGTGAACGCAGTTTTCTGATGCTATCAGCCTGCATGGAATTGCTATAGTCTGGTTCCCTAGTCTGACCTGGTAAATACATTGTGGGCTTTCCCATAGTTCTGACTCCCACCTCTCCACCAACAACTTGTGTGATTCTGAATAAGTAAATTTAATTTCTTTATACTTCAGTTTCCTAGTTAAAAAAAAATTACTAAGGAGATATTTTACATTCCTTTAAAATCCAGTGTGTATTTGTTCGGAGTGGGGGTGGGGGCTGTGCTGGGTCTTTGCTGCTGTGCAGGGGCTTTTCTCTGGTTGCAGCGAGCAGGAGCTACGCTTTAGTTGAGGCACACAGGCTCCTTACTGCAATGGCTTCTCTTGTTGCAGAGCACAGGCTTAGCTGCTCTACGGCATGTGGAATCTTCCCAGATCAGGGATCAAACCTGGGTCTCCTGCATTGGCAGGCAGATTCTTTACCACTGAGCCACCAGGGAAGCCCTCAGTTTCCTAATTTATAAAATGGCAACAACAACACATTATTTGTGGCTGTGAGGATTAAATTTTAAATATGATGCCTGCAAGGCAAGGATCTCAATGGGAGAACTATATGTTGAAATCCATGAGGTCACGGTTGTCACAAAGACAACGGGAGCACCACTAGCATTTAGGGGGCATGGTATAGGGATACAGAACACAGGAAAGTCTCCACAATAAAGGACTATCCTGTGTCTGTTTTATATTGTATTTTGCACAGTTTTCAAGTCACCAAATTGTCCAGGAGTGCAACTACCAAGATGTTTCAGTACTTGCTCAGAAATTACACACCGTTTCAGAAAATCACGTCACCAGCCACAGTGCTGGTGCATCGATGCAAGGCAGCTGTCCCATTCTGTGCTGATAGCTGCTGCGCTCATGGAGAGTCTCCACAGAGGTAAATGCTGGACTGCTTCATTATGTTCTCTAATGCAGATACATCTGAGCATTTATGTATTTACATATTATCTTATTATAAATAAGTATTATTACTCCTTTATATCACAGGACATTACATTTTTTTTTAAAGCAGATACAAGCAGGTTATATTATCTGTGAATTTCATTTCAGGACAATAGAAGTTGATGTTATTTTAAAAGCTGTTATAAAAAGAGAGCTTCAGGTCTAATAAGGTTGAGGACCACTGACAGAAAGTATCTCGTATACTGCCCGGCAAGTAGGTAAGCAATAATCATCAGATAATTGTTATTATTATAATCAGTAGTGGTAAATAGTTAAAATGCTACAGATAATGATATGCTTTAAAATTTTCTTACAATCATAGAAATATTAACAAGTACTTTAAAATGCATTAGAGGAATTCCCTGGGGGTCAAGTGATTAGGACTCAGTGCTTTCACTACCGTGGACTCAGTTTCAATCCCTGGTCGGGGAACTATGATTCCACAAGCCACACAGTGCGGCCAAAAGCAAACAAAAAGAATAGCTTAAAGTATTTCTACAGAAATGCGTTATTAGATTCTTTCCTGATAGAATAAAAATATATAACCTTCCCAAGTTTAAGCAGTGATAAACTTTGGGAATTCCAGAAGAGTTTTAATAAAAGAATTCTAAAGAATCAGGTCATCACCAGATCTCTTCCAGAGCTCTGTAGAAGGTTTACTTCTTTAGTAATGTACATCAGCTTCTAATAACTGGTAGAAATCAGACAAATGTTACTATTCCAAAAAAAAGTTATAAACATGAAATTCAGGGAAGAATCAGGAATAAGACTTACACAATATTTACCCTCCCATTCTTTCTAAATCACTACCCTAAAGCATCAGAGGCCTTTATTTTCATGTTACAAAAACATACAAAACAAATTCAGGAAGTTTTACTGAAATGGCCAAAACAGCATTTCATGTTCCGTCAAAGTATGAAACAGCTTACAAAGCTCTTCAGTGAATAATCAATTATATTCCTACATTGTGAAAATTAAAGTCAGTTAATACAAAACATAATTTTAAAAATGCGTTAGATCACAGAAGAAAGGGCAGAAAGAAACCGGTTCAAATGTCAGGAGGTCTAAGCGGCTAGACGGTATCCTGGCATGTAATAATCTATGTCTTAAATTCACAAATATACTCTGATTCTTATTGAAGATGTTGATTTCGAAGATTTCACACAAAACTTTCTAGTTAAAAATGAATTTACCAGATGTCAAGCCACATTCAGGCAATTTGCCTCATTTTTTTTTTTAAAGCACTAGGGGAAACATTTCATAAACATTCCATTATTATTTACATTGTTTTACAAGGACATTTTATAGGTCTTTTGCATTAGCACATACTGATCACTATGTGGAAAAAAAAGTATAAAAAGTTAAAACAGTTTTCTTTTAAGTTTGCCATAACAGTCATTTTTATAACTCTTAATGATTATGGATAATGAATATAAGTAGCTATTACTGATTTCTTAACCCAGATAATCTTTCATTCTATTTATTCCACATTCTGAAAATTAACACAAANTGATCACTATGTGGAAAAAAAAGTATAAAAAGTTAAAACAGTTTTCTTTTAAGTTTGCCATAACAGTCATTTTTATAACTCTTAATGATTATGGATAATGAATATAAGTAGCTATTACTGATTTCTTAACCCAGATAATCTTTCATTCTATTTATTCCACATTCTGAAAATTAACACAAATTATGGTCTTAGAACTATAATTAACATTTAAAACAAAATTTACTGCTCTCTAAATAAAGAATTTAATAATAATGTGTTATACATTTCTACAAAGCATTACCAACTCTAGTCTTGGAAAAGTGTATCATGGGCATTACTGCATGACACAAAATTTACATAGAAATATTCTTTCAACTGTTAAATTTTTATATAACAATTTAACCTATGGACAAAAGAAAGAACCACCTGACCTGAATAATCAGTGTAAGTCAATGGAGCACAGCTAAATGCAGTAAGGTGCGAAACAGAAGCCTTATTTATAAACAGAGCATTCAAAATATTTCAAAGTGAATTTATGCTCTACAGAATCATGACAATCCTGTTTAAGTTACTTAGAAGATTAGGATTAGTAACATATATCAACAATTTGGTTGGCAATTCTCATTTCTCTGAAAAAAGACATTTTAGTTTATAAAAACTAACAAAAAAACCTAACAAAATATAACAAAGTATTTTAGTTCACATTCACAATATATAAATTAGACATTCTAATTTATATATTAGTAAATATATTGTTAAAATGTACTTTTGATCATCGTGTTCACATTTGTTCTATATTGTTCCTTAATACACTTGACTGCTTTATTCTAGCAATAACTTAAGTATCATGCTCTTTAGAATATAAATTGCTAATAATTTAGAGTTTAGTAGAGGCATATTCATAAACATAAATTGTTTAATTCCAAAAATAAAACAAAACTAGATACCTCACAGTTTTTCCAAAGTTCTGAATCAGTCTTTCCACTGTTTTGTAGCTCTTGCATTAAAGAGGTGAGGACTTCAACTGTCCCTTGAATTACAGATGGTCTGGTCTTCCCTGAGAAAGAGGATACCCCATTTGTACTAAGGTGGGGACTACTTCTGTTGAAACATAAATAATTCACATGGTTTTCTTCATTCTACCAAAGTGTTGAATAATTCAGCAGTTTAAGATTTAGCAGAACAGTACAAAACTACTGATACTTAATCCTACTTAAGAGCACCTCATTTGCTGAAAATCTGATCACAAGTTTGTCCATGAAAGGAAAATAGCAGTGAAAAGACAGATAGCACTTAATTATACTTTTAAGAACAAAACAGAAAGTCCTTCAGAAGGGAAACAATACTCCAAAATAGAGCAGAAGATAAAAGTGTATGCTAAACAACAAGGAAAATTCTCAGCGACTCCGATCTAAATTATTCCAGAGGAATATTTCACTCCACTTTAAGAGCAGTCTTTTATTGTAATGGAGATCCTTTCTCCACTGCCCAGAATTATAGTCATGTCTTGTTAACTGGATCCCCCTAATTTGGCAAGATAAGCTCATACTTATCTTTGCACTGTCTTTGAATAAAAGTAGTGCCAAGCAAATTAGTAGCAGATATTCAGGATTTATTTAGCCTATTCAATGTATAAAATAGCACTAATTTTTCCCAGGAGGACTGCTTTTCCAAATCTGACAGGAGTTTATTTCAGATTTTCTTTATAAAAACACAAGGGATAATTAGGGACATTAAAATTTATTTAAATTCCAACCACTGAAAGGTCATTTTTCTTTTATTTATTGATACTTTGCTTTGTTTTACAAACAATTTGTGAAAAAGAGGACACTAATGAAAATAACAGTAATATAATAATGAGGATCAGAAAAATACTAATAAGAATTCAAGGGAAAGAAGATAATATGGTATCCATTAAGGGTTTAATACACAATTACAGTTGTATAATAATCAAGTTTAAATTTGGCCAATTTAACTGCCAGTCACAATAAAAGGGAGACAGTTCAGTGACATAATTTTCATTAGAAAGGCACATTTAAGTTCCTCCAGGCAAATCAAACACTATGTTCTAAAAAGGGTTTCTTCTAGAAGTGGATTTCAAAAGGGCTGCCAAATAATGACACAGGAAACAAAAAGCGTGGCCAGCATTCAGGAAGTAGGTACAGATTACGATGGCAAGTGTTTCTGGACCATGTCCCATGCTTTTTTATTTTTCTCCCTTTCTACCCTACTTTATGCTTTCTCATTTTATATTTTCTTGTAAGCTGCCTTAAATTCCTCCTGAGGAGGGCAAAGAATAAACAAATTTTTAAGGAATTTATTTTAAATACACAGTTTCTTCAAGATCTATTACTGTGTGCAAGTTTGCTCCTTTACCAGTAGGCGCAAGACTGCTATATTTCTGTTTTACTGTACTTGCTTTTTATAGGTGATAAATGGCCTCTGCCTCTGCTGTTTGTAAGCTAATGCAAATTTTGAAGCTGGCATGCTGTAGTTCATGGGGTCTCAAAGAACTGGACATGACTTAATGACTGAATAACAACAAAAAGTTTAGAAACCAAATAATCAACTTGTCTGACTATGTATAAAATAAGAGTAAATAGGCCCCGATTCAAACAAACCAAACGTGGGATAATTTAAAAAGAAAATGCATAAAATGCATTGTTTGATAGCATCTATTTTGTCAACTCAACCTGCTTTTTTTGCTAACTTCCTGGTATTCAATTTTTTTTCAATCTTGAAATTGCTACTTTCAAGATTAGTGAGATATTTCTGCAACATGAAACATTATTTTTCCTCTTAATTTCAAAATGGAGAAGCAATATTTAGGCAATTAAATTTTAAAGATATGCTTGTAATTTACCAAAAAAAAAGTAAAAAAAACTGCTTCTAGCAAAACAAGTTCTTTTTCACAACACTCCCCATATAAGAGTATCTCTGAAGAAATGAAGAACATGAAAGTACTGAAATTATTCTTAAACAACTGTCCTTGAATGGTTCCTGATCTCAGTTTTGGGGTTTTAAAAATGCAAACAGTAAGTATGACACTGTTTGGATAAACTGGTAAATTATGCAAATAAAGTTATTTTGATTTGTCATTACATTAAAAAATCTATTCCCATTCTTACCTATTAGTATTTAAGTTCAGTCCAAGAGAATGAGGAGAATTTTTTATATCAGATTCTATAGAAGATGAAGCTTTCTGTGAGGGTTTCCCCAAGTCAAAATCTTCCATAGTGTACAGAAATTGCTACACGCTCTCATTTGAAAATTGAGGTTCTTGCACTGTTCGAAGAAACTGAATCTGAGTCATCTTCAGATGCTTCATCGTCTACAGGCATTTTCAGTTGCTGACATTCAGAAGTGAAATATCCGAAGGTCCCAGGAGAGTCTGAAAATGAATGGGGAACAGAGTCAGACAAGGCTGAGTGACTGAACAACAACAATCCATATAATATTTCTCAGTCATAGAAAATAATAAAGTGTGGAACTATGCTACACTGTGGATAAACATTTAAAACATTATGCTAAAGGGAATTATCCAGCGGTTCAGGGGTTAGGGCTCAGGCTTGTCACTGTCGTGGGCCCAGGTTCAATCCCTGGTAGAGGAACTAAGATCCTGCAAGCAGCACAAGGTGCAGCCAAAAAAATAAATAAATACACACACACACACACACACAAGACCCTGCAAGCAGCACAAGGTGCAGCCAAAAAAATAAATAAATACACACACATACAGACACGCACACGCACACACAGACACACAGACACACACACATANTCTTAACGGACTTGAGGGGCGGGCGAGGACGAGAGCCCACCGTTATGGACAAAACAGTTCCACCGAAGCGGGAGGGCAAATGGATCGATGTTCATCTACTTGTTCGGCAGAGCCTTGGGTAGCTATGATCATGCAGCTGGGCCTGTTTTAGGCATTGTGAGGGTTTTGCTCCTGCCAAGCCTTTCGAAGGACCACAGAGAACCCACATCCCTTCCCGTCGGCCCACCAGCCCATCTCATACGCACTGTTCAGTCTGCGTTTTTCAGACGAAAGTACTTTACTTCCAGCTCTTAGATTTACCTCTAAGTGTCCTGAACCCCCAGTAAAGGCACATCGCTAGCCCTGTCCTTAGGTGTGCCTGAGAAGCCAGGATGCAGGATGCAAAAGCCAGAAGCGGATGTTATTTGCCTTTGGAACAACAAATCTGCCAAAAGGCGTTTCATCTGATCAGAGCCTTGTAAAAACACCTAACAATTTTGTCTCAAACAGTAAAAATTCTTTCTCTCCAAAATCTTATCAGTGTATGGAAGATCTGAAACGTAAATAAATCAAATCCTCCTCCCAATTGTGTTAATCCACCATTCGGTGCTGTGTTTAATATTTACACTAAATCAAATTACTTTTAAGCACAGGGCTCTATTTTCAATGTCTACTTCAAGTCCATCAAAAAACAAAAAGCAGTTTTACCACTAATTTCAGTTGGTTAAAAATCTATAATTGAGATACTGTAGAATCTTGCATTCACACAAGAATGGAAGAGTGGATTCCTGGGACAGCTCCAGGCAAAGGGAGGTGTGTTTCCTTCAAGAAAAATGTTAACCCCAACATGGAGTACTGGATATTAGTTCCTAATCATGCACTAGGCAGGAGAGCATGGCTTTTCGATACAGAATCAGATGGATTTTGTTTAGTTTCACTGCGTTTCTTTTTTTGGCAGTGTGATTTTAGGTAACTTTCAAAGAACCTATTACTCTGTTATTAATTAATAAGCCAACATGTTCAGGAGCTAGTATTCTGATTAACCAAGTTATCTTGTTAACCATCTGATACGAAATATTTTGGTAAAGGTACTCAACACCTTATTTCTTAATTTAAGCTCTTTGAAAGGATCTAAATTTTTATAAATTCAGAGTGGAAATTACTTTTGACTAACCGGACTAAAAAGAAGCTTTATAAAAATAACTAGGGAAGAGAAGGCTTTAGAAATACAAGTATGTGCTCTGTGTGCTGTGCTTAGTGACTCAGTCGTGTCCAACTCTTCGATCCCATAGACTGTAGCCCGTCAGGCTCCTCTGTCCGTGGGGATTCTCCAGGTAAGAATCCTGGAGAGGGTTGCCATGCCCCCCCCTGCCACCGCCCCCAGGGGATCTTCCCAACCCAGGAATAGAATCCAGGTCTCCTGTATCGCAGGCAGATTCTTTACCATCTGAGACACCAGGGAACCCCAGTAACTATTCATCTAATTTAACCTCCCTCTTCTCATACTGGAGATTTTGCATTACTTATGTGCAAGCTTACACTAATATTTTATGGCTTTATAAGAGTGTGGTTACCATATGACTTTATTATAACATCATATTGCTCGAGTGGGGCTTCCCAGGTAGCTCAGTAGTAAAGAATCCACCTCCCAATGCAGGAGCCACAGGAAATGTGGGTTCAATCCTTGGGTTGGGAAGATCCCCTGGAAGAGGAAATGGCAACCCACTCCAGTATTCTTGCTAGGATAATCCCATGGACAGAGAAGCCTGGCGGGCTACAGTCCATGGGGTCACAAAGAGTCAGACACAACGGAGCGACAGCATGCATTGCTGAAGTATTCCTCTTTTGCCATGAAGGCTTCAAATGACAATTTTGAGTGGAGCTCCTTGATTGGGATAAGATTAGGCTATTCAGTAATACTGGCTGTTAACGGCTTGAGGCATTTAATGTCTGTTAACCAGGGTGTTAACTTGGTGTCAATAATTCTTATATCCAAACAGCTTGTCATTGATGAGGGTTGGGGGAGGGCTGTCCCCCACAGGAGAAATGAGGAACTCTAAAACTAAATTGGACTGAAAATGAATGGANATTCAGTAATACTGGCTGTTAACGGCTTGAGGCATTTAATGTCTGTTAACCAGGGTGTTAACTTGGTGTCAATAATTCTTATATCCAAACAGCTTGTCATTGATGAGGGTTGGGGGAGGGCTGTCCCCCACAGGAGAAATGAGGAACTCTAAAACTAAATTGGACTGAAAATGAATGGAACATGAAAATGAATGATCAGGTATACATTTAAATATGGTGTATTTAATATCAGGTGTACATTTTTTTTTACCTTTCCTACCCCTCATAATTTTTCTTACTATATCAGATAATTCCTAAAGATCTGTATGGTTTAAAGCAGGACTTGCTTTGATGAAGGTAGTTTTTACCTTTCAGTTTGAAACCAGCTGGGAAGTCAAGCTATATTCTCAGCATCATAATTACCTCTCTGGCACTTGATTTCATAGACCACAATTATGACCTCACCAAACAGCGAGTCTTTGGTGATCACATGGTCCCCAAGTATTTCTTGAATTGGACCATACCAAGTAAAATAGTTTGCAGGTCATGTTCTAGATATCTTTTCTTTGAGCTTTTAAAACATTAGTCCATGAAATAATCCATTTACAGACTGGGCTTGTGTTTTGTCAGCCAGAGGTTGCTGAGCTTTGTGTGCTTTGGAGCACCACTAAGTGCTTTAAATCTGTAGCGACCTGTGCAATTTTTTTTTTTCTCTTCCTAGGTAGTATAACCTCCGTTTTACAGATCTGGAAACATGGCCAGAGCTGCACGGTGAGTAAATCATGGCACTGAGACACTGACTCAGGTCATATTGACTACAGAGCAGTATGGCCTGTCAGGGACAAAAAATCAAGAGAAGGGATCAAGAGAAAATTGAAAATGAGCTAATATTCTTTAAGGAGCTGGGGGAAGAACAAATCTGGAGATGTTATGAAAGGTTAAGAAACAAGGGGTGGGAAGGACAAATTTAGTTTAAGAAAATGGAATGTTCTTCCAAAATAAGTCTTCTTGAAATATTCCACATAGTATGCATCTTGTCTTTTATTTGTATGAAATACAATAATGTATTTGAACGTGGTTTGAAAACAGACATCCTAAACAAATACAAGGCATCATTAATAGAGTCTTTGCGACTTAGAGAAAAGTGTGGAGCGTAATCATTGCTGCTTTTTTATGTGCTGTCGTATTTTAATAGCATAGTTGATAAGTAACAGAGTTCCTGTTAGATGCCATAAATAGAAGAAAATCACAGTGATGCACCCAAATAAGACAGGTGTAATTATGGATTCAATGTTTTCTGTTTAAAAAAATACTGAACTGTTGGTATTGTATGAATCAAAAGCTTTTCTCTTTACCTACTTTATTAGTTGTCTCTTGAACTGGGCAGCAGTAAGCCTATTGAATTGAAACCAAACTCGGGAGGGGTCTCCTTATTCTCTTGTCCTCTGTTGTCAGCTCTGTCCTTTTGACAGCTCTGTTGTCCTTTCCTGCTCAGTCCATTGTGCTTTTTTTTTTTTTTTTTTGAGAAATAGTTCTCTGGAAACACTGTGGCTGGACGGTGCTTTCTTTTCAGTGGAGAACCCCCAGCCTAGGAAATGACAGGGTCTGTGTCAAGCCTGAGCCACAGTTCCCTGGGGTTCTGTTTGGGGATGTGTTCCAGCCGTCATGAGAATTTGGGTTTCCCGGGTAGCTCAAACTGTAAAGAATCTGCCTGCGATACTGGAGACCTGGGTTCGATCCCTGGATGGGGAAGATCCCCTGGAGAAGGGCATGGCAACCCACTCCAGTATTCTTGCCTGGAGAATCCCATGGACAGAGGAGCCTGGCAGGCTCCAATCGATCGGGTTGCAAAGAGTTGGACGTGACTGAGTAACTTTCACTTCACTTCTTCATGAGGATTTGAGGTAACCAGAAGAGAAGCTTGAGCTGGATGTGAAAGGGAAAGAAAGGGTGCTTTCTCTTTACTCCCATTCAGCAGGGAACACCAAAACACACTTTTATGGGTTTTTTCAAATGTATTTACCTATGTATTGGCAGCGTCAGGTCTTGTCTTAGTTTCAGCACACAGGATCTTCCTTGAGTCATACAGAATCTTTTTCTGCATCACACAGACCCTCTAGTTGTGGTGTGGGCTTAGTTGCTTCATGGCAGGTGGGATCTTAGTTCCCAGACCAGGGATTAAGCCCACGTCTCCTGCATTGCAAGGTGGATTCTTAACCACGACCACCAGGGAAGTCCCCCAAACACACTTTCAAAATATAGATGATTATTATTAAGCATTTCTCAGAAAATCCTCTCTTAGCTTCTGGTGCCATCAGTTGGCCATTTTGTCTTTTTAAAAGCTCACTGAATTTGGTCCTTCACTGTTGATGAGATCATTGTTTTTGAGATCTAGTTTATCTCTTTCAGGAAGGGGAAACAAGACCATGACTAAGCAGGTAAACAGCCCTGCTGCATTCTGGCCTCAACTTCTAAAATAATATCAACGTAAGAGACAACAATGCTCTGAAAAGCAGCTGGAAGAACTTGCTAATTCCTGTGTCCTTTGCTTTTCAAACTTGAACATGCTGCTGAATCACTTGAGGATCTTATGAAAATGCAGGTTCTCATGTAGAAGGCCCGGTCACACCCAACAAGTTCTCGGTGGCACTTCTGCTCCGTGGACCACACTCTGATTGCAAGACTCCAGAACTCCCTTAGCCATTACAGTAACCATGAGCACTCATGGCTAGTCCAGACTGACATGTGCTATAAGCATGGCCACACCTCAGAGTGTGCAGACCTCATGTAAAAAGGAAATCTCAGTAATTTTTATAGTGATCACATGTTGACCTAAGCATATTTGGGATGTATTGGATTAAGTAAAGTATATTGAAATTTACTTCATCGGTTGCTATTTACTCTTTTTAGTGTGGCTTAGAAAATTTAGAATTTCACACGTGGCTTGCACTGTATTTCTATNATCTCAGTAATTTTTATAGTGATCACATGTTGACCTAAGCATATTTGGGATGTATTGGATTAAGTAAAGTATATTGAAATTTACTTCATCGGTTGCTATTTACTCTTTTTAGTGTGGCTTAGAAAATTTAGAATTTCACACGTGGCTTGCACTGTATTTCTATTAGACATTGCTGTTCTAGAACATTAATGCAATAGAAGCAACATTTTTGGTGTTCTTTTTTTCAGATGACCCAGTTTCTCAATCCCCTCGTGACCATTTCACCTGTTCTTTTTGCTCAACTCGACATTCATTTCATTCTTTTCTCCAAATGTCTTTCCTCTCTTGCCTGTTCCTTCCCTTTCCACCTTCTCCACCTCCATCATTGTCAACACGATCCTAAGACTCTTACCCAGCAGTCATGTAATCCTAACAGCCAGGACTGCAGGCAGCAGCCACCTTACCTGAGAGCTGGTTAGAAAGGCAGGGTCTCAAGCCCCACCCCAGACCTAATGAGCTGCATCCTATTTAACAGGATCCCTAAGGGATTTGTCTGTGCATGAAAGTTAGAGCCATGAAAGCGTTAACTATCACCTTTCCTATTATTGTTGTTGTTTAGTCACTCAGTCGTGTCCGACTCTTTGCGACCCCATGGACTGTAGCCCCCAGGCTCCTCTGTTCATGAGATTCTCCATGGCAAGAATACTGGGGTCAGTTGCCATTTTCTTCTCCAGAGGATCTTCCTGACCCAGGGATCGAACCTGCATCTCCTGCGTGGCAGGCTGATACTTTACCCCTGAGCCACCTGAGAAGCCCCATCTTTGCTAAAGCAACCCATTTCAGTGAATCTCCACACCTGTTCCTTTGCTTAGGTTGGATGATTCCCTCAAGGTTGATACACTAAGAAGTTGTGTCTAAGAGAAACTAGTACTCTACCTTTCTAAAACATCATCAGTGAATGGTAGGCAAATGGGATCCAGAAGGTGGGTCCAGAGCTAATCTTGAGGCTTCCAGATTCAAATACCCTCTCTAAGACCCACAGCCAGTAGCCTCCCATTACCACTCTCCAGAGCTTTTGAGCCATTGATGAAGCAAGACTCACCTCACTGCCCCTTGTTTAAAATCTGTGTGTGCTCCAATCATAGGCCACATTCCAGAGGAGAGCATGCCACCCCTGAGCTAGGTGTCTGTCTTGGTTTGGGCTGATCGTGTAAGCCAGAGGAGGGACTCTGCTGGCTCCTATCAGGAACAGAGGCACCTAATAGGATGCAGCTTCGAAGTCCTGATAACCAGCCTTCCGGGTGACTTGGGGGCACATTGAAATCTGAGAACCACTGCTCTCTGGCGTCTCGTCCATGTTAGACTCTGGCACAGACCTTACTTATAGACGTCTCCATTTCCGTTTCATGCTGTAGTCTCAGACTCATTGAGGCATATAGTAGATGCTGAAAATATTCATGGAGCAAATTAATGTTCCCTGTTGTAAAGGCATCTGCCCTCTTATCTCCAGCTTGACCAAGTGAGAGAGTGTGGCTTTAACCTAAATTGCAGTCAGCTGTCTAGCGCAGAAGCCACCCTCCAAGGAAAAGCAGAGCAGAGGAGAGTCAGGGTAGAGACCCCACCCAGGCCTGAGGCTCACACCAACAGGAAGGAATCAGGGCTTGCTGTTTCAACTGCCGGTTTCCCCTTTCACTGCTTGTTACCATTTCTCTCTCTCTCTCTCTCTTTTTTAATGTCAGGATGAGCTCTAATTTGAGCTGCTTTTATTGTTCCCCAAAGACTTTGTGTTGCTCTGTGGGTATCACAAAACCTGAAATCCAATCTGTATTCTCTGAGCTTTGGGGAAGTGGAGCCACGGGTGTGTTTGTCATTTTTAGCCATTTTTGGAGTCCAGCCAGAGCTCCAGGAGATACTCAAAGTATTTGGAATCATCCGATTGGCCGCTGGAATTAGCTGTTAGACAAAGCAGCCAGTAACTGAACACTGGGGACCTTCGTGAACTCCAGTCCGGTGGGAGACCTTCCTGTGTGAGTCAGCTCTGAACTAGGACAGAAAGGTAGACTTGAAGCACATCGAGCTGGCGACAAAGCAGCTGATAAAAGTGCTCTCCTCCTCTCCACCCTTTGTCTGGGAGTTTCGCCCTGTCTCAGACCTCTTTCCTTTCCTTTGTGGCCACACTATATTCTACCAGCATCCTGCCTGGTCAGATTGCCTAACGGAAGGGCAGCCCCAGGAGAAGCACTGGGCTCCTGTTCCATGAACCAAATCCAGGGACCAGACACTAATACACAAAGGAATTCTGTTCGGTAGACTGAAAGCAGAAATAAGGGGAAGGAAATTGTGGACATCGACTTGGTCTCACTCACTCATTTATAGGGGAGCGGATTCTTTGTTGTAGAGATGGCAGAGAAAGGCTTTATCGTTCATTTTTTCCAGAGGATGCTTCTGACATATTTCACACAATAAACAGAACCTATTTTTAAAGCACCGCTTTCACTGGCATACTCTTGTTTCAGAATACCTCCCCTAGTAGCCACGGAGCATCTTATGAACCAACACCGCCTTAATTATCACCCACTGGGACTGACGGAACATTTTACTTTTCACAAAGAAGATATGACTTTAGATCAGAGGTTCCCAACCTCCCAGGGGCTTCCCAGGGGCTCAGCGGTAAAGAATCCGCCTGCATTGCAGGAGCCACAGGAGATACGGGTTGGATCCCTGGGTTAGGAAGATCACCTGGAGGAGGGCATGCCAACCCACTCCAGTATTCTTGCCTGGAGAATCACATGGACAGAGGAGCCTGGTCTACTGCAGCCTTTAGGGTCGCAGAGTCGGATATGACAGGCAACTGAGCACACCCGCACGCCCCAACCTCCAGAATCTAAGGCCTGAAGATCTGAGGTGGAGCTGATGTAATAATAACAGAAATAAAGTGCACAATAAATGTAACGCACTTGAATCATCCTGAAACCATTCCCCACCCCTGTGGTCCATAGAATAATTGTCTTCCATGAAGACAACTGTCTGCCAAAAAAGGTTGTGGACCGTTGGTTTACGCCATAGTGTCAGTTACAAGATTGAAAACTAGCACTGGCCTAAAGATTGAGAAGTATATTTCATTTTATTTATTTTCCATAGAGATGAAGAATACTGTATTCATTCTGGAAACAACCCATGTCATCTGTACTGATAACTAAGACAGGCACTTAGATTTCAGAAAATGCACATATTTGCAAGGAAGCCACGCATACTAGCATGTTTCTGCCATAAGGTCACCTAGAGATCATGTGGGGCCCAGTGGACGTCAGCCATCAGAACTTCTGGTGGGTGAAAGGTAAATGAGCCAAGAGAAACCTAGTGAAAAATAACTTGGTGGACGTTAAGTACTTTTGGCTGAAGAAGTTGGTTTAGGTAAACTCCAGTTCCTACCTGTGCTAGAGACCAGTTGCCATGAGCTAGAATGTACAAGGTTTCAAGTGGTGAAAGAAGCTGTCTAGAGCCTCACAAGCAGTTGTTAGAGGACTACATAAAGCAACTACGATTTTAAAAAACTACATCTCTTTTCATTGTCTACAGAATCCTCAATCAAGTATTTAAGCGAGGGGGGCACATCTGTACTTCCCCAAATCCACCTGGGTGATTTTGCTAAAAACCAGTCTCATACCTTCAGGAGTATCAACAAAGCCCTTTCCAGAATACTACTGTTTTCTCTGATTTCACTCAAAACCTGTGTGCACTGCATGGAGAGGGCTTGCATGCATGCCAGGTTGCTTCAGTCATGTTGGACTCTGCAACCCTATGGACCATAGCCCACCAGGCTCCTCTGTCCATGGGATTCTCCAGGCAAGAATACTGGAGTAGGTCGTCATGCCCTCCTCCAGGGGATTGTCCCTACCCAGGGATCAAACCTGTGGCTCCTGCCTTGGAAGCAGATTCTTCACCGCTGAACAACTGGGGCNAATTTGCTGGCATATTGAGTGCAGCACTTTCACAGCATCATCTTTCAGGATTTGAAACAGCTCAACTGTGGGCCAAGGTTGTGACACACAACCCTGCCCCATTCACATGGAGAGTATGTAGGCCTCTGAAAATTGACAATGCCTTTCAGATCTTCTGCCTTCCCTCGAAAAACAGCAGAGGCTTGTGGGACTCACCACATCGTCATGACTGTTATTCTCTATTCATTTGTCAACGAAGATACTTCAGCTGTATGCTAGTCTTGAGTAGTTATTGAAACCTCCCGTTCAGCAGCTCTTGCATTCTTCTTGAACACCTTCTCTGACTAGGAGAAATTCTGTGAGATCCGTGAAGACCGCATCTTGTTCTCTCTGACCTCATGTCCCTCCCTCGCCCTTGCCTTTTACTTTGATCCTAACAAGCACCTTAGTAAAAAATCAGTAGATTTGGTAGCACTAAAGATGAGTGCTGGTTGGATCCTTTGATTGGCAGTGCTTCTGAGGGAACAGATGTTCCTATTCAAATCCATGAAACTGGAAACATTAAAAAACAACAATCAGGACATTGATTGATAGTGATAGTTACTGCATCAGACTGTTTAAGCCCAGCTCTAAAACAGACCATCACATACTGTCGTCTTTTCATTTTGATTTCAGAGATTCTCACACACTTAAAATCATGTCACTTGACTCAGATTCTGAGTCTTGCTTGGTGTCCTGTGGAGTATTTCCTCATCAAATTACAGCCCCGTGCTTTTGAATTTCACACTCACAGCCTCTCCTTCCTGAGAAAACGGCACCTCTGGGTGCTTTGAAGATATTTTTGGTCCGTTTACAAGAAAATATTTACCAGCTGGCAGGGCATGTACCAGTATGCTGAGAACACTATAGACAATGCAGGGCCGGGGAGAGGTGTGTGTGTGTGTGCCCGGGTGTCCTGTCTGCACGAATTTCCTAAATTCCCGGCCTGCCAGATGGGTGGTGATCCTCTGAACTGATACATAGAACCTGAAAAAGTATTCGTCTAATCTTGAGACCAGACCATGCTGAAGGGCTCTCCTCCTCTCCGTCTGATTCAGGTCCTGAGAGCCCCTCACCATGAGTACCTTGAGTCTGTTCCGTTTTCCCGCCACACTGACCAGAGTGTGCCTGGTGCCCTGGGGACTCCGGCTCTGCGAGAAGCTGCCGCTCCTGTCCTCAGGAACGGTGGCCACTCCAGTGCAGGCGGCCGGCAAGAAGGACTGCCCCACGCTGCTCTCCCTGGATGAGCATGAGCTTGAAGAGCAGTTCGTGAAAGGCCACGGTCCAGGGGGCCAGGCAACCAACAAAACAAGCAACTGCGTGGTGCTGAGACACGTGCCCTCGGGCATCGTCGTCAAGGTAGAGGAAGGTGGTCTCGGGGTCCCCTGATTTCTCCTGAGTGATAGCTGTGGCCCCCAGCAGTAGGGGGACCATGGGTCTCAGGCTTGGCCCCAGGAGCCCCCTCCCAGAATCCTGTGCAGCTGCACTCTTACTGTTGCCGTCCTTGAACTTGGCAGGCCCCACAGTTCTTGTTGAGCCACTGGGCTGCAGAGGGCTCTGTCTGTGGCCCTGACATGGGCTCTGGGCCCCCGAGCAGCCTGCAGGCCCAGGCTGTCTGCCAGCAGGCTCAGCCCTTAGCCACCTGGCTGATGACTCAGATGGCTGCACCCTCCATGTCTCTCCATCCCCCCTTTGGTAAATGTCAGCGACACTTGCCCTTCTGGAGAAGGAGTGAATGAGATAATGAGGCAAACTGATGTTAACTCTCAGCAGAACGGGCCGGCAGAGCCTCCTGAATATAAAAATCCAACCACTGATCGCTAGCCGTCAACACATGCTGCACTCTAAGAAAGGGTGTACTGCTTTCTCCTGTTTGCTGGTTTGGTAGTGGCCTTTCTGGCTCTGGAACTACTAGTCTGTCCCGTAGCCCCAGGGCCCTGAAGGCAGCACAAGCCTCGAGGCACAGTGGAGGGAGGATTGGCAGGTTTTCCTACACCATTGGTACCGTTAGCAAGTACTTCCATATCACGTGAGCATGTTGCCAGCCGGCCCTGTTCTGAGCAGCTTCACATTCACGTAACTCTTAATCTTTATAAGCCCACGTTCATAAGGTGGAGCCTGAGGCCCAGAGAGGTTCCTCTAGCTGCCATAATCAACTCGGACCAAACCCAGAGTCTGGTCCTGACAGCTGTTCTTTGCTGCCATATTTCTGAGCATATTAGTTAAAATCTCAATCATTTTTCATTTCCTCCTCAAAAAAACTGTTATTCATGAGCAACAAATAAAACTCTGAAACCTGACATAGTTAAATTTGTTTAACCTGTTTCATACAGCTTACTCCAAAGTTGCTTGAAATGTTATCTTTTCACCCTAATTTACCAGAATTTATCAAATAAATTAGCTTTGCAAGGCACTCGCCAGTTATTAAGAGATGTTACCTAATGAACATCATGGTTGACTAATAGTGCATGCGTGCGTGCTAAGTCACTAGAGCGGTGTCCAACTCTGCGACCCTATGGACTGTAGCCCACCCATGGCCCACTGTAGCCCACTGTAGCTCTGTCCTTGGGATTCTCCAGCCAAGAATACTGGAGTGGGTTACCATTCCCTTCTCCAGGGGATCTTCCCAACTCAGGCATTGAACCCACGTCTTTTATGTCTCCTACATTAGCAGACAGGTTCTTTACCACTAATGCCAAAAGGCTATTTTCCTCCTTTAGACAGAGTTTATAAACGGGACACACAAGAGGGCTTGCTCAGACATACTGGTTGACATTTCCAAAATTATCTGGAGACTTTCTTTGAAAGCTATTGTTACTTCTGAACAAAACAACACTCCAAATATTGGCATAGTCACAGTGAAAGCCATGTAACAGCTGGGGTGTGGAACTGGGCCACGGGCAGGAAGGGGCTTGGCCTTCATCCTGCTGCTGACCCACTGGGACTCCTGACAAGTGGCTTTGCCCCTGTGGGCCTGACCCCTATGTAAAGAGATGAGGCTGTTGGATGATTCCCAAGGTCCTGCCCAGGACACACCAGCTTTCACATTATGAAATATCATCTCTTACAGTGCCACCAGACCAGATCCGTTGACCAAAACAGAAAGCTAGCTCGGAGAATCCTGCAAGAGAAAGTGGACGTCTTCTACAATGGCGAAAACAGTCTCGTTTGCAGAGAAAAACGTGAGGCAGGGAAGAGAAAGCAAGAAAGAAAAAAAAGAGCAAAGGAAACCCTCGAGAAAAAGAAACTCTTGAAAGAACAATGGGAATCCAGTAAAAGTGCCCAGAGAGGACTGTAGGTTCTGACTGAAAGAACCTGCTGACTGGCCTCCAGGGTGGCGACTTTCAGAGGAGAGTGTGTGTGCAGGGCCCCAGAGACAGCCAAGTCTCTAAGCAGCAGACAGACTGTCACGAATAGAGATGCAGACTCTGAGACTAAAACTTTAAAGAAACACAAGGAAGTCATTACTGGAGAAGGAACAGGGGCGCTTTTGTGGGGGAGGAAAGGTTATGGTGACGGGAGGCTTGGAGGGCCTCCCGGGCAGCTGCAGAGTCCTCTTTCTTGACCAGGGCGGTAAGTAGAAGCATGTCCCCTTTTAAGCTATACATTTGTGTGACTGTATCATTTTATTATCAAAAGTGAGAAGTGAAAGTATTTTTGAAAGAAAAAAAACAGTAACAGACTTTTTATGGAAAAATGATAGAATTGAGTCAAACAATAGCATTTTTAGTGCCTCCTTGTCATCCGCTGGGACATCACTGATCATTGACACGTGAATGTCTGTTAGCTTCATGTCAGGTTAAGAAAATAAAAGAAAATATGGTGGAAGATTTACAAGTTGGTAACCCACCTGCCCATTTACCCCATTAGCTTAACAGATGGTTGACAAGTGACCACTCTGGTGTGGAAATACACACGTCATTCCCTGTATGTGGATCTACAAGTAGGTTTATGAGAGATGAGGTTTCAGAAACCTGGTCTGTGGATTTGCTTGATACCATCCCTCAAGCCAGAATTGACCTTACAGATTGTTGGGGTGGGGGGAGGCTTAGGCATGGTTATTAGCTTGGTTTATTGGAACCCATCTGGAGTTTATGCAAAAAACTAGGAAGGAAACAAAAACCATCAGGTGAGAGGTGAGACAGCCACTGTCAAGACACAGGACTTGCCTTATTTCTTCACTGAAGACCAGACTGCATGGTGGTGGCGGTGTAGTCGCTAAGTCACGTCCAACTCATGGGACCCCATGGACTGCAGCCTGCCAGGCTCCTCTATCCATGGGATTCTCCAGGCCAGAATACTAGAGGGGGTTACCATTTTCTTCTCCAGAGGATCTTCCCGACCCAGAAATCGAACGAACCTGGATCTCCTGCATTGCAGGCAGATTCTTTACCAACTGAGCTATGAGGGAAGCCAGACTGCACGCATCCCAGTAAAATGACTTGTAAGGAAACCAGGTTAACGCTCTTCTCACCTGGCCGTGGCCTGGTTTGGAAGCTCAGCTCCATGCAAGGCTCTGGACCTCTGGCCACAACGTGCAGGGCCCTTCCAATTTCCAACCTCCTTTTAGAAGGTAGCCAAGAGAAGCATCTGGAATGGTACATGAGAGACCATAACAGTGGACAAGAAACTCGGGGACAAGAGGGACAGGCGCTTTAATTTCTGTCTCTTGAATTTTGAATTTCTTATCATGTCCATGAAGGAGATGCAGACAAGCCAGCTCCCTAATACCCACCTACTGGCCTTTGGAGGTATCATGGCTGGGGCCTGGCCTCATACCTGTAAAACTGACCACATCCCTCCTCTTAGTCTTACCTCTCACCACAGTAAACCCTCATTACATGGGGATCAGTGCCTAAGGAATACAGGAAGGATGACCTCACAGTCCCTTTGGAAGGCACTCCTGGGGTTCCCATGGGTTCTCAGGACATCCCAGGCAACCCACTTTTCCCAGCACCAGGACAAATCGTTCTTACCATCTGGTGAGAACAGGGTAAGTAGCCAGCTGGAGTTTAGTAGCTGCATTATATGGGGGGAAAAATGCTCACAGTGTAAGTTCCTAAACACAGAATGGCCTAAGGGAGGCGAGCTCAGTAAAGGCAGAATCAAGGGCTTCCCTGGTGGCTCAGTGGTGAAGAATCCGCCTGCCAATGCTGGAGACACAGGTTCTACCCCTAATCTGGGAAGATCCCACATGCCATGTGCCACAAGTATTGAACCTGTGCTCTAGCGCCTGGGAGCTGCAACTACTGAGCCCCTGCGCCCTGGAGCCTGTGCTCCTCAAGTGACGCCACCGCAATAAGTCTGTGCACAACTAGAGAAAAGTAACATGGCCTCTCTTACTCTCCTTCCTGGCGCTGCCTTACACCTGCTGTCGTTAAAATGCATCCACTGTGCAGCTTCACCTGATCCTTGCCTTCTGACTTCCCCAACACATCCGTTGTGCTACTGACCCTGTCACATAAAACCTTCCTGGACCAGCTGGGAAAATGCCCTTTGACAGGTCTCTCCCACTTCTCACTAAGGAGCTGGGTTTTTTTTAAATATCACCAAGAATTCAAGGAACCCACATCGTAATACAAGCTGTTAATGAAAATAAGCTTTATTACATCAAGTAATAAATACAAAGACGCAAACAGTTCCATTTTCTTCCAGATGTTTGGGTCAACCCTCAGAAAAGGCAGAACTGAAATCTACATACAGTCTTAGGAAAAATCTCAGGGGTCCTTGTTAGGTTTGGTTTGGGAGGTTGCTCTTTCTTCTGTATTTATAACTTGTGCATTTTAGAATGGACTTCAAAGCACTAATAATCATGCAAATATGCTTAAGCAAAAAAGAAGTTACAGTAAGCAGAATCTATACCGTATGGCAGACGAGGGGACTGGCTACTGGGTTAAGTGTGCTGTCAAGTCCGTACTACTAAAAACCTTCAAGTTGTATCAGCTTGTGGAAAGGAACACAGAACAATCTGGGTTAACATAAACGTATTCAAAAGAAAACCAGACACTGGTATCTTAGAGTCAAAACTAGTTTGCTGTAAGAAAGGTAACTTCTACGTGCATCTTTTGAATCAACGCTTTTAAAAAAAGAAAACAAAACCACAAACACCTGGGAAGCTCCTAACTATTTCAAATGTAACTCCTAATCAATTTCAAAATCTTTCCTCAATCTTAAAGAGACTGTAGATTCAGAGCCTAAGTGAACATGGGAGGGGAGGGGGAGGAGAAACTGAACTGGTTAACCATTTTGAAAACAAGAGTTTCATCTGAACAAGGGAGGTGAACCGTTAACTTCTCTTCTGGGAAGAAGCTGGAAAACCTTCCAGGCTCACAAGGCAGCTAGGACCTGGCGTTCCGCTCCGTTTCAGCCAGGCACTCCCGCACCAATCCTCGGGCATGGATGATGCCTGGAAGGGAAGCAGAGACGGGCATCAGAGGGCAGCACCAACTCCAGGAGTGGAGAGCGGTCCTTCCACAACGAGCTACAGAAACCTCAGGCTGGAAAGAACGTGGGACCTGCGTTCTACAACCCAAACCCCATCCTATCCCTCAAAGCCAACACTCTTCATCACATCTCCCTTTTAAGTATTTCTTCCCATGCTCAAGATGACAAACCAGCAAGCTCTTTTCCTGACATTACTCGCTACACGAACCACGTTACCATTCAGATGCCAGGAATAAGTGTCTCCACCCAAGTTCTTTAAGTGAGGACCCGTGACATTGCAGGCCAAGTCGCTTCAGTTGTGTCCGATTCTTTGCAACCCTATGGACTGTAGTCCTCTAAGGCTCCTGTCCATTGGCTTCTCCAGGCAAGAATACTGGAGGGTTGCCATACCCTCCCTCCAGGGGATCGTCCCAATCCAGGGATCAAACACACATTTTTTTGTCTCCTGTATTGGCAAATGGGTTTTTGACCACTAGTGCCACCTAGGAAGCCCACTATGGAGCTTTGAAACCATTATTTTTCCTAAATTCTACTTGGGAGCCTGCCCAGATGTGGGCACAAGACGAAGGCTCACTGAGTCCACCTGGTCCACTGCTTCATCCTTTCTGCTAGGGGCTGGTGCCATCTACGTGATTTTCCCCTCCTCTTTTATCACCATGGTTTGGGAGTTATCGTTTGTTTGGGTTTTGGTTTTGTTTTGGCTTTACCAAACTTCATAAAACACTTACTTCATTTTAATCAACACCAAGAATCTATTCCTTCTAAGAGCTGACCCCGAGAGGGCCTTAGGAATGACACCCAAGTCACTCAGGTATCGCCACCTCACAAATCTTAATCTGCAGAGCTGCTGAAGGCTTTCAGCAAAGGGTGTACAGCCAACTATCACAGCTACTCCACTCTGCCATCATACCATGACAGAGCCAAGACATTACACAAGATGGGTTGTGACCATGTTCCAGCAAGTCTCTTCTTAAACCCTGAAGTTTGAATTTCGCAGCATTTTGACATGTCACAGAGTTTTTTCCCATCGTTAAAAACCACAAATAGTTCAGTCTCAGGTTTTGGCACCAAAAAACCAAAACAAAAAACACAAATAGGAACTTCCCTGGTGGTCCAGTGGTTAAGATGCCACACTTGCACTGCAGGGGACGTGGGTTCCATCTCTGCTTGGGGAACCAAGATCCTGCATGCTGCGTGGTGCAGCCAAAAAATAGAATAATAAAAATGCAAATAGCATTCTTAGTGCCTGATTCCCCATGGCCTAGGACCCTCCTTCCTTGCTATGATGTAAACTTTGCAAGCTCTCTCAGCTACTGGTCAGGGCAACTGTGAGACTAGGTGCTCACCCAGGATGCACCCTGCGCCAGTTGCTAGGTTTATCCATGTGTTGACCTGAACTGCCAGCTTTGCTGGGTGGCTGCAGATAGCCCGTCAGACAGACTCTGGGGCTCAGCATTTCTGCAGGCATGCCCAGTTAGGTAACTAGCACTCCAGTTTACCAGGACTGTGGGCGGAGTAATGACTCCGTGACCCCTGCGGTTGGACTGGGGTCAAGCTCATTCTCTCCCCCAAGGCCTCTTCCACCCCTACTGCCAGCCTCCCCTCCCCACACTAATGCCTGTTATTCTCTGATCTGGCTTTGCAATCAGTCTCTTCACATAGATAGTCACCACCTGTCCTCAGCCAGCCTTGCCCATCACTGGAGCTGTGGCTTGACTACCACCGCGCCCCCCCCCCGCCGTCACGCCCCAGATTTATAGCCACAGAATGTTCCCCTCTCGTTTTTCTCCAAAGTTGCTTCTCTAACCTTAAAAAAAAAAAAAAAAGAAAAAACCCTCCTAAAATTAAATTCGCACATAAGCCACCATGCTCTGAACTGCTACCTTCTAAAATAGAAATCCTTCTCTCCTCTCCTCTCCACTCCCCTTTCACTTCGTGAAGCAGCAACCAACCTATTTCACTGCCTTCTGAAGTCAGCTGGCCAGTCACATCTTCACGTGAGTCCCTTTCTCCCGGTGACACCAGCCTTCCGCCCTCCCTCCCTCTTCAGTCACGAAAGAACTTCAAAGCACTCTCACCCTCCACCCCACACCCCGCCTTGGGGCCCTGCTCCAGCAATGCGGGCCCCTGCGGCCCCAGGTTTCCCCCAGAGAGGGGACCTGCTGTACTGGGCTGCCTGGGGCTCCCAGGACCAGAGTCGGCCAGCGGGAGTAAAGCAGGCATGAGCAGAGCTGCAGGGTCTGGGTACAAAGGCTTTTTTTTTGGTTGTGCAGCCTGCGGGATCTTGGTTCCCCGACAGGAATAGAACCTGCACCCCCTGCAGTGAAACCACGGAGTTTTGACCACTGGACCCCACCCCACCCCCAGGGAAGTCCTGGGGCTTCCCTTCTCAGATGCCTTGTCTGACAACTGGCTGCCAAGTCTCTTCCCTTCAGATCCCCAGGACAGACTAGCTCATGCTGCCTCAACAGTCACTCTGAAACAAAATGAGCACCCCTGTGCCACAGGGGATGCTTCTGTCTGCCACCCTCCGTTTTCCCCAAAAGACCTTTCAAGACAGGTAGAGAGCCAGTGCCGGTGGTCAGGCATCACCCACCAGGGGAGTCCAGGGTCCATGACTTACCTCGTTTTAGTCTCTCCATCGCACTCTTGCTGCCCGCGTAGGTGGGTCTGATCTCCTTCCCCAGCTCTTCGATGATGGCCAGCAGCTCAGCATATTTGCTCTGGGGCACCTGGCTGTTCCCAGTGCCCTGANTGAAACCACGGAGTTTTGACCACTGGACCCCACCCCACCCCCAGGGAAGTCCTGGGGCTTCCCTTCTCAGATGCCTTGTCTGACAACTGGCTGCCAAGTCTCTTCCCTTCAGATCCCCAGGACAGACTAGCTCATGCTGCCTCAACAGTCACTCTGAAACAAAATGAGCACCCCTGTGCCACAGGGGATGCTTCTGTCTGCCACCCTCCGTTTTCCCCAAAAGACCTTTCAAGACAGGTAGAGAGCCAGTGCCGGTGGTCAGGCATCACCCACCAGGGGAGTCCAGGGTCCATGACTTACCTCGTTTTAGTCTCTCCATCGCACTCTTGCTGCCCGCGTAGGTGGGTCTGATCTCCTTCCCCAGCTCTTCGATGATGGCCAGCAGCTCAGCATATTTGCTCTGGGGCACCTGGCTGTTCCCAGTGCCCTGAAATCAGAAAGGAAAGCGTCCAGAAGGATTACACCCAACCTGACCCCAATGCCACAATCAGGACCCCAATGCCACAGTCAGGACCCCACTGCACGCCAGTGGCACGGGGCCAGGGCAGGGGAGCAGCCCAAGCTCAGGGGCAGCGGGGTGGAGGGCAGGCGGCCCAGCCCGGCCCAGAGTCCCAGGGCAGATGCCTCCACTGCGGCCAGGCATGTCCCCTCTGGGCAACAACTACAGACTGGGGAGCTGGCCCTCTCTTCTGTCCTCGTATCCTCAAGGCCACCGCCCAGCAGTCTCCAGAAAGCCCACTGATCATCTCGAGTAAGGAAAAAAAGAGTCGACAGAAAGGTGATCACTGAGAATTTCCTGGAAGGAGCCATGGCTAGGCAAGTAATCCCGGGAGGGCTGGGGATCCAGGGTGAATGGCTGAGATGGACGCCACACCTGGGGGTCAGCAGGACTAGAAAAACTGCCAAGGCCACCCAGACAGAAGCCAGAACATATTTAGAATCTCTTTCCTCCCCACACTGGCAGGGTCCACCACACAGAAACCCTTTGCTTCCAGACCCCCCCCTCCAACTGCCCTCAGCAAACACACTGATCAGTGGGACTGAGTTCCCACCAGCCTGCTCAGGCCTCCCCCCCACCCCACCAACCAGCTGCATCAGGCTGGCCACTTCCCCCTGGGGAGGCCCTTGCCTGCTCCCCCCGCCTCTGCCGCCTCTGCTTCCTGGCCTCCCGGTCCTTCCTCCTCTCCTTGTCTGGCTCCTTGGCATCCTCTGGGGGCCTCCCCTGGGCCCCTCGATCCTGCCTCCTCTGCTCTGGCTGCCGCCTTAAGGCCGGGGTGCTCCGGGGTCTGTCCAGGCTGCACCTGGCCCTGTCCTCTAGCCACCACCTCTTCAGGGGGGCTCTTGCCCCCACCCGCTTCCCCTCCGGGGGCAGGAGGGCCTGGCGGGGCATGGCAGCAGGCCGCCACCTCATCCCCCAGGGCAGGGCCAGCCTCCGTGGCGACCTCGGAACACGAGTTGCAGCCAAGGGAGAGAACCTCTCAGCTGGTGGCCCAGGCACCGCCCCCCCACCCCCCTCAAGGCAGCACTTCCTAAGGAGGGCAAGCTGCCTCCACTGATGGCCCCCCCGACCCGAAGGGGAAAGTCAGTCTTGGCTGGTTTTGGGGTGGAAGGGGGCAGGGTCACAGCCCTGTGACCGGTGGAACTCGGTGTAAAACTTAGGGGCCACCAGCTCTTGATGGAACCCACCTGGGCTCCACTAGGCTATGGGCCCTGTCCTCCCTGCTGGGGCCATGATCTTGTGGCGAGTGAGTGGGAACAGGGTCCCCTCCCCTCCGTCCAAGCTCAGATCCAGAGTCCAGGCCGGACCTCACCTGCCCAGGCAGGAGCACAAGCAGACCGGCCAGGGCCACGCATGGGGCAGTGGCCCACTGGGAGCGGTGGCTCCCGGGCCGCCAGCGTCCCTGGGCTCTCCCACCCCCTTCCTGTCACTCAGTGTCCCCCGTGAACCTCTCGCCGCTTCTCCATTCCAAGGCCCTGAGCCCCGAACACGAGCCCAGCCAGGGCCCTAGGTTGGGGAAGCTGGGGTGACCAAGCCATCCCATCATTTCTGCTACTTCCACTGCCTCCCCTCCGTGCCCAGGCCGCCCCCAGGGTCCTCCCTACCTTGCATCACCCCACTGCCATACCTGGGTGTAGCCTAGAGATGGCGGCCCGTAGTCACTCAGCAGCTGGCGGTACTGTGAAGACGTCGCCATGCTGGTGGAGGGCGGGTGGACGCTCCCAGCTGTGGGGGAGGAGACAGAAGTCGGTAATCCAGTAGCCTTGGCTAACTGTAGCCATTGCCAAGGTAAGGACTCTGAGTCCCCCTGCCCAGGACTCGTGCCGTCAACACTCCTGCCGTCAACAATGGTCTTTTGTCTCCGAGGACAGAGAACCCTCCTCCCATCTTCCAGTCTGGCAGTGGCTGCCACCTGGCCTAAATGACTGGCAGTACAGAGTAGCTAACGGACTGCTGCCCTTCACACCGCCCACCCCAGCAGACATTGCTAATCGAGCACAGAGCTCCTTCCCATTCATGCCACCAAGGACTAGGAGCAAAGAACAAATCTGCTGCTATTCTCAGCCTAATCCTTTCAAGTCTCCTTTGCTGGGTCCTGCGCCTCAGAGGTTGACAGCCTAGGGAACCATGGCTGCCACAGAGCCCACCTGCTACTAAGGCTGGTCCATACTCAGGTGAAGACTTCCTGGGTGTCCAGACTTCTGCTGGACTACCCAGTGAGGAAGACCGGGGAAGGTTTTGGAGTTCTGAGGCCCAACCCTGGCCAGGGACTGGTGTGCATGTGTGCTTAGTCGCTCAGTCATGTCTGAACCTTGGGGACCCATGGACTGTAGCCTGCCAGGCTCCTCTGTCCATGGGATTCTCCAGGCAAGAACACTGGAGTGGGTTGCCATGCCCTCCTCCAGGGGATCTCCCCAGCGCAGGGACCAAACCCATATCTCTTGCATTGGCCGGTTGGGGGGGAGGGTCTTTTACGACTAGTGCCACCTGAGAAGCCCACTGGACACCAAGTCAGGAATCTGGAGCACATCACAGCCTGTGTATCCCTGGGCAAGTCCCTCAACCTCTCTGAGCTCCCGTCACTCCTCCCCAAAGAGGGGACCAGACTCTTGCCAGTCTGAAATCTATGCTTGGATGGCTTATGCCCCCAGAGAGGAGGAGTAAGACCCAACTTATGGATTGCCACACTAGAAGATGCTGTCCCTCGGCGGAGGGACCACGTGGGGCCAGGGCCTGGCTCAGAATGAAGTCTCCTGGATGGGGGATGGGGAGTTCCACAGCAGGGAATATTCCAGCTCCAGCTCAGGAGCTGGAAGCACACAGACCCATAATGGCGTCCAAGTGGCCATTAGCGAGTAAAGGATGTCCTGCGGAATTACAAACAGCAGTAACCATGGAGAATTTACCTAGCCCTCCTCAGCAGCGGCCTGCCTGCCTCCACGCCTGGCCCCGGAGCAGCTTTCCCTCTGCCTGCCGCCCCCGGAGCCAAACGGTCTCTCTCTCTCTCTCTCTCTCACGCACACAGCAGGCTCTGCAGACTTGGCCCCGGGGATGGACAGCTGGTGCCAGGCCGGCCAAACCAACCAGCTGCTCATCTGGTGTGGGCAAGGGGAGGGGCAGGAGAGGAAGGAAGTTCAGGGGCTCAGGCTGCTAGAGTTAGAAGGGGCCCTGGAACCCCTCACTGCAGAGAGTGAAACACCGACCAGAGAAGGTGGGCACTGCCCCCAAGCCACACAGCACAGAAGAGGCTAACACCTCACACCTATCCCTCTGTCCAGGAACTGGGGACAGTTCTGTATCCAACCTGACTGGCCCTGGATTTCTCCACTGGGGCCCAGATTCATGCCCAAGCATGGGATGCCCAGACAGGAAACACGGATTCTGCCACCTGTAAGTTGGGGACTGAGCACAGCTCCCAGCTGCCATGCCTCTAAAACGGGCTGCTCACCCACCTGTGGCATAGAGCTACTCTCACGTCTCTGACCTCTGTCCGAGGCAACCACGGGTGTGCAATGGCCAGAGCAAGGGAATGTAGCGGGTGCACCCCCCCAGCTCCCCTCACCACATCAGCCAAACCCCAATTTCCTGGCCTTCTAACGTGGGTGGTGAGTGTGGTCTGTGTAGCTCAGGCTTCACTCCCCCAGGCCAGGGTTCAAGTCCCGACCACTGCAAGTTCTTACGCTTCTCTCTGTAAGGCTGGGATGCTAAAGGCAAGAGCGGGGGAGGAGGGGTCCATGGCACTGCTAAGCTCTTCAAGGCATCTAGAAGATTCCATCTCCCCACAAGAGATGAGTGCATTCTCTGCCCTACCTCCTGCCCTTCTCCTCCTATTACTATATTCTGTATGTCTTGTCTGCCTGACCCATCCTCTCTCCTGCAGGCAAGGGTCTGAACTGGAAGCCAGGCCAGCTGTGCCATACTGGGCTGCGAGACTTAAGACATGGCCCTTCTCTCTCCGGCTTCAGTTTCTCCATCTGTTTGAGGTAATAGTTCCCAACAGAATGTCTAAAGGCTCTAGAACCTGCTCCTCCATGGTGCTAGGGTTAGGTCCTGAGAGAGGGAGAAGGAATGGGTTGCGGGCTTGGAAGTGGTGTGGAGAAGTCGGGCAAGAGCCCAGAGCTCGATTTTCCTGCCACCTGGGTGATGTGGTAGGCAGCCCGACTCTGAGCCAGTCCTTTGCTCAGTGTTCAGAGGAGGGTGTCTGTGGCCCTGGGAAGAGTTGGCGCAGGGGCCCCAAGTTCCACTCATGCCCACAGCTTCCTGCAGACGCAAGGAGGACCAGCGGTCCAGCTGCCCAAGGCCAAGGAGAAAACCAGACAGGGCGTGAGCGCTGTCGTCTCGGAGCATCGCAGACAATGCGCGCAGTGTGCGGGGACCAGGGAGGGCCCTGAGCAGAGGGAGCGATTGGCAAAGGCCAGCAGCTCCTGGGGCCAGGCGCGGCTCCCCGCCCCCACGCCAGACAAAGAGCGGCCCGGGCCTGGGGAGCTGGCGGCCTTCCCGCCACTTGGGGCGCCTGGGGGGGCTCTCTGGCGGGGAGGCGGGGGCTTTGTCTAACTCCGCCACTGCCACCGCCGGCCAGGCCGCGGCTTGGCAACTCGCGAGCAGGAGGCAGGGCTGGAGGGCGTGAGGGATGATGACAAGGAAGCCGGAGGAGCGGCAGCGGAGAGTCCATCTTGGATGCAAATGGCACAGGGAGATGCGGGCTTTCTAAAGGGGTCCAGGCGGAGGGCGTAGGGGCGGGGGTGGCCCATCACCGGAACACCAGAGATCTGGAGACCTCAGCGCTCCTCCTGGAGTTCACCACAGGAGAAGGAAGACAATCTGGGCACAGGTGCTAGCCAGCCCAGAGCAGGGCTTCAGGGTGCCTAAGCGGGTGACTTGCCCCCTCTGGGACCCCAGTCCCCAAAGGGCCAGGTTCAGGGTCCCTGCCTCAACTGCACCAGGGCAGCCTGAGACTTCCCACCGACCTGGGCCGGCAGCAAGACCCTCCACTAATCCCACCCCAGAGTCAGACGAGAGAGGCAGTGAGAAACACTGGCCACAAAGCCTGCCTCTTAAGGTGTGCAGACCCACAGAGATGAGAACATTTCAGCTGAAAATAGGGACCGTTTGCTCTTGGGGCTCAGACAGAGCCCACACTTGACCAACTCAACTATCTACCCCCACAGCCATCCACACCCTGAATCTTAACCCTTTCCAATCCCCAAATCTCTGTCCAAGAAGTTAAACACACACACACACCTATATACACCTACGTATAGGTATATACGTACATGCACATACACTTAGTGCTTTTCTGGCGCGCCCTTCAGATTTTGGAGTTTCCGAGTCAACATTAGGAGACAAGGCCCAAAACTTTCGGCCAACTGCCAGCGTGGCACTTCTGACCAGCGAGGCCCATTTCCTCCCTGCCAAGCCCCTGCCTCCACCCCTACCTCCATGCACCTCGCTTCTTTGCAAGTTTCCCACCAAGAGTCTAAAGAAGAACCTCGGTGAGAGGTGACAGAGTCAGTCACCTAGGAACCCCACAAAATTTTACCACCAGCCACACACACCCCGCGTGCCCCCTTCCCACACACACACCCCGTCCCCGCCCCGGTCTCTGAGGCAAGACCCCCGGGCTCAGCCTAAAGCTTCCGGACAACTTATGCAGGAGTTTCCTGGGACCGCCCAGCTTCAGCCCCAGCACACAGAGAGCACGGATCCTGGAGGAGGCCCCTCTAAACCTAGACTTGGGGGCTCCAAGCCGGGACCCCGGCTCAATGCCTTCCCCGCCCTCCGCCTGCAGGCAACTCCGAAGCCCCCGGTCTTCTCCAACTTCTCTCACTCCGCGCACGCCTGAGGGGACCTCCTGTGCGCCCCATTTTGGGCACCTGCTCCCCCACGCCAGGCCGGGCAGGCGTCCACAGACCACCTCCCCTGCACCGCCGGTGACCCCAGCGGCCCCGCGCCCTCGGGAGCAGCCGCAATCTGGCGCTCTCGCCGCCCCGCAGCGCCGCCTGCGCGTGGCCCGGCCTTGCTCACGTGCACCCCTGCCGCCCGGACCCCCCCGCCCGGGCCTGCCCCTCAGGTCCCCAAGGGAGGACCCGCGCCCCGCTCCCGGCGCCCTGCTCCCGGCGCGACCGGGCCGCTCCCGATTCCCGCCGGCAGGGGCCCTCGCCGAGCCGCCCAAAAGCCGGAGGAAAAAGGAGCCGAGAAAGCCTCCCCCGCCCTCGCTCGCCGCGCTCCCCACGAGCCGGGGCCGCCGGCGTGGGGGGGACCGCGGCAGCCGCCCGCGACCCGGGCCCCAGCCCCGGCCCGACCCGAGGCCCGGCGCGGCGCGGGTCGCACCCGCGAACTTTGGCAGCGCGCGCGCCGGAATCATGGCGGCGGCGGCCGGGCTGCCCCGGGCCGGGACCCGGTGCCCGCCGACCCCGGCCGCCGCGGGCCCCCGGGAGCCGGGGCCGGGGCCGGGCGCGCGAGCCCCCAACTTGGCTGCACTTGAGGCGCGGCGCGCGCAGCCCGCGGGGCGCACTCACTCACCGGCGTTGAGGGAGGCGGCGGGCATGTGCGCGGTCAAGTTCCTGTCTCTTATACACATCTTATCTACCCCCACAGCCATCCACACCCTGAATCTTAACCCTTTCCAATCCCCAAATCTCTGTCCAAGAAGTTAAACACACACACACACCTATATACACCTACGTATAGGTATATACGTACATGCACATACACTTAGTGCTTTTCTGGCGCGCCCTTCAGATTTTGGAGTTTCCGAGTCAACATTAGGAGACAAGGCCCAAAACTTTCGGCCAACTGCCAGCGTGGCACTTCTGACCAGCGAGGCCCATTNCGAGACCCGGCGGCGGCGAGGCGGTCCCGGCGTCCGTGCGCCCGTCCGTGCGCCCGCCGAGCTCCCGCGCACTTTTTGTTGTTGACGGCTCGGGCCGCACCGGCAAATATGGCCGTCCCTCACCCTGACACCCGCTGCAGTATATCACCCATACATCGGGCGGGCGCGCGGGCGCAGGGGCGGCCGCAAACTTTGAGCGGAGCCAGCGGGGCCGGCCGGGGCCGGGAGGGGGCGGCCCGGCGCGCCGCGGCCGGGCGTCAGGGGGCGGTGCCGCCCGCGGCCGCGCCCCGCGCCTCCGGCGCACTCGGCGCCCGCAACTTGGCAAAGTTTGGGGGGTTGGGGTCCCGGCAGTTCCCGAGGCCCACCTGGGTCCCTTTCTTCTGCTGCGCTGGCGATGCCTGGAGATTTGTTGTTGTACCGATTAATTTTTTCTTTTTCTTTTTTTCTCTAAAGCTAGGTAGGATTGCGGAATTACTTTTTCGCCTCCCCCCCCGCCTTGACTGTGGGGGCAGGGATGGAAAATTACCTGGAGAAAATGGTGGCGAGTGGTATTTTTAAGCACGTAGATCATTCCAGACGCCGAGGTCTGGCTACTCCCCAGAATAAGATCAACCAATTCTTGACATTGATTTCAAATAAATTTCACGTCCCTGTCGGTATTAAGTGGTTGTTAACCCCTTGGCAGCCTAGACTCCTTTGACACTGGACAAAAGCCGAAGGCCTCCTCTCGCGAAAAACACCGTCGCATCCACCTAATTTTGCATCTTAACTCGTTCAAATATTTAAAAAGCGCCTGCTGTGTCGCGAGCACTGTTCTAGGCGCTAAGACAAGAATAAACTTGACCAAGTTTCTTCTCTCCTGGAGTTTACACTGCAATTTTTGACCCTCCTCCTACCCCACCACAGCCCACTTCTCAAATCTAACTGAACTGCAATCATGAAATATATTTTACATCAGATGATGAAGCTTTTGAAGGTATTATTTCTTGGAGTTCTCCTTAAATAGTAAATCTTGTCAAAAGACACAAGATGCCCGCCCTTTGCTGCCATTTTTAATCGCCCTGCTTTGCAAATATCTTTTATTAGCTACAGACTTTCAGATACATCTGGATCTAGTGAGGATTCTTACTGCCCCAGAGGTAAAGAATACACCCATTCCCTCCCTCCTTCCTTTAGAAGTGAAGGTACAAGCGACACCCCTCTTCCCAGGATCCTTTGTGATCAGCTTTAGGCTGGTTCTGTCAAGGATGTTCATCGAAGTGTTAGTTCCGGAGTAAATTAATATCATCCTTTTCCTGCCCTGCTCCCAGGGGACCAGTACTCTAGAGTAGCACTGTCCAACAGAAAAGTATTGCAAGCCACATATGTAGTTTCACAATTTAAATAATCACATTTCAGAAAGTAAAAAGAACTGATGAAATTAATTTCTTATTTAACATGATTTAAATATATAATGTATGAAGTCAATATATAATAAATATAAAGCAATTATTAAGATACTTTACATTCTTTTTATGATACTATATTCAAAGCCCACCAGGTATTTTACCCTCACAGCTCATCCTGATTGGGACTGGCCATATTTCAACAGCATGGTAGCCACAATAGCCAATAGTTGACTTATTGGACCAGTACAGGGCTAGAAGCTAGAAGCAGAGGACTCATAGGCTGACAGACCTGGGTATTAATTCTGGCTCCATCATCTATTTACTGTTGGACTAAGCCTCCATTTCCTTGGGGCAAAAATCCAGGTCTCAGAGGTCTGCTTTAGTCCTTTCTACAAACGTTGTGGGCTATTCTCTCTATATTGTATTTTTAGAATGATGCCCATCCCCTTACTGATCATAAATTTTCCGGGGGGGGGGGCAATGCTGAGGGGTATGTAGGATCTTAGTTACCCTGCCGGAGATCACACTCGTGTCACATGCAGTGGAAGCAGAGTCTTAACCACTGGACCACCAAGGAAGTCCCACCACAGATCATCATGGAGAAATATTTTTCCTTGTTTTTTAGAGCTATTTATTTAGTGTAAAATTCACCCTTTAAAAATACACTGTTCAGTGGGGTTTAGTATAAGCACAAAGTTGTGCAGTCATCAGCACTATCTAATTCTAGAATATTTCCGCCACCCCCAAAGGAAACCCAACAATAAGTCACTCCCCATTCTTCACTACCCATAGCTTTAGGCAGCTGCTAATCTGCTTTCTATGTCTATGGATGTACCTATTCTGGACATTTCATATGAATGGATTCAGTTAAAATATGTGTATGGCCTCTTTCGCTTAGTATAATACTTTCAAGGTCCATCTGTTCTGTAACACAGATCAGGACTATGTTCCTCTTTATGACTGAATAATATTCCATTGTATAGATAGACCATATTTTATTTATTCATTCATTAGCTGATGGACATTTCATTCATTTTCACTTTTTGACTATTATGAATAAAGCTGCTATGAACATTTGTGTTCAGGTTTTTGTGAAAATGTTTTAGGTCTTTGGGGTACATAACCAGGAGTGGAATTGCTGAGTTACCTAGTAACTCTGTGTTTAACTTTTTGAAGAACTGCTACACCATTTTCCATAGTGATCATCACTTATATTCCTACAAGCAATCTGTAATATTTATAATTTCTCCATATCCCCACCAACACTTTTATCATCTGGCTTGTTTACTTTAGGCATCCTAGTTGGTATGAACTGGAATCTCATGGTTTTGACTCGCTTTTTTGTTTTTGTTTGGCTGTGCTGGGTCTTCATTGCTGTGCAGGCTTTCCTCTAGTTACTGCAAGTGGGGGCCACTCTAGTTACAGTGCAGGGGCTTCTCACTGCAGTGGCTTCTCTTGTTTCAGAGCATCGGCTCTAGGTGTGTGGGCTTCAGTAGTTGTGGCACATGGGCGTAGCTCTTGTGGCTCCCAGGCTGTAGAACACAGGCTTGATAGTTGTGGCTCACAGGCTTAGTTACTCCAAGTCATGTAGGATAGTCCCAGACCAGAAATCGAACTCATGTCTCCTGCATTGGCAGGCAGATTCTTTACCACTGTGCCACCAGAGAAGCCCTCTTTTAATTTTGATTGTTTTGGTATGAAAAGTCAAAGTCTCTCAGTTGTGCCTGACTATTTGTGNGTTACTCCAAGTCATGTAGGATAGTCCCAGACCAGAAATCGAACTCATGTCTCCTGCATTGGCAGGCAGATTCTTTACCACTGTGCCACCAGAGAAGCCCTCTTTTAATTTTGATTGTTTTGGTATGAAAAGTCAAAGTCTCTCAGTTGTGCCTGACTATTTGTGACCCCATGGGTTATACAGTCCATGGAATTCTCCAGGCCAGAATACTGGAGTGGGTAGCCTTTCCCTTCTACAGGGGATCTTCCCATCCCAGGTCTCCCACATTGCAGGCAGGTTCTTTACCAGCTGAGCCATAAGGGAAGCCCAAAAATACTGGAGTGGGTAGCCTATCCCTTCTCCAGGGGATCTTCCCAACCAAGAAATTGAACCGGGGTCTCCTGATTTAGCAGGTGGATTCTTTACCAACTGAGCTATGAGGGAAGCCCACAGTTTTGGTATAGAAAAGGTTATAATTCTACCCACACTCCCCTCCAGCACCACGTGGTTTATGGGATTTCATTCCCAAAACAGGGATTGAACTGAGGCCCTTGACAATGAGAGCAAGAAGTCCTAACCACACCCAGGGAGTGCTCCAAAAGTTTCTGATTTTGATGAAGTCCAACCTATCTATTTTTAATTGTCTATTTGCTTGTGGTTTGGGTATCATATCTTGTCAAAGGTCATGAAAATTTTCACCTAAGTTTTCTTCAAATAGCTTTTCTACTTTTTATTCTTATATTTAGGGCTTTGATTCATTTTTAGGTAATTTTTGTATATGCATTCACACACAAAATTCATTCTCTGCATGTGAATATCCAGTCAGTTGTCTCAGTACCATTTGTTGGGAAGTCTATTCTTTCCCCATTGCATGGTCTTGACACCCTTGTTGAAAATTAGTTGATGATCACTGTGAGTTTATTTCTAAACTCTCAATTCTATTCCACGGATCTATGGACTCTCTCCTTGTGTCCCTACTACACTGTAGCTTTGGAGTAGACTTTGAATTCAAGAAGTCTGAGTGCTCCAACTTTTTCGAGATTATCTTGGCTATTCTGGGTCTTTTGCATGTCCCTATGAATTTTAGGATCAGCTTTTTTTTTTTCCCCCCTACAAAAAAAGTTGGAATTTTGATACAACTTATATAAAGTTCATCAAGTTAGAAAGTACTACAATTTTAGGAGAAGGCAATGGCAACCCACTCCAGTACTCTTGCCTGGAGAATCCCATGGATGGAGGAGCCTGGTAGGCTGCAGTTCATGCGGTCACTAAGAGTCAGACATAACTGAGCGACTTCACTTTCACTTTTCATTTTCATGCATTGGAGAAGGAAATGGCAACACACTCCAGTGTTATTGCCTGGAGAATCCTAGGGACAGAGGAGCCTGTTGGGTGCCGTCTATGGGGTCACACAGAGTCGGACACAACTGACGTGACTTAGCAGCAGCAGCAACTGCAATTTTAATTTCAATGTTAACTCTTCCAATTCGTGACTACAAGATGACTTTCCAATCATTTAGTTCTTTTTCTTTAATTTCAACAAAATTTTAAATAGTTTTCGGTCTACAAGCCTTGTACTTCTTTGGTTAAATGTATTCCTAAGTATTTCGTTACTTTTGATGCATTTGTGAGGTTTTCTTAATTTAAGGGTTATCTTTAGTGTGTAGAAACACAACTTATTTTTCTATATTGTCTTCTGACACTTTCCTGAATTCACTTTTTAGCTGTAATAGTTGTGTCTGCATGTAGACTCTTTAGGATACTCTCTTAGGGGTAAGGATTTTCGGTTTTCACCATTAAGTATGATGTTCACTGTGGCCTTTTCATAGATGCCTTTTATCAAGTTGAGAACATTCCCTTCTCTTCCTAGTTTGTTGAGTGTTTTTATCATAAAAGAACTGGATTTTGTCAAATGCTTTTTTAGAATCAGACTTCCTTTTTTTTAAATTTTATTTTTGGCTGTGCTGGGTCTTTGTTGCTGCACACGGGCTTTCTCTAGTTGCAGTGAGCAGGAGCTATTCTTTAGTTGCGGTGTATGGGCTTCTCACTGCGGTGCTTCTCTTGTTGTGGAGCAAGGGCTCTAGGGTGCACAGGCTTTGGTAGTTGCAAAGCAAGGGCTTACCCGCCCCAAGGCATGTGGGATCTTCCTGGACCAGGGATCAGGCTGGTATCCTCTGCACTGCAAGGTGGATTCTGAACCACCGGACCACCAGGGAAACCCAAATGCTGCTTCTTTTTTTAAAGTGATGGTTTTTCTTGTTGGCATATAATTGCTTTACAATACTATGTGAATTTCTGCTATACAACAAAGTGAATCATCTATATATATATATATACACACACACATACATACGTGCGTGCTAAGTCACTTCAGTCATATCCAACTCTAAGCGACCCCATGGACTGCAGCCCAACAGGCTCCTCTGTCCATGGGGATTCTCCAGGCAAGAATACTAGAGTGGGTTGCCGTGCCCTCCTCCAGGGGATCTTCCTGACCCAGGGATCGAACCTGCATCTCTTACATCTCCTGCACTGGCAGGCAGGTCCTTTACCACTAACACCACCTGGGAAGCCCCAAATATACATATATCTCCTCCCATTTGAGCCTCCCTCCCACCTCATCCCAAATGCTTTTCCTACATCCATTGAGATCATGGTGGGAGGGGAGGATCCCCTTTATTCAACAAATATTAATAGTTATTCATTCCCACATCAGAGCCTTCATCACACCAACTTGCCCTTGTGTTTCACTTCGCGAACTCCTCAAAGCCCAGTTCAACTATCCCACCTCTGAAAAGACTTCCCTGCTATTGCCCACTATTGCATTTGGCTGGTCTCCTTGATTTTGAGCCACATAAAGGAAAGACCTGAATCCTTGAATGTCTAGTCAAGGCATATAGAACATTCCATAAAGGGCCTCAGTGTGTTCCTAGAAATGAGGCAAAGCAAGATTAATTCTAATTTGCAGGTGGTAACTCCTTTTACAACCTTCTTCCTGCTCACAACTCACTTTCCATAAAAGATGTGTTAGCTTCCTAGGGCTGCCATTATCTAATTACCACTAACTGGTGGCTTAAAACAACAGAGACTTACTTGCTGTCAGTTCTGGGGGCCAGAAGTCTGAAACCAAGATGTGGGCAGGGACATACTCCCTCTAAAGGCCTGAGGGAGGATCCTTTCCCTCTTCCAACTTCCAGAATGGCTACAGGCATACTTTGGCTTGTGGTCACATCACTCCAGCCCTGCCTTCAGATGGCCTTCTCTCTGTGTCTTTTCCCTGGCTCTTCTAAGAACACTTGTTACTGGATTGAAGACCCACTTTAATTAATGCAGGATGATCTTATCTCAAGAACTTTAATTACACCGCAGAGACCTTTTATCCCCCCAAAAGTCACATTTATAGATTCCAGTGGCTAAGACTCTGCACTCCCAATGTAGGGGACCCAGGTTTTAGGGGACTAGATCCCACATGCCATAACTAAGACCTAGCACAACAATAACAAAAAAAGAAATCTGTATGAAACTCTCAAATAAGTCCCTTTAGCTTTATTATTATTATTAGCAAAGAAAGGTTTATTGCAGGGCCAAGCAAAGAGAACAGGTGGATGCTCAAACACCCTGAATTGAAGATAGGTCCTTTCAAATGAGTGATTTTATAATGATAAATGGCAATCCACTCCATTATTATTCTTGCCTGGAGAATCCCAGGGACAGAGGAGCCTGTTGGGTGCTGTCTATGGGGTTGCACAGAGTTGGACACAACTGACACGACTTAGCAGCAGCAGTAGCAGAATGGACCCTTATTAGTTTAATGGGTATGTCACAGAGTGATTTGCCAGGGAACACAACAGATGAAGGAGAAAGCAGAGTCCAGTGAAAAAGCCTCAGGGGATAAGCTTTAGCTCTGGATCCACTGTGAGCCAGCGCTTTAGGCCTCAAATAACTTGTTTAACCCATCTGGGCCTTAGTTCATCTATAACATTAGGGAGGTTTGATGGGATGAAGCTCCAAGAATTCTCAAAACTCTTAACATCCTAAGAAAGCAGTCAGACAACATATGTACCATTTTTGCCTAAGGGAAAAGCATCAGAAAAGTCTTGAAATTGTTAGGAAACTTGATACCATTCTAGGGCCGTCAGCTCCAAAGTGGAGTGAACCTGCCCCAAGTGGTAAGAAGGGGACTTGTAGGAGTTGAGAGTATATTTAAACTTCTATGTATGTGGGATTTACTGCATACATACTAGCACAGAAGCACACATAGAACTTATAAATAATTTAATAAATTAACAGTGGACGTATACTCAGAAATGCTTACTAGAATACGTGATCAAAGTCTTCCCTGGCAGTCCAGTGGTTCGAACTCTGTGCTTCCACTGCAGGGGGCACAGATTTGATCCCTGGTCAAGGAACTAGGATCCTGCAGATCCTGGATGCCATGGGGCACAGCCAAAAAACAAAACAAAAAGACTATGTGAGCAGAAACATTCGGAGACCACTGACCTAAGAATCTAGTTAACTAGGCAGTCAGACCCAACAGTTTGATAACCAGACAGGCTGTGGGTTAAGTATCATGATTAACTTAGCAGTGACTCCAGTGTGGTTTATCTCCTCTGGATAGTAAAACCATATTTGACATCAAGTTGGGTTTTGATCAGAAGTCTACGCCCAAATTTATTAATTTTCAGGTATGTTTCTGCCATTATTTCTGTTTTATTGACCAGGAGCTGGCAAGCTTTCCTGAAAAGGGTCATATAGTCAATATTTTAAGCTTTGCAGGCCACATTCTCTCTCACTGTTCAAGTCTGCCATTATAGTATAGCCTTGGATGATACATCAAATGATGGGCATGCCTGGATTCCAATAAGACTTTGTGAACACTGATATTTGAATATCAGGTATTTTTCACATGGTACAAAATATTCTAGGACTTCCCTGGTGATCCACCAGGGAAGAACCCACCTGCCAATGCAGAGAACATGGGTTTGATCCCTGGTTGGGAAGATTCCACATGCCCAGGGGCAATTAAGCCCGCAAGCCTAGAGACCATGTTCCACAAGAGAAGCCACCACGGTGAAAAGCCTGCACACTGCAATGAAAAGTACCCACCACTTGCCATAACTAGAGAAAGCTCACGTGCAGCAACGAAGATCCGATGCAGCCATAAATAAATATAAAACAAACAAAAACAAACAAAAAATGTATTTTTTCAAACATTTAAGAAAATAAAAACTATTCTTAGCTTCCAGGGTCATTCAAAAATAGGAGACAGTGGACTGGATAGACCCGTGGACCATGGTTTGTCAATCCCTGTGTTAGACCTCAAAAGTTTGTTTAAGTCTGATCTGCAAGGAGAATAATCCAATTTGCATAGCAATACCTCTGAACAGGAAACACACATGTAAAAACATACACTGTGGACATAGCTAAAGCAAAATCCAAAATTAATGCAGAAATTTAGAGGATCCTATAACTTATCTTGATCTAGGACCAGAGATTAAAAAAGTACATTCTAGGGACCTCTTATGCCTCTAAACAGTCGGCATCTTCACAGAACACTTGACTTTCTACTGAAGGTTCATGAATGTCTCTATTTTCTACAAGTAATAATTTATTCTAGTTTGCCTTTCTCCAGTAATTGCACATCCATCTTTGTGAGAATGAATCTTGCCTACAACCACAGATAAACAACAGAAGCTAGAGCATTTTTTGTGAAACTCAAAAATTTACCCTCTCAAGTTCCCCAAGAAAGGATAGTGAAGAAACTGGCAAGAATGACTGCCTTGGAAAGGAGAATGAGGGCCAAGCGGGAGGAGCAGAGAGAATGTTCAGTGTGCGTTCTCATCTGCCTGTTGACTTCTGTCAGGTTCTGGCGTTACTTAAGTAAACAACCAATCACAAACATAACAATTAAGTATTCCAAACTAATTTCATGTTCCCTAATTTAATGTCCTACCTTTGCACACTACCTTGTGGTAATTCCTAACAGGATGGTAGCTTGGAACTGGCAGTGTGGCCCTCGCCTCTCCTAACCCAAAGATGCACTTGACGCCCAGAGTGGGCAGCTTTCAGAGGACAGAGCCAACTTGCTGAGAGTTGGGCTCTAAAAATAAACATTTTGCACATTTCTTTTAGCCTCCTTTCTCTCCATAAAGGCCTTCACAGATGGCTTCTTTACATCATGCTCTCAAATGACTAGCTGATAAATATTCATACTTATGGAAATCGTATTGTACATACTCCAAACCCCCTAGCCAGTTAACATTTGTATTTTCCATTATCTCAAGGGTGTTGCCCCCTTGTTCTCGGGCCTTGTCCTCTATAAAACACAAATGTGCGTGCAGACACACAGATCAGACACCAGCCTTGGCCTGTGTGTGACTTACTTGCTTAGAGGCAATTTTTCCCGTCAAGAGGCCATGTCTGGAGACATTGTGGGTTTTCACTGTTGGCAGGGTGCAGGGCACGCAGCGTGTGCAACTGGTTATCTAGTGAGTAGGCAACAAGGGTGCTGCTCAACACCACACGATGCGCAGGACAGCCCGCGCCTCTCCCTGCCCCCTTCAAGAATGGACTGGCCCAAAGGCCCTCGGTGTGGAGGCCCAGGGCAGCAGCACGTGAGGCAGAAAGCAGACTTGGATTACAGACGAATCTCGGAAGGGAATGAAGTCAAAGCACACTGGAACCGTTAACGGAAAAACTCAGTGAGGACGGCAGAGGCTCTCCATGAAGGCTGGCCTCTCATCTCTTCTTATATAGATTAATACTCAATGTATTAAGGTTATACATTTAAGAACAAGTTTTCTTTAAATCTTGACGCTCAATTTATAAACATTTTTGTGAGATTTCAGTTAAAATGTAAAACACTCCCTTTCACTTGTTCTTCAATTAATGCTCGGTTATCTCATGTGTTTGGCAGGCTGAATTCCCCTAAACATGAACACCATTTACAAATTTGATTAAATTCCCTTAAGCATTTCAAACTACAAATTGAACATGATGCTCTCAAGCATTTCAAAGCCCACAAAGAGGACTCGCAAACAAGCCAGACAACAATTTTTTTTAATGTTTTTTTAAAAATACCTTTGTCCACATCTAGAGAACGAGTGAGTGGCATGGACCCCTGGTCCAGACCACCCCTGCAGTTCCCCAACCTCTGTGCTTACCTCATCTGTGAAGTGAGTGCCAGCTCTCACATGGCATAGAGGTGAATACAGGCAAAGAGGCTTAAACACACACACACAGGACATAGGGATCTACTCACCATTCTGAGTGTCCTGTAGTATCTTCTCTCCTGTTCATCCCCAAATTCTCTGGCTTCCCGAGCCCAGTGCAAGGATCTGACTGGATCTCTCGGCCAATCATTACTTAGCCATCCAAGAGCCCCAGAGCTCACCACCCTCCCCCTCTCTCTCCACCACAGGCTCCACGAAGCAGTCTGGTGTCAGTGGATAGTGGCTCACCTCCTCTCCATTTTACCACACCCCCCACACTCAGCATTCCTGATGTTTCCTTCCTAGCTCCCACGGCCACCAGAACCTTAACCTAATTGTTTATTTGCTGTCTCTGACATGAGAATAACTACCCATGAAGAATCCCTACCAAAGAGAGCCATACAACCTGATGCTAGACACATAGCAGTGGCTTATTAAATACTTAGTGAAGAAATATTAAATACAGGCACCAATTCCACAAGCCTTAGAAACAGAAAAGCTTTTCATCTGAGAACTAGCAGAGGACTGAGGACTATGGAAAGCACCCACAGTGACTGGCACACACTAAGCTGTCTGCAGCAGTTTCCGTTTGGTTTTTCATCAGCAGAGCTCCAATCTCAGACTCACGGATTGGATGGCTGTGCAGCAGCAGGAATGAATTTTCAAGCCTCATATCCCCAAGTTCTCCAACACTGCGGCACCTTGCAGAAGACACGTGTGATCTGAGCCCCCCGGCCTAGGCACCCAGTGCCAACTCACTGAAGCTCTACAGCGGCGCAGCCATTTTTTTGCTCTAACAAGCGCTGGGTTGCTTTTTATCCTCAACGTAAGCAGTCTTCTAGAATTCTTTTTAAATACAAAGCCAGTAAAAAGTCCAAGCCCCCAATGGAAAGAAGCTCTCCAGTTGAGTGTGGTGAGCCCCAACACAGCTCCAACAGGTACTCAAGAGCCCAGTCAAAGAAAACACAACGATAAAAGCAATTAGCCAGTTTATTTAAGAATCTTACAAAAAAAAGAGGGAAAAAAAAAGAGAGAGAGAGAAACAAAAATCAGAAAACACAACAACAAAAAACTAAATACAGAATTTTGTTACGCTTCATGGTTGATCGTTTTTACTTGCAAGGGTATAAACCTCACTAAATGCAGCCAATACATTTTTTATTGCATGAAACCCAATTTTTTCTTTTAAAGTTACAAATCAAAATGGTTAGAACAATTGTTTCTGGACACTTGGTACTGTATGACCACAGAAGGCTGAAGAAGCAGTGCAGTATCATCAGAACAGTGCGTACCCTTCATACACTGACGGACATTCAAAACAGAGTAGCAATATAAAAAGAGATTGTAAAAAAGAACACAACGGAAACAACTGAAAGAGTTTTACATCCACCTTTGTTTCAAATTATCTTTGGATTCCATCACATGTTGTCTCAAGATGCACCATGTCAGATTAGTAAAGGAGGAAGATCTATGCCTAAGTACAAAAGTATCCTTTGCTCAGCGGGAGGTAGAACCTGGCAAAAGTTTTATTGCAGAGATACAGTGTACCTCTTCCCACCTCTCATGGTTGATGGTAGATACAAGTGGTTATTGAAAAATAATATCAGTAGTTTGCAAATTCAGTATAAACCATGAACAGGATGATTTTTTTTTTTTCCTGATGGCGGCGAGACTGCAATGTGCTACGTAGAAAATACAAGCTATCTGCCCCGTAAAGTGGAAGTCAGAAAGAAGGCTCAAGCTTCTTTATCCTCTTCAGTGCCAAAAATACTGCCATAGCAAGAAAGGCCCTCAGGATGAGGGGATGGGTGGAAAATTCAGGGAGTTCTCACTAAGGAGCCTGCGGACTGACCCTCAGCCCCAAGGAGGCTTGACCTGCAAGTATGGAAGACGGCCTACATCCCAGGTGGCACCCCTTGCTCGACTCTGCACTACAAGGGTGTGGCCTCAGCCTGACAGCTGCTGCTGCAAATCATGTGGTTCAACTGCTTCCCGGGAGTCAGAGAAGGAAAGCCTCTGACAGAGGAGCTCACCTCTGACAAGCCCTCTTTCAAAACACACTAGGTTCCCAAGACTTACCGAAATACAGACAACTTCTAAAAGTCTACCAAGCTCAGAGCAACGAATGAAACGTGTACATGAAGGAAAGGCCCAATAAACGCTCGTGGTGTCTTTGCCGAAAGTTACAGAGGAGTATTTTCTTAAAAGTGCAAAATCTATAGATAGAAACACAGTGTTTGCCTGTTACCACAGTGGTGGTAATGATTACTACCACGTCTGTGAGCTCACTGGCGGTGGGACAGCTCGCGAGATCCCACCAGCCTGTCCCCTCCACAGTTAACACACAGCATCGGCCCTTGAGGAAGCCTGTACAAGCAGCTGTGCTGCTCTACTCAGGAGGATAGCTGTCCCTGGAAGCACGTATTCTAACCTGCCGGTATGGACGGACACCAGCACGAATCAGGCCTGTCTCCGCCCCTTAACTGTGGGACAGAAGCAGATCACCCATGCTCACTGGAAAGTAAGTTTCTGATTGTTATCTGAAGGCTAAAAGGACAGACTCAATTTCTTTAAGAAACAGAAAATTTGCAGCAGCAGCAGCCCATACATCATCACTGTTCAGATCTACAAGATTCTCCTCTCAGCTGGAAAGCCACAAGGATGAAGGATGTGGTGCAGGCCTGAAAAACTGCAAGGGTAGAAACAAGTCAGGTTTACTGAAGAGTTGAGTTTAATCCCAAATGCACTGAAGAAGTTAGAGGAGCTTAAAGGAAGTCTTGGGAAGAAATTTTTTCAGGTGAAAACAGGCTCACTATAGCTTCCAAAGAGCAACATAAATGAGCATAACTAGTCATATAATGACAATATCAGAAATTGCACTCAAGTACATTCCCCCAATACAATGCATTGCACACAGTAAAAAATTTGTAATAAAAATGCAAAACACAATCAGGCATGTTGAAAAATATTAACACAAAACAGACACAGGAATTCTATAGTAAAGATGCAAAACCGAATTCTAAAATACATGAACAAATTCAACTAAAGTTTTTCATACGTTTCTAGAGCAAAAAAGAACAAAAATATATTATAAGAAGCCCCCTATGGGAAACCAAGAAAAGAATAAATAGAACTGGAGGAGGGAAAAGAGACAAACAAGTGGGTGGGGTCCCAATTTACAAGAAAATATTTACATTCAGAATTCAAAAGAACTCACCATTTCTATATATACACATTATGTACATATATATAAGTACAGCGTAAGATTAGAAGGTGGGTTTTGGATTTCACCTCAAGTACTCAGAAAAAAAATTACTAGCTAGCTAGAGTTGCAGGTATCTAAATGTGTTTCCTTCACTTATATGCCCTTAAAACGCACTGCCTTGTATTAGACAACTGGCATCCAACAAGGACTTTTTTACAAATGGTTTTTGCTCGCAGCTGTAGCCACAACATGAACTGCCTGCTGCATATCCCAGTAGCAAGGCATGCACACTGCATGCACCTGGGTGTGGTGTTAGCCAAGGAGACCTCAGATATAGGAAGGATAGTCAACCAATGCCCACCACCACTGGGGTGCCTGCATTCACCAAACATCTGTTAGCCAGGTACCAGTTTCACAGCGCCTCTTTATGTAACACCATTCGTAGAAACTATTGAATGTCATTCAGGTATATTTTTTAAGAAAGTAATTGGGTAGGGACTTTCCTCTTAACATCTAATCAAAAAAAGGACCCAAGGGAAGAATACTTTTCCTCTGTTCCTACTTTCATCAACTGAGATGCATCAACCATTTCTAATCTATCGCTTTTCTTCCCCCTCCTTGGAAAGTGGAGGGGAATGAGGGAAAGGTTCCCATCATACAACTCTAAGTGCTGTCCTGGTACCCTTGGTTGTCATCCCTGTTAGAAGTTGTTCTGATAGCATCACATAGAGATTAGCAAATGAATGCCCCAGGGGATACAGCCAGAAAATTATGCCTCTAAAACATTAATATTTCCCTGGAGTTTGGTAATCTAGAACTTTTACCTTTACAGATGAAGCAAGATAAAACTAAAAGGTTTTACTGTTGCAACTCAAAAAGGTTTCTGAAGTGCTAACTGTATTGGAATAAATATATATATACATACACACACTCCTACACTGCTTTGGATGCAGGTTCTTGCTAACTTATATACAGATGTGAAGAAAAGATACTGAAGAGTTGTATCAGCAATTTAGCAGCAGAAAGGGAAAATTGCTTAAGATATTTACTTTTTGATCAAGTTGTGTTTAAAAACGCCTTATTAATACTTTTAGGAATTTGTATCATTGATACACATCTGGATAATCCCACTAAACTGCAGCTAGAGACCTTGTGGTATGGAGGATGCTAGATCAGGGGAACACTAACCTCCCCCAATACCATCTGAGCAGCTCTGGACTGGGAAAGTGGTTTTCAGCACAATTGGTACTGTAAACTCTGAAAACACCAACATGATTCATAACCAGATCTTTGTGCTCAGAGCCATATTGCTAAAAAGGGAGAAAAGGCATTACAGAGGCCAAATGGACTCACATACAGTTCAACAAGGTCCATGGGTTCAGACATGGCATTCAGATCCTGAAATACAAGACCTGTTTTACAGAAGTTAGCTCTTGTTTGAGACTTGATTTTGACAGAGGAGGACGTTGAATGCTGGGTTTCCCCATGTTGACCAACCTAAAACTTGCTGACTTGGATAAGGGCACAGTGTAAAGGTCGTCTGTTCACCTCCAGAGGGGAGCATGGGCAGAGGCCCCGAAGGCTCACGTGCACACTGCACCACCATGAGCGTGGGCAGCCGGCACCTCAGCTCCCCATCCGTTTACACAGCTGCCTTTCCGAGGTCTACTCTGAGAGTTTTCACAGGACTTATTTCTGGACATTTTTTAAAAATGCAGAACAAAGCTGTTCTACAAAGAACAGGACATACACATCCCCCTCTGTAACAAGATAGCTAGTCCAAGAGCAAACATTACATTGTGAATTGTGAGGGTCAACTAATTTCATATTAAAGAATCCTCATACTGAAGCTGCTTGGAAAAAACCATAACCTGCTTTAAAAAAAAAAAAAAAAGATGCCCGCACACACAAAAAATACAAAGTTGGGCCAAGCCTACGAGAGACAGTCTCTGTTCCACAACCCTGCCATTCTGTCTCACTGGAGGGAGCAGGCTGGTTAGGCTTCCTCTCCACAGCTCTATCTCCCCTGGGGTGCTGATGGAAGCAGACTAGGCTCCTGATTTAAAAACAGAACTAAGTGGGAAGTTTTGGTGCAGGTGGACAACTCTGCTCCTGGCTGCAAGCTGGGTCTAGTGGCCCTAACAAGGGACACTGGTTGATATTCACATGGATCACTGCCTGAGATATAAGGATAGACTGAGGATAAAAGTTGCATCCACTGGGCAAAATATGCCAAAGAACCGAAATTATTCTCAACTTGTTCTTTTAGGCATCAAGAATAAATACATCCAAAGAAAGAAAACTTATGGTGAACGTGACCTAACTAAACTCAGGCCTGTAGAAACACAAGAGGATGACAGCTCTAGCTTACCCATCACTGAACATACATCTCACCAGATCCTGCAAGAAGTTTAGAAAGGAACAAAGGAGAACAGTTCAACTTGCAGAGCATTTGAAAGCACTATTATCTCACCCCTTCCTCAACACCACTTTGATTTTGTGGGGTGGGTGTGAAGCCAAAATCTAAGGCTACCTGGAATGTTGAGCAACACGCCGAGTTCTGCAGCGTTTTCACCACAGGCTACTTCTGCAGGTGGTGAGGGCCTAAACAAGAGTCCACTTCGGGTTAGTATAATAACTTTTTATTTGACATCTACAAGATTGTGGTATCTTGCAGCTTTTGACCAGGTTTATACAATCTCAGTTTCTCAATAGTGCAACCTGTGCAAGCAAAAAAAGGGGAAAAAAAAAGGAAACAAAAAGACCAATTGTCCCCTCACTTGTTTTTATAAACATCTATTATAGGCGAAACAAAACTTACCCATATTATAGATAAGTGTCTATTCACATTTGTACATTACCATTTTTAACAGCTTGAGATAAACTCTACAATGTCTTACAACACGTTAAACAATATTCAAGTTACTGGGTAACAACAATAACAACAAGAAATAAACATACAGCAGAAGCCTCAAGTGTTTCCTCATTGTCTAGTTTACAACTCAAGTACAAAGTTTTCATTTTTAAGAGTGACAAAGCAAATTAAGATAATGAAGTTAAAAGTAAAAGATTGTTTGCAAGACAGAAGCCAATCTGTACTCCTTTCTACAACTATCTTTAAGTTAAGAAAGATGTAATTTTAAGAAAAAACAGGCTTGTAGCCTTTTGTGCAGCACACATTAGGAATGCTATTAATACATTAAAATTAACTTTTAAGAGTTTTATCACCAAAAAAGTGTACTCATTACCTCAACAAGAAACCTGGGGCAGGAAGAATGGGAGGAGGAGATTTTGCAGGGTTTGAAGCAATACCCAGGTATAAACACTATAAAAATGCAATAACCAATGCTGTACATCTACAAATGTTTTGCTCTGTTACTTGACTTCTGTGTTAATCTTGTTTACGCATGCTTTCAAAGACATGCACTGTCAGAACAAAAACTAGAAAAGAACCTGAATGCATGATATGCAACCTTTCATTTCATGCTTTAATTAACCTATTGTTTTAATAAGTTGGAAAAAGAAACCAATATATATTTTCTCTATTTATAGACTCAAAACACATGCATCCGGGGATAAGTCCCACAGCAATGGCATGGATGTACTGCGTTAACCCTGAGCACTGTATAACATAAAAGTAAAGCCAGTTTGGGAAGTTCCAAGCATTTTTAAACCAATTATGGTTCGCAGCTTTTAACAAACTCACAAACAAACAAACAGACTGACACATACACACACATACCCCTCTGCTCACCCAAAGTAAAAGCATACGGTAAGTACCATGGGAAAAGCACAAGGAAAGACAGATGTACCATTGTCGGCACTGCTGATTTTCAGTTTTGCTATCTATTCCAGGTTTGTCCTTATTCCCAAGAAAATTAACTAGAGAGAGCACAACTGAAAAAAAATTATAATTCTTTGGAAACTGTCCCTGATTTTTATGCAAATGATACGCTTCAACAGCATTTCAGATACATCCATGTTGAAACCTGTCTGTTCTTATGTGCTGCTCAAGCTGGCAATGCTCTGGGGGTGACGCTGCTGCCAGAGCTGTTTCTGCTGGACTGCAAGCTGTTGAGACTGGTCTGAAGTTGAAAGGAGATTTATAAGAGGAGACACACAATTTGCAGGAATGATCAAACCTGCAAGGAGAAAACAATTTATAAAGGTTGCATCCAGGAGAATTCATACTGTATTTTACAGCTTTACAGGAAATTCCAAATGATGTTATAATATTAAGTCAATGAACAAGATTCGATACACAAACTAAATGAATACTAAATAACTGAACTGGCCCCTTCAGAAGCAGCCTGATCCCTCAGCAGTATTACCCACAAATGCCTGAGCACGTTCATGTGTCTAGGACAATACCACCTACCTGCTGAGGCAGGAGAATGCCAGATACAGAATCTTCCTAGCCACTACCTTTGCAGTCTAGAAATGCACACATGCACCACCTTCTTTGGTATGTACTAATGTACCAGAGACTCCAGATAGCGGCTACAAATTCAAATGCACACTGAAACACTAACTTCTAAGTGGAAGAGTGTGGAAGTCAGCAAACTGGACAGTGTATACATCCTGTATAAGGGAATCTGAACTTCTCTCATGTGAGAACAGGGGCTCAATACTCCAGGCATCTCTGTAGTATAATCTTTAAAAAAAAAAAAAAAATAGAAGATAGAAATCCATTCTTTTGATTTGTTAAAAGGTGGTAACTAATTCAGCTGAAATCTGGCAACCAAAAATACTTGAGGATCAAGAAAATGCTCATGGACTGACTCTGGCCCGCAGGCAACCCATGATACAGAGAAAGGTTGTTGCAAAAGAAACAAAGAGCACGTGACAAGGCAAGTACAGTAAATGGGTGGACTGCTATGAAGTGAAGCCTGTCACTGAGGGATTGGTAGGAGTGGCCAGCCTGGTCTCCCTTGCTCCTGCATGACTTCAGTCCAACCTCTGTGCACAGTGGCTTTGAGTTCCATAGTCTCATGTGGCCTGAACACAAAGAGAGAGACGTCAGAGAATCCCTCGTCTTCATACCAGAGAGCCTGAACAGAGGTCAACAGGGAGGGAAGGAGGAAGCAAGAGTGCTGTGGGCAGCGCAGAAGCACAACATCAGAAGCTCAGCCACAACCAACTACAGACATCCAAAAGTTCAACTTCCGTTCATCCTTTTAAGAACATCACAGAAAGGAAACTTTACCCCACCACTGGAATACACAGATTCTAAGATGTTGTGAAGCAAAATAAGAAAAACAAGGATCTGATTTTCTTTTTCACAGCTCAAATCAAAGGGAAAAAAAAGACTCACCTACAATCCGTTGTCCATCCTCTGTTCTTAAGCGAACTATCTGCATTTTCACATTTGTGCCACTGACAGATGCAAGAACACCCTCAACTTTTGTCCAGACACTCAGTACTGAGCCACATAATACATAGTATGTGCGGCAACGAAGACCTATTTCACAAACTAATCCCAAGCTTGCTTTTTTGCAGTTGCCACGCCTAGAACAGATTTAAAAAAAAAAAAAAAATATATATATATATATATGTGAACATGCACACACACCAGGCTCACACCTACTGAATTTCAAATGGAAACTGCCCTATCATTTACCTTAAGTGACACTTTCAGAGCCTACAATTCTTTTCACATATTGGATTATCCTATCCAACTTAAGGTATCACTACTGATTTTAAAATTACAGTTATTTCTGGGGTCTGGCTCCCTATAAAAGGGCTGGTGTATTGGTTTTGATAGCCATTTTGCATGTGTCATTTTAATATGTTTGTTTACTGGACTAATGCCAGTTTATAATATAATTCTGCCAGTCATTTCTACAGTATTAAAGGACAAATATATGGTTCTACATCAGATAAGTGAAAAAGGCCTCAGCAAAACAAAACAAAACCTTGCTTATATCACAGCAAAGCTATCTACTTACATGTGTCTAAATAAAGACCTGGCTAAAATTCATCTAAATCTTGAGTCCCTTTTCATAAAGTGGGCCAAGATATTCCATTTTCAATGCCATGAAATGAACATAATGACTTGACAACACCTCTGGCTAGCCTAGCAGCACAGCAGGATCAGTTCCAGGGCTCAACAGTCAAGTTTTCTACTGCTGTTAGCTACTTGAGGCATCTTTGTGGTTTCCTATATGTTCCTTACCCTTAAAAATAAAACTGACTTGAGACGCCAATAAAACTTGGGCAAGGTGGAGGGAATGTAAGAAACAAAGGAAGGAAGGAAAAGAAGACAGAAGTAGAAAGAAAAAGCTAAGTTTCAACCCCAAGCCCCTGCAGGCAGAGGATAGTCAGAAGTAAGGAAGCATCCATGAATAGCAAAGGGGAGACGTAAACAGTGTGTGGTCAGAGACTTCCACTGTGTACCTCTGCCTGAAGAAAATACAAGCAACTGATAACTGCCCATGTACTTAGAGGGAAAGACTGCCAAAGAGTAGAGAAGTATTTAAATTAAGCCTTGACAAATAGAATAAATGGTGAGAAAAACAAAAATACTAACCAATAAGCATGAGTACAAGTATCTGCAGATGAATTATACTGATCTAACCAGTGGACCACGGCATCGTCTGAGACTACCTGTGAAAAGAAGATGAAAATTCCACTGAAACACACACTGGTTGCCTAATTTGATCTCTGAAGTCAATTTAAAATCATCTTTGCATAGAGAACCTGGCCCTTGATACTGCTTGCATCTGAATGCTAAAGCTCTCCCAAGAGGGCTTCCCTAATAAAATGAATATTTCAAATAGCTAACAATTACAAACTGTTTTCAAGTGGAAAATGGCTAGGAATAATAGTAATATAAAGTAACACTAACAACAAAATAATTACATAAATTCACTATCTTTCTAGAAATCACTGCAAAATGTAAACACAGCAGTTCACAATAAAACCAAGAGTTGGTGGGAAGGTATTTTAGTCTTGTACATCTTCATTTAAAAAATTCTAATTTTTGTAGTCAGCATTGTTAAAGCTTCCTTTTTTTGACAACATAAGCTGCTTCAAATAATCATAATTTTCCTAATGGTTGATAACATTAAGATTGGGATATTAACTTAACAAGACTTTTTTTAAAAAGTTAAAAACTTTTCCTGAAAACCATATTCCAGCAATCAAATAGGAAAACTGACCAAAAAATTCACATATAAACATAAACATACTTCCAATACATTATGAAAAAGTATTCATATATAACATCATGTACAAATGGAAAAATACCTTCTTATATTTCTTTTTTAGATCAGCATAAATTTCTAATTTGAGCTGTTTCCCGGTATTTGGTCTATAAACTAAGAAAAGCTTCTTTTTAGGGTTCACTTCTTTAACTAAGATGGCAGTTTTCTTGTTGTTTCTTATCTATTAAAAAAAAAGTGAGAAAATATATAGTCAACATTGTACATTTTAAGACAGGCTTGCTTTTTGTACCACCACATCAGTAAATCTTATCCTTTGAAAGATTATAATGTCAAAATGAAAGAAAGTGAAAGTGAAGTCACTCAGTTGTGTCCCACTCCTTGCGATCCCATGGACTGTAGCCTACCAGGCTCTGCCGTCCATGGGATTTTCCAGGTAAGAGTACTGGAGTGGGCTGCCATTTCCTTCTCCAGGGAATCTTCCCAACCCAGGGATCAAACCCGGGTCCCCTGCATTGCAGACAGACGCTTTACCCTCTGAGCCACCAGGTAAGCCTAGAATGCCAGATGTGTGGGTAAATACAGAACTGTGAAGAAAGGATAAAACTGCTGTGTAATTGAGTTAAACAAGGTGAAGGCCTTAACTCTGAGGCAGGCTGAAGGTGAAGATATTGTTTAGAAAACTGTGTCGAATAAGACTTAAAGCACAATGTCCAATGGAGAAAATTTTGCTTCTTCTAGTTTATGACACTGGACTCTCAGCCTAGACAGGCTCAGAGATGTGACAGAGGAATCTAAGTAGTGGGTAGGAAGGGTTTTCAGGGGAAATAATTCTGAGGTATGTTACTCTCCTTCAAGTTACAATGAAATATAACCTTCAAGAAAACAATTTTGATCATTCATAGTCCTCTGAATTCATCTAATTTTAAGCCTACAGTTTGTGAGGGTGAAATACCACATGAAATAGCACAAACTGATCTGTAGACAGTAATGCTGTAATAGGAGAAAGCCAATGCTGAACAAATAATACACAATATGATGCAGAAGTGGAAGAAAAGGATGCACTGGACAAACAATGGAACTTCGTGTTTCTGTTTTGTTTTTTTAATTTTTAAAAGTTGGACTTTATGAGAGAAATCCTAAGACAAAGGAGTTGTAAAAAGCACCATTTAACTCAAGGAAATATAAGGTTGGGAAACTAGTATCTGTTCTAAATAATGGTGAACAACATCAAAGCAAGAGTCTCTGGAGCCAAACTGAAGGAAAAGTTTGAAAGGTATCTTACCAGCTCCTCTACAAAAAAGCCCTCCTCTACAGGGCTTCCCTGGTGGCTTAGACTATAAAGACTCTACCTGCAATGCAGGAAACCCATGTTCGATCCCTAGGTAGGGAAGTTCTCTGGAAAAGGGAATGTCAGCCCACTCCGATGCTCCTGCCTGGAGAATTTCATTGACAGAGGAGCCTGGTGGGTTATGGGTTATAGTCCACTGGATCACAAAGAGTTGGACACAGTTGAGCAACTAACACTTTCTTTTCTACAAAATAGTTTGCTAAGCTACTAACTTTTTTTATTAAGATAATTCTTAAATGGATAAAATGACTCAGTATTTTACCTTTTGTGGATATTAAAGATCCTTTGTCTTTTACTTGTTCACATGATTTGAAACACTGTTTATATAATTACTGTGAAGTCTATGAAACACTGGTTGAGCGAAAAGTACGTTTAAAAATCTTATCAGCTGATGTGAAATACTCTCATTATACTTTAAGGCGATGTTTAAAGCATGTAACAATGTGATCTACCTTGACAGTGATAATTATTATAGTTATAAAATAAGCATCACACTACAGAGGAAGTGATTTTGTGGACATTTCTGGTGGTACAGTAGATAGGAATCTGCCTGACAATGCAGGAGACGTGGGTTCTATCCTTGGTTCGGAAGATCCCATATGCTGAGGAACAACTAGGTCCTTCCACAAAATCTACTGTCTCAATACCTAGAGCCTCTGCTCCTCAATGAAGAGTATCCCCTGCTCACTACAACCAGAGAAAGCCCACAAGCAGCAATGAAGACCCAGCACAGCCAAAAATAAATAAACATTATTTTTAATATTGTGTCAATGATTCTGACATGGCTTTCCTAATGTCAACACACATTAAACAAATTCTAAGTCATATGTGCTTACTGCTGAGGAGGTTCAAAGAAATAGGCTATGCCTTCCTGGAAGAATGCCTCCTCTTCTTTAACTTTCTGGCTGTGCCCCTGTGTGCACTATCTTAGGTACCCTGATTAGGGATGGAATCCACGCCCCCTGCATTCGAAGTGTGGAATCTCAACCACTGACCACCAGGGAAATCTCAGATGTCTCTTTGAAGGCCCTCACTCCTCACATCCAGCTGTCTGAGCCCATGCAGACAGTAACAAAGGGCAATGTTACCACATCCTTTCACTCCAGGGAAACTGGTAAGGATCAGCATTTTCAACAAAATATACCAGTGCTTCAATTCTGGCAATAATTTCAAATGAAAGACAATAACCAATATCCTATATGGACCAATTAAAATCCTATCCAAGGCCTTAGAGAAATTTGTATAAAATCTGGTGAGCTATATCAATATCTTCATTGTGATACTGTACCATAGTTGTATAAAACGCTACCACTGGGAAAACTCATGTACAAGAAATCTCTATGTATTGCTCTATATAACCTCATGAAATCATAAGATTTATACACACACCCCTCCCTCCCCAGCTCCCAGAACCAGATCTAGTTTGAGAGCTTTGCTACTGAGTTAGGGACCATAAACCAGGCTTACGAACAAAATCTGGCCTGATCTTATGCCTAAGAACAGTTTAAGGAAGGGAGGGAGAAAGTATCTTAGAAAGGAAGGAAAAAATTTCACAAAGAAGAGTCAGCAGAGATGATACATGCCCTGGCAAAATCTACAATACTGACTATCTGACCCTCTCATAAAAAGTTCAGGATTCATGTTATAGACAGCTTATTTATGGTTTTACCCTGCCTGTGGCATCACCATAATTGGTCTCCTTTACAGTTACTTCTTGAACCAGGTCTGCATTTAGAGTTTGTCATTTCATAAATGTTTGCAAATAAGCAAAAAGTGCTATATACATACAATGGAGTTCAATTCAATCGCTCAGTTGTGTCCAACTCTGCGACCCCATGAATCGCAGCACACCAGGCCTCCCTGTCCATCACCAACTCCCAGAGTACACCCAAACCCATGTCCATTGAGTCGGTGATGCCATCCAACCATCTCATCCTCGGTCATGCCATCCAACCATCTCATCCTCGGTCATCCCCTTCTCCTCCTGCCCTCAATCTTTCCCAGCATCAGGGTCTTTTCAAATGAGTCAGCTCTTTGAATCAGGTGGCCAAAGTATTGGAGTTTCAGCTTCAACATCAGTCCTTCCAATGAACACCTAGGACTGATCTCCTTTAGGTTGGACTGGTTGGATCTCCTTGCAGTCCAAGGGACTCTCAAGAGTCTTCTCCAACACCACAGTTCAAAAGCATCAATTCTTNCTTTCCCAGCATCATGGTCTTTTCAAATGAGTCAACTCTTTGCATGAGGTGGCCAAAGTATTAAAGTTTCAGCTTCAACATCAGTTCTTCCAATGAACACCTAGGACTGATCTCCTTTAGGTTGGACTGGTTGGATCTCCTTGCAGTCCAAGGGACTCTCAAGAGTCTTCTCCAACACCACAGTTCAAAAGCATCAATTCTTCTGTGCTCAGCTTTCTTTAGAGTCTAACCCTACTTATTTAACTTATATGTAGAGTACATCATGAGAAACGCTGGGCTGGAGGAAGCTCAAGCTGGAGTCAAGATTGTCGGGAAAAATATCAATAACCTCAGATATGCAGATGATACCACCCTCATGGCAGAAAGTGAAGAAGAACTAAGGAGCCTCTTGATGAAAGTGAAAGAGGAGACTCAAAAAGTTGGCTGAAAGCTCAACATTCAGAAAACGAAGATCATGGCATCCAGTCCCATCACTTCATGGCAAATAGATGAGGAAACAGTGGCTAACTTTATTTTTCTGGGCTCCAAAATCACTGCAGATGGTGATTCTAGCTATGAAATTAAAAGACGCTTAATCCTTGGAGGAAAGTTATGACCAACCTAGACAGCATATTCAAAAGCAGAGACATTACTTTGCCAACAAAAGTCTGTCTAGTCAAGGCTATGGTTTTTCCAGTAGTCATGTGTGGATGTGAGAGTTGGACTATAAAGAAAGTTGACCACAGAAGAATCTTTTGAACTGTGGTGTTAGAGAAGACTCACAAAAAGGAATAAAGAACTGACACAGGTTACAACATGGATGAACCTTGAAAACAATATGCTGAGTGAAAGAAGCCATACATAAATGTCATATATTGCATGAGTCCATTTATACGAAGTACCAAGATATGCAAATTTATAGACAGAAACGAGATAAGAAGTTATCAGAGGCTGGGAGAGTTGTGTAATGGTGATGGCTGGACAGCACTATGAATATAATCAATGCCACTAAACTGTACACTTTAAAACGGATAAAATGGCAAGTTTGTTATGTATTTTACCCTAACTTCAAAAAATTCTGTAATACGCCAGAAATCATTATACACTTGAGTGAACTGTACAGTATGTGAATTACATCTCAATAAAGCTGTTAAAGAAAAAGAAATAAAGATTAAAAAGAATTCAAAAGAAAATAAATATTAAAGGCAAGTAAAGATCTAAAGTGTGGAAAAGAGGAGTCCTAGTAATGGAAAAATTCAAGGAAGAAAATACTAAAAATTTTACAAATAAAAATAATTCGAAAACTTTCTAAAATAAAGATCTGAAACTACATATTAAAAGAGCATACCACCTACCTGAGAATACCGACCAAGAATGACTAACACAAGACAAACTCTAATAAAATGACCAAACTTTAAAGAATCCTTCGTACATACAGGCACAAAAGAACAATTAAATATAAAAGGGAAAGGAAATTAGAACACCATCAAACTCTGATAGCAACTCTATCTCAGAAGAGTAAATAATAGCACCTTAATAAGATATTCAAGAAAAGAAAATGTGAAATAATAGACTTCATTTCTGGTAAAACTGTTATTACCTATAGGACTAAGATTAATTAAGGGTTAAAAGAAGGTATACTATATCATTGTCAGATGCTGACATGCAGAAATAGTATAACTATGTTTTAAATAGAATGGGGGAAGGTATATGCAAGTAAGTTATTTTTAAAAAGTATTTTCAGGAATACTGGGGTAAGAGTGCCCATAATATTTTACCATCCTGTGTGCCCTGAAGCACAAGGATTATTGGTGTGGAAGAAAGAAGACCAAAGTATCAGAAAAAGGTGAAACTAAAATTCCATAGTTTTAATCAGGACAAATAAATTATGCACTCATCTGTGTGTGTACATGTGTACGTCTAAATGGAAATTATGTATACACACACTCTCTCTCCCCTTAGGTCCATCCACACGCAAATACTAAACTATGAAAGTAGTTACATTTGTAACTGAAAACTGAATCTTGAAGACATAAAGCATTATTACGACTAAAGAAGGTCACTCACTACATTATGGGAGAAAAAGTTCAATTCACTAAGAATATGCAATTTTGGGGGGCCATGCTGAGTGGTAAGGAGAATCTCAGTTTCTTGACGGAGGATAGAACCCATGCCCCCTGCAGTGGAAACATGGAGTCTGAACCACTGGACTGCCAAGGAAGTCCTCAAATACGTAATAATTTAAAACTTGCATTTAATAATACTCCTCAAAAACTATTAAAAATGTATCACACTTACAATGATAAATTATAATAGAGAAAGCTAAATACAGTTGGAAAATAAGTACAAAGCAAACATAATTACAATGTTGGCAATGAAAACACATTATCTTAACAATTAACATTTAAAGGAAACAAGCCGCTCTCTCTCTCTCTCTCTCTCTCTCTCTCTCNCTCCTGCCCTCAATCTTTCCCAGCATCAGGGTCTTTTCAAATGAGTCAGCTCTTTGAATCAGGTGGCCAAAGTATTGGAGTTTCAGCTTCAACATCAGTCCTTCCAATGAACACCTAGGACTGATCTCCTTTAGGTTGGACTGGTTGGATCTCCTTGCAGTCCAAGGGACTCTCAAGAGTCTTCTCCAACACCACAGTTCAAAAGCATCAATTCTTCTGTGCTCAGCTTTCTTTAGAGTCTAACCCTACTTATTTAACTTATATGTAGAGTACATCATGAGAAACGCTGGGCTGGAGGAAGCTCAAGCTGGAGTCAAGATTGTCGGGAAAAATATCAATAACCTCAGATATGCAGATGATACCACCCTCATGGCAGAAAGTGAAGAAGAACTAAGGAGCCTCTTGATGAAAGTGAAAGAGGAGACTCAAAAAGTTGGCTGAAAGCTCAACATTCAGAAAACGAAGATCATGGCATCCAGTCCCATCACTTCATGGCAAATAGATGAGGAAACAGTGGCTAACTTTATTTTTCTGGGCTCCAAAATCACTGCAGATGGTGATTCTAGCTATGAAATTAAAAGACGCTTAATCCTTGGAGGAAAGTTATGACCAACCTAGACAGCATATTCAAAAGCAGAGACATTACTTTGCCAACAAAAGTCTGTCTAGTCAAGGCTATGGTTTTTCCAGTAGTCATGTGTGGATGTGAGAGTTGGACTATAAAGAAAGTTGACCACAGAAGAATCTTTTGAACTGTGGTGTTAGAGAAGACTCACAAAAAGGAATAAAGAACTGACACAGGTTACAACATGGATGAACCTTGAAAACAATATGCTGAGTGAAAGAAGCCATACATAAATGTCATATATTGCATGAGTCCATTTATACGAAGTACCAAGATATGCAAATTTATAGACAGAAACGAGATAAGAAGTTATCAGAGGCTGGGAGAGTTGTGTAATGGTGATGGCTGGACAGCACTATGAATATAATCAATGCCACTAAACTGTACACTTTAAAACGGATAAAATGGCAAGTTTGTTATGTATTTTACCCTAACTTCAAAAAATTCTGTAATACGCCAGAAATCATTATACACTTGAGTGAACTGTACAGTATGTGAATTACATCTCAATAAAGCTGTTAAAGAAAAAGAAATAAAGATTAAAAAGAATTCAAAAGAAAATAAATATTAAAGGCAAGTAAAGATCTAAAGTGTGGAAAAGAGGAGTCCTAGTAATGGAAAAATTCAAGGAAGAAAATACTAAAAATTTTACAAATAAAAATAATTCGAAAACTTTCTAAAATAAAGATCTGAAACTACATATTAAAAGAGCATACCACCTACCTGAGAATACCGACCAAGAATGACTAACACAAGACAAACTCTAATAAAATGACCAAACTTTAAAGAATCCTTCGTACATACAGGCACAAAAGAACAATTAAATATAAAAGGGAAAGGAAATTAGAACACCATCAAACTCTGATAGCAACTCTATCTCAGAAGAGTAAATAATAGCACCTTAATAAGATATTCAAGAAAAGAAAATGTGAAATAATAGACTTCATTTCTGGTAAAACTGTTATTACCTATAGGACTAAGATTAATTAAGGGTTAAAAGAAGGTATACTATATCATTGTCAGATGCTGACATGCAGAAATAGTATAACTATGTTTTAAATAGAATGGGGGAAGGTATATGCAAGTAAGTTATTTTTAAAAAGTATTTTCAGGAATACTGGGGTAAGAGTGCCCATAATATTTTACCATCCTGTGTGCCCTGAAGCACAAGGATTATTGGTGTGGAAGAAAGAAGACCAAAGTATCAGAAAAAGGTGAAACTAAAATTCCATAGTTTTAATCAGGACAAATAAATTATGCACTCATCTGTGTGTGTACATGTGTACGTCTAAATGGAAATTATGTATACACACACTCTCTCTCCCCTTAGGTCCATCCACACGCAAATACTAAACTATGAAAGTAGTTACATTTGTAACTGAAAACTGAATCTTGAAGACATAAAGCATTATTACGACTAAAGAAGGTCACTCACTACATTATGGGAGAAAAAGTTCAATTCACTAAGAATATGCAATTTTGGGGGGCCATGCTGAGTGGTAAGGAGAATCTCAGTTTCTTGACGGAGGATAGAACCCATGCCCCCTGCAGTGGAAACATGGAGTCTGAACCACTGGACTGCCAAGGAAGTCCTCAAATACGTAATAATTTAAAACTTGCATTTAATAATACTCCTCAAAAACTATTAAAAATGTATCACACTTACAATGATAAATTATAATAGAGAAAGCTAAATACAGTTGGAAAATAAGTACAAAGCAAACATAATTACAATGTTGGCAATGAAAACACATTATCTTAACAATTAACATTTAAAGGAAACAAGCCGCTCTCTCTCTCTCTCTCTCTCTCTCTCTCTCTCCCCCGTGTGTGGGCTCTTTCTCTCTCTCTCTCTCTCCCCACTCCCCACGTGCTCCTCTACTCTCTTCACTTCAAATCTTTGGGTTGGCATACCCTCACACTTTGAGGGTGGATTCTCCTGCTATCTTCTGTATAAAATAGAGCTGTAACACTGATTTGTCTAAGAGCTATAACTCGGTTTGTCCAAGACCCGAGAGCTGTGACGTGCAGAGAGCTTTAATGTCCGTCGCTCCAAATCCTCGTTGTGATGAGGCAAAAAACCGAGGAACATACACTCGCGTGACATACACTGCTGTGACTCGGATGTAACCTGGCTGAAACAACCTCTGTGTGGAAGAGGCCAAGCACAGCCAGAGCCCAACTCAGCGAAGCTCCCGAGGTAGATGCGGAAGGTGAAAAAATCCAGTGCAAAGGAAGGCCCATCGTGCTGGAAACCAGGACAGTGGAAAGCCCACGCGGCCCAGTCTCAGATCCCAGAAGACCTCCAGTTAAGGTCAACCAGCTACAACACGCAGTGCCAGTTCAACAAAAATATAAAACTACAGCTGACCATGGATAATATCACACACCCTTAGATGGACACCGCTATAAGGACTCGGACACTTGAGACTAGCAAGAGGGGGAGACCCAATACCCCTCACCAATTCGGCAGGAAGTAGCCAAAAAGACCTGGACGCTCCCATTCCCAAAAAATTAGGCCTCCCATCTCTTGAGGGGGGAATGTTAAGTAGGTAGAACAGGGAAAAGGAGTCCAACATGGTGGTGGCAACAAGGAAGGTCAAAGGAAGGTCCTATGACCAGAGTGAAGACTTCAGGTAGAACAAACAGCACTCCTGGCTAAGCCCAATTTGCATAGGGCAGGCCCAGGTGGAGGCAAAAACATATAAAAGGAGGAGCGTGCACGTGCACGCGCACTCTCTCTCTCTCTTTCTCTCCCACGTGTTTGGGCTCTTTCTCTCTCTCTCTCCCCATTCTCCACGTGCTCTTCCACTCTCTTCACTTCAAATCTTTTGGTTGGCATGCCCTCACACTTTGAGGATGGATTCTCCTGCTATCTTCTATATAAAATAGAGCTGTAACACTGACTTGTCTAAGAGCTATAACACGGTTTGTCCAAGACCCGAGAGCTGTGACTCGCCGAGAGCTTTAATGTCCGTCGCTCCAAATCCTTGCTGTGATGAGACAAAAAAAACGAGGAACATACACTCGTGTGACACATACGTGACTACTGGAAAAGCCATAGCTTTGACTAGACGATCTTGGTCGGCAGAGTAATGTCTCTGCTCTTGAATATGCTATCTAGGTTGGTCATAACTTTTCTTCCAAGGAGTAAGCGTCTTTTGATTTCATGGCTGCAGTCACCATCTGCAGTGATTTTGGAGCCCAGAAAAATAAAGTTTGACACTGTTTCCACTGTTTCCCTGTCTATTTACCATGAAGTGATGGGACCGGACGCCATGATCATAGTATGTTCGGGGGCAGAGACATTACTCTGCCGACTAGGGTCCTTCTGGTCAAGGCTATGGTTTTTCCTGTGGTCACGTATGGATGTAAGAGTTGGACTGTGAAGAAGGTTGATCACTGAAGAATTGATGCTTTTGAACTGTGATGTTGGAGAAGACTCTTGTGAGTCCCTTGGACTGCAAGGAGATCCAAGCACTCCATTCCAAAGGAGATCAGCCCTGGGATTTCTTTGGAAGGAATGATGCTAAAGCTGAAGCTCCAGTACTTTGGCCACCTCATGTGAAGAGTTGACTCATTGGAAAAGACTGTGATGCTGGGAAGGACTGGGGGAAGGAGGAGTAGGGGCGACAGAAGATGAGATGGCTGGATGGCATCACTAACTTGGTGGGTGTGAGTCTGAGTGATCTCCGGGAATTGGTTATGGACAGGGAGGCCTGGTGTGCTGCGATTCATGGGGTCGCAAAGAGTCGGACACGACTGAGCGACTGAATTGAACTGAACTGAAAATATCAGGGTTAATTAGAAGGTTTTCAAGAAGGAGAAACTGTTCTTAAGCAGGAAACATTGTTATATAATCCTTAGTTGAGATTCAATTGAGTTGTCTGTTGTGTAATCATCTGTTTCAGGCTTAAAGAAAAATAATAATAATAATAATAAAGGAAACAAGCCTTACTTGCAATGACAAATAAAAGCCATCGTCTGGTCCTGTCAGCTCAGCCCAAATTTTGGTAGCTTCCTCCCAGGACATTCCCCTCTCCACACTTATCTGTAAAAAAAAAAAAAAGTAATGAAATTTAAATTAAACTCACTTCTTAGGAGGTCTATCAGAAAAGCACACTATATTTGAATGTGCACATTTTACAGACTTACTGTGTATAATTCTACATGGCCAGATGTTGAATATCCTGGAGTCAGAAACTTCTTAACATCACTTTTCCTCACTTTTTCATCTCCAGAACCAAGATCTTGAATAAGAAAAAGCAACATATAAGTATAAAAAAAAATATCAGGAACACACATGACATTTTAAAAATTTCCCGACTTACCTAAGATTCCCATATCGTATCTTCCATTTTTTTTGGCATTTTGAACAACTGCAGTAAGTGTGTCTGCAAAATACTGAAATAGTGCATTCTGTTGATGCACTTCCATGCCCAAAATTCTGTTTAAGAATTTTCCTATGTTGTTATAATCTGCAATGACAAGATTTTATGAACGATTTAAGGCATTCAAATGGCAATTTAACATGTTTATTCATCTCAGCCTAATTCAAGTCTCACTTTCTTCTCCAAAGTCTTCCCTCACAATTCTTGTAGTGTTTCAAGAACGGGTCTATACTTTGATCGCTTCTACCTCTAGCTATTAATACATCTATACTATGTGGTCAAAAGATGTTTGCCAAATTAGATTTTTGCATCTTCAATTTCACTTACTGAAAATATGAATACAATTTAGCACATAAGAATGCTTTCCAACATTAAGTCATAATTCGTAGTTATTAAGCGCCAGAAGTCAGTGAAGCTCCACTTTTGCTGCACAAGTAAAACGCTAGGCCTAGAGCTCTGGAAAATTAGCACTGCCTGAGCCCCTGGCCTGGCTTAAGTACTTTCAAAAAGCTCAACAGCTGCTCATACCTGAAACCTAGTTTGAGAACTACTGATCCATAGAAGAGAACAGAGGTCTAATTTTTTGAATAAACATAGTAGCAGGAATGCTTTGTGAACACTAAGTACTGACAGACAGACCAACAGACTTGAAACTTTCCCTTCAAACTGACAAAAACAAACCACAAAACGGGCTGTTCAACAGTTATGTACATATTTGAAACTCATATTATTACCTTTATCTAGAGTAAGAATTCCCGAACGATCTTCTACATTTATTAGGCCAACTCCTATCAGTCCCTGTCGAACATCTAAAATAAAACAAATTTATAAAAAATGTTACAGCTCAAATGATTCAATGAGCTGTTACCTACTAATTAAACCAGATTAACATACGTATCTTCCATAATTCCTACTGGCTGAATTAAAAGGAAGGCACAGACCCTAAAGATCTTTAAGCACTTCAAAATCCTAGAATCTAACTTCACATTATACATAGTGTTTTCACTAAGATGTCTTATGTTTCCAACAACAATCTTCAGCAGTGGAGACTCTAGGCTCTCAAAGCTGCTCTGCTCACAGAATCAATTTTGAATTTTGAATACACAGCAGGATAGTGATTAAATAACTGTGTAAATAAGGAAATAATCATGTTTCCTTTCCAAACATTACCTATCAGTATTGACAAGGAAATGCAAAAAATAAGCAACAAGTATGACGGTCAACATGTTCTGAATTATGTTATTAAGAGGATGATTTGTAAAAAAAATAAATAAATACTGGTGTCCAGGCTCCAACCCAGACTTACTGAATAAGGGTTTAAGAGAAAAGGGTCAACAGGAAACATAATTATATCCTATTTACATGTTTATTTAATTAGCTAGACTGCTACATGCTTAAAATGTTTAGATTCTGGTGACATTGACAACTCTGTAGCCAAAGAGCTCCAGTGCAAAAAATTCTCACTTTAGGAACCTATTCTATGAAGAAATTTCCTGAACAGAAGGAATTCTTCTGAATAGAAGAATAGCCATTATAATTCCAGCACTTTGTGATGCAAAAAAAATTAAAACTACTTGAATATCAATAAAGGAATAACTGAAGAACTGTTACATAAGCTAAATGGAGAATATTACACAACTGTTAAAATGTGTTCGTGCTATAGCTAATGACTTATAAGAGATATAGGTCTGTGATATACTGAGAAAAGTACTTTGCAAGTACTATGTTTTTAAGAAAAGCTCTGTGTTTAGACAAACATGGACAAGGGTTTGTTAGGCTGCTCCTGTTCAAACTGTCAACACTTGTTACCTTACCAGATGAGAGTGGAAGTGGGCAGGTACTTAATGAGAATATTGGCTCCTCATTATTCACTTTCAGATTAGTTTTCATTACTGACAGTGAACAAATAACATGTACTATTTCAGAAATAGAAGTAAATAGGTGAGTCGTTTTGACAGTCCCTCCAATGACCAGACAAAAAGAAAACAAGAAGAAGAGGAGGAAAAAGAACAAGGCTAAGGTTTTATAAGTTTTTGTTTTGTTAAATGCCATCAATGACTATAAACAGCCTTGCCAGCTGTGTCAATATGGACTACTACCAACAGTAAACACCAGTTCAATTGGAAAGGACTTCCTAGTAAAAAATGCTAACTTAATAATGACAATGTTTCAAGTATCTTACATCTATTTATTCTCCAAAATACTTTCATAGTTTTCTGAACTACTGAAATCTCTCAGACTACTAATATTAATGGGGTAAAATCTATACATCTAAGAATTTCTATAGCACTATTTAGGACTTAATACAAAAATTTCCAAATATACACAAATGTAAAAAGAGAATATTCTATGAACCCACATGTACCCATTATCCAGTTTTAACAACTGTGAATATATGGCCAATTTTATCAATATTTACACTCCCCACTAACCCTCACAGATTTACCCAGGTACTTAAAATTAAATGCAAAAAGTTATTTGACATAGTCATCTTCAAATAATCTAATAAAACCATTTTTCCTCTAGTAATCTAAAATTATACAACATGCAATAAACTCAAGAGTAAAGTCACTTTACCTGAATGAAATTTAGTAAATCTACTGCTTATTTTAAGAGGTCAATTTAGGTGTCTGATAACCATCAATTTCTAAATTTCATACATTTTATGTCTGAAGAAAACTAAAAGCAACAGCACCTCTTAGAATGGGTTTTAGTACCTTCTAACAGGTAAGACTTGTCAGTACTCATTTTCCTTTTTTATGATTATTTTTAAAAGTTACCTTTAAAGAATTCTCCAGGATAGTCTGGAGGTGGTGATACCATAGGAGAATCAAGGTTTACAATGGATTTCATGACAATTTCTAAAGCATTTCTTCCATACTGCAATAAAAAAACAAAGACATTTAACCAGTTTCAGCATTTGGATACTCTTCAATTACATGACCAAATGAATGCTATAAAAACTACTATTGTACCAAACAGTAAAAAACAGCAGGACTCAATTATCTGTGCCTCATTCACACCTTTGCACACAGCAGGCATTCAATAAATAAACAACTTTCTTCATTACTGGGAACTCCTACTTGATTCATCCACAAGTATTTATTATAATCCTCTTTTCCCACAGGAATGAGATCATTATACTGCACATTTGATCACCGAAGCCCTAACTGCTTTCCATCTTATAGGAAGCCATGATTTTACACCAAAATCATAAGAGGAGGCAACTTAAAAGTTTTGAACAGCAACCACTTGACCTTTCTGTTCCTCACAGACACCATACACTGTCACAATTTTTCAGGGATACTGAGAGCTGAAATGTACCTTATTATCGAAGTTAAACCGGCTCAGATCTCTAGATTCTGTTGCTCTTCTGTCTCCATGTGTAAGTGCGCCCTATCCAAACAGAAAATCTCCAATCAAGGCAGAGAAGACAAGTAACATACACCATCTTTAACACACATCTATGTAACTAAAAAACTTACCAAACTCTCAAGTCTTTTAGCAACAATAGAGGCAAATCTTTGTTCTCCTGCCAATTCAGAAATCAGAAAGACATATTCAGGAGCAGTAACTTGATTTGATCTATGAGTTCGTCCTGTAACGACATTAAAAAAAAAAAAATCACTGATTGTGTTTGCTAGATACTAGTGTTCTGAGATCTATTCCTAGCACTTAATAGTAAGCTGGTATCCTGAAAAAGTAAAGAATGTAATCACCCCAAATCCCCAAAAAGGAAAAAACTGCAAACAATGACTTGAACAACATTTGTATTCAGAGTAACACTCCTCATTGCAAGAGAACAAAAACTCCCATAAAACTGTTAAGTGATAATCGCATTATTAAGTGCTACCCCAGTTTGGTTGACCACAATGTTGCTGATGCACAGCTGCTCTGCATTCTCAAAAAAAAAACTTCTTTAATTTTTCTTTTCTAGTTTTTTAAATTGCCAGGTCATGGGACATGAAGATGGAGGGGAAAGGAGAAGCAATGTGCCCTCACTCAAGCCACTGGTGGTTGAAAAGGACATGAAGTGGCAGCTGCTGACAAAGGTAATGTACATCCCCAGAGGTCTGCAAGAAGGATATTCCTAAGAAGCCAGAAAGCCCTACCGCAGGTCTTTTACAGCTTTTATGACTAAGAAATACATTCACAATGTACTCTATACTTTAAGGTACATGCAATACCAAAGTATCTCCAAAACCGACACGTGCATCGAGTTTTACTATGTCCAATATTAAAGTGTTTTCCCCAATGAAGTGAAATTCAGTGCAGGACTTACCAAATTGCTGAATTGCTCTATCAGCACTCCATGGTAACTCCAGAGTCATATGAACTCTTCGCCTTTGATTTTTAGCTCTTCTATCTGCTTGTAATGAAATACCTGAGCTGGCAGCTTCTGAGATGATTGCAATATTCTGTATCAAGTGGAAGCAGAAAAAAATAAAAGATAACTTTTGCACAAAGACAAGCAGGAAAACATCCACCACTATGTATTCTCCTTAAATTATAGAACCTTTCATTTTAGCTGTGCATGGTTCCAAGAACACTCAAAATTAAGACTACATTTCCAGTTTCCCTTACAGCTAAGTGTGGGCACACTCCATCCAGCAGGTCACATGGACAATGTCCAGGAAGTGTCCCTAATTGAAGATATGTCTTCCTCTTTTTTCCTCTCTGCTGGCTGAAACACAGAGGCGTAATGACTGAATGTGAAATAGCTGTCATGGAATATGGAGGTTAACCTGGATATGCAAGTCTGCATATAAAGTACCAAGACAGAAGCGACCTAGTCTTCAAGGGGTCATGCCAGTGCTGTTCTACCTAACAAAATTTCTACATGAGAAAAACGAACTTCCACTTTAAGTCATTGTGATAGTGGGTTTTCTGTCACTTAACAGCCAAACCTTATCCCAACTAATACATAATTCCTAATGGACATGGGCCTAAATTACTAGTGAAACAAATACATAAAATAATTGATAATACCTCTACGTACAATCTTTAAAATATGTAACAAGAGCTTTGTTGCTGCTGCTGCTGCTAAGTCATGTCAGACTCTGTGCAACCCCATAGATGGCAACCCAACAGGCTCCTCTGTCCCTGGGATTCTCTAGGCAAGAATACTGGAGTGGGTTGCCATTTCTTTCTCCAATGCATGAAAGTGAAAAGTGAAAGTGAAGTCACTCAGTCGTGTCAGACTCTTAGCGACCCCATGGACTGTAGCCTACCAGGCTCCTCTGTCCATGGGATTCTCTAGGCAAGAGTACCGGAGTGGGTTGCCATGGCCTTCTCTGGAACAAGAGTTTTAAATACACTTAAAAGATAACTTTGATAATAGTAATAACTATCATCTATTTTCCACTTGCAGAAGCAAAAGAATTTTTTTAAATACAAAACAAAATGTGGATAAAGATATAAGATTTTATTCTACACCTTTGAGATTAAGGAATGAGGCTGACATGTTACATCTATTTTTTAGCAAACTCATCAGCAAACACTTATAAGCAATTCCAACTACATGGAAGAAGAACTGATCTGAGACTCTTACAATTCATGAAATTCACTTAACAGTAAGAGCATACAGAAAGGGCCTCTGAAGGCAACCACAACCTCTGCAGTCATTAAATAAGCAAGTGTAATCTACATTCATTCAGAGTAAATCATCCTAATAGAACATAGCAGAGCAAGATAAGAAACAGCAAAACTAAAGAGTCCTAGTCGTCTAGACACGTTTAAATATATCTCTAGACTCAAAATTACACTGACACTCAAGTAAGCATTAGATGTATCACCACTAATATGACCTGAAAGAACATGATATATTAATATTCTGATTAAAGACTTCAAAAGGCCCCAAAACTATCAAGAGCTGCATCTTCTGTGCATGACACTTACTGCATTCAACTTACAAGAAAATAATGAAAACTTGTAAACTGTTCAGTAATTACTATTAGTTTAAAAAAAAAAAGGACAATCAATATATATGATTTACATTAAAAGAAAAAAGCTAAAGATTAACTGAAATGTATGGGCATAATTCTTTTCACTGAAACGCATTCTAGAAAAGCATACCTTATCTCCATCCATAAATCTTTGTTTTTCTGTAATATTTAGTATCTCCACAGGAACATCAAGTTCAGACCTTGACTCATAAGATATGCTTCCATCATCATTGCTTACAACCCTCCCCTTGCGGCCAGTCATCTGCAAAGTCAAACAATGTTGCTTACAATTAAGGTATCTGACTATGGTGCAGGAAGTTCAGGACTCCCACTAGAGAAACACCGTGGAAGTGAAAGGGAGAAGGAAGCCGATGTGCAGTGTCATCCTCTCCCGCGCCACGTGCCGGCGGGGGAGAGGAAACACTGCAACACAAAGCCTGGCTCTCAAAGTCCAAATTCAGTGGAGAAAACCGACACGTGGCAATGGTAGCAAAGGCTGTGTGACAGGGGCAGTAACAAAGATCTGAGTCTTGGGGCAGACACTCAAGACACTAGGGGAAGAAACTCACTTGCTCTAGGATGACAACTAGAGTAGAACAAGGGTTCTCGGATCTCAGAGAGGATATTAGACAATTTTATGAGGAAACAATGTATTACTCATTCTAAACGGTTTGTAAGTGGCAAAAAAAAAAAAATTTACCTAGGACAGAATCAACCATGTTCAAGTCATATTTACCTCAGCAACATTTTCAGGGCCACCAAGTTCATCAATAAGTTCATCCAGGGTATTAGGAGGGAGGTCTTCAGCTAATTTTTCTAGTTTATCAAGTAGGTCTTTCTTCATCTGTTGGGCCCTTTCCACGGCATCCTGACTTGTTATAAGGCTACTGTTGCTGTTGGTGTTACTGTTAGCTAGATAAAGTACATGTGTTAAAAATCAGTACACAGTTTAAATATTTGTTTTGTTTGAAAGTTTCACAGACAAACCAAACATCCACGTGGTTACCTGGTGCACTGTTAGGAGCAGGTGAAATAACTGGTGTAGAAGAAAAACTAGGTCGTTTTGATCCAAGACCTGATGCTAATAAGGCACTTTGAATAGAATCTGGATCTATACTTTTCCTTTTTTTTTTATCTTTGTTTTTCTTATGATCTTTTCTGATTAACCAGGGATCTGAAAGTTAAGGAAAGACATAAATTATCTGTTAACACAAATACAGAATTTTCAAAGGAAACCACCATTGAGTTTTTTTTGTATTGCTGACTGACAACTTGTAAACCACCACCAACTATAGCAGTCCAGTACATCCATACACCTTGAGGTAAATACCATGGTTTGAGGTTAAACATAATTGAACAAAATTGACATCACGACCTTTCATAAATGAGCTCAACTGCCAGAAGACAGACAAGCTTATCAGATTAGAATCTGATAATTTTTACAGGAAAAGAAAAGGTTTTAGTACAATATCCCATTTCAAATACACAGAAATAAGGACCTTTTAGCTTATATTTAAAATATTAAAGAACTTACCATCTTCATCATCCTCACTAGACTCATCTCTGAATGGGTTGAAATCATCATCATCTCCAGAACTCATGTTTTTAGAGCTCTCATAGTCACTTTCTTCATTATCAGAGGCATCAGATTCACTTCCACTATCATCAGAACTGCTACCAGTAAGGCCACCTATTTTTCGTGCTTTTTTGGCTTCTCGATTTATTTCTTCACCTGCCCACAAAACCCAAACAAGAGAGTCAAAATGCACTGTGGTAAAAGTTAGGAAATTATATTTAGTTCATAAGCTAATACAGTTAACTAGTTCAAAAAAGAATTACAGAAGAAAAGAATTTGCATAAGTATACAAGAACAAGGAAGAGGTGAAGGCACCCCATTCTATTACTCTTGCCTAGAGAATCCCATGGACAGTAGCCTGGCGGGCTGCACAGGCTTCCACAGGGTTGCACAGAGTCAAACATGACTGAATCGACTAAGCAGCAGCAGCAACATACAAGAACAATGAAAAATTCATAAACAATTATAATCTTTTGGACTCCTGTAAAAAATCAGGTTACATACAATTATTTTTAGGAGAAATTATGTACATAAGTATAAACTCAAGACAGCCTCCAAATGCACAAGCTTCAAAATTCAGGATAAAAAGATGAAACAAGCTCTGGCATTGTCAGAATGTGTGTATCAGGTTGAGAGACAAGGCCTAATAATCACAGGTTTTTAAGCTACTTAAATACTTTATGGAATACTACCAAAAAAAAACTCTACAAAACTGCATTTTAAAAAGTTAAACAAGGTGCTAATCTGAATTATTTTACTGGAAATTCATAGAAGATATCTAGAGTAAACTAATCAAAACTGACAAGAACATTAAAAAGGTTCACATACTACTGAAATTGTGAGAAGGTAATTCAGAAAAGGGAAACATGACCATCCACTGACCACTCTAACAGGTCACTGACTCTAGGCCACAGCATTACTTTCTGTGTCACCAAAATAAAAAATAATGCCAATTGTAATAGCCAACCTGCTTTCAGGCATATTAAAAATATAAGGGAAAAAGCATTTCTTGCAACACATGAAAACTTAAGGTTAAAGTGTCAGACACTGTGTTTAGAACACACAGCATCATGTATGTTCTTATCAGCATTTTAGAGAGAGCCTAAGATGTTAATTTCTAAAAGGCAAAGAGCTTAGTAAGCACCTAAACACAAATCCAACTTTGCAATTTTTATAAAATGTCTAACAAACATAAATGAGTGTATGCCTAATAAGTAATAAACTAACGAAAGTCTCTTTAAAGAAGACTGTATAAACACATGGGCTTCCCAGGTGGCTCAGTGGGTAAAGAATCTGCTGCAATGCAGGAGACATGGTTTTGATTCTTGGGTCAGGAAGATGGCCTGGAGGAAGGCATGGCAACCCACTCCAGTATTCCTGTCGGGAGAATCTCCATGGACAGGGGAGCCTGGCAGGTTACAGTCAATAGGTTGCAAAGAATCAGACACAACTGGAGCGACTGAGCACGCATGCATATGCACACACACACTCTCCCACACCCACACCCACAGCATCAACAACAAAGGTCCAGATTTTGGTTCCCCATTTATCATCGGTAGAACAACCTAATGTCCAAGGAGCTGTGGCTGCGCAGGCACAGGAGGGCCTAGAAGAGCTATCCCACGTTGAAGGTTGGGAAGGGCGGTGGTGTGGAGATACCCCTCATCCAAGGTAAGGAGCAGTGGCTACACTTTGCTGGAGCAGCCGTGAAGAGATACCCCAAGCCCAAGGTAAGAGAAACCCAAGTAAGATGGTAGGTGTTGCAAGAAGGCAGACACAATGAAACCATACTCACAGAAAACTANGAAGAGGAACTAAAAAGCCTCTTGATGAAAGTGAAAGAGGAGAGTGAAAAAGTTGGCTTAAAGCTCAACATTCAGAAAACGAAGATCATGGCATCCGGTCCCATCACTTCATGGGAAATAGACGGGAAAACAGTGGAAACAGTGTCAGACTTTATTTTTCTGGGCTCCAAAATCACTGCAGATGGTGACTGCAGCCATGAAATCAAAAGACTCTTACTCCTTGAAAGAAAAGTTATGACCAACCTAGATAGCATATTCAAAAGCAGAGACATTACTTTGCTGACTAAGGTCCATCTAGTCAAGGCTATGGTTTTTCCAGTAGTCATGTATGGATGCAAGAGTTGGACTGTGAAGAAGGCTGAGCGCCAAAGAATTGATGCTTTTGAACTGTGGTGTTGGAGAAGACTCTTGAGAGTCCCTTGGACTGCAAGGAGATCCAACCAGTCCATTCTGAAGGAGAACAGCCCTGGGATTTCTTTGGAAGGAATGAGGCTAAAGCTGAAGCTCCAGTACTTTGGCCACCTCAGGTGAAGAGTTGACTCATTGGAAAAGACTCTAATGCTGGGAGGGATTGGGGGCAGGAGAAGGGGACGACAGAAGATGAGATGGCTGGATGGCATCCCTGACTCGATGGGCGTGAGTCTGAGTGAACTCCGGGAGTTAGTGATGGACAGGGAGGACTGGCGTGCTGCGATTCATGGGGTCACAAAGAGTCGGACACGACTGAGCGACTGAACTGAACTGAGCTATATGAACCTAAGGATATTGCCTAACTTCTTTATGTGCCTTAATTTCCTGTCTATAAAACTGAAAAAATAAAGCCTTTCATATGGATCCCTTGCAGTTAAACAAGACCATGTGTGGGCAGTGCTCAATAAAGTGCGCAGCACCAAACTGTTAAAGCCCCAATTTAAAATGGGGATTACTTGTGCATTCAAAATGACATTAGGCCATGAGAATTCGCTGGTGGTCCATTGGTTAGGACTCTGTGCTTTCTGGCCCCAGATTCAATCCCTGGTCAGGGAACTCAGATCCCACAAGACACGCAGTCAAATAAATAAAAGACACTTCCTTTAAAAACAAACCAAACACTACATTATCCAATTTAAGGAAGGCAGTTCAGTTCAGTCACTCAGTCGTGTCTGAGTCTTTGCGACCCCATGAACCACAGCACCACAGAACCACGCCTCCATGTCCATCACCAACTCCCGGAGCCTACTCAAACTCATGTCCATTGTATCAGTGATGCCATCCAACCATCTCATCCTCTGTTGTCCCCTTCTCCTCCAGCCTTCAATCTTTCCCAGCATCAGAGTCTTTTCAAATGAGTCAGCTCTCTGCATCAGGTGGCCAAAGTATTGGAGTTTCAGCTTTAGCATCATTCCTTCCAAAGAAATCCCAGGACTGATCTCCTTTAGGTTGGACTGGTTGGATCTCCTTGCAGTCCAAGGGACTCTCAAGAGTCTTCTCCAACACCGCAGTTCAAAAGCGTCAATTCTTCGGTGCTCAGCTTTCTTTACAGCCCAACTCTCACATCCATACATGACCACAGGAAGAACCATAACCTTGACTAGATGGACCTTTGTTGACAAAGTAATGTCTCTGCTTTTTAATATGCTGTCTAGGTTGGTCATAACTTTCCTCCTAAGGAGTAAGCGTCTTTTGAAGGCAATACATGCCCGAAATATAGCTTGCATCAAAATGCTTAAGTTTATATTACTTCCAGCACCATTTAAAGGAAAGTACTCACCTTTCCGCTTCTTTGTTTTATTTTCCTTACAAGGACTATCTCTTGGTGAACTGCTGTTACTTGGAGCTGTCAAATCAATTCCCAGCAAACTATAAAGCTTTTTTCTGTCCGGAGCAGGAAAGTGTTTTTCAATGAGTGACTGTAACACTCCTCTGTTCGTAGAAGAGATAAAAAAGTGACAGTCAGTGGCTCAGTATGAAAAATTATTATATATAAAATATTACTGAAAGTATTTGCTTAAAATAAGTACACTTTATTAGCAGCATCTCCAAATTGGATACCACAAGATGGTTAGCTTCACATAATTATAAAGTCAGCTTAGGAACTCAGCACCAATGTTTCTTTTTCAGAAATGCTGCAACACAGGACTCCATGTGGAAAAATTGAACATAAGGGACTGAGTCAAAAGGTGATTCAGAACAGCTGAATATTAAGGACTTTAACAATCCTTTAACCAATTTATTTCACATGTATTTCCATTTTCAGGTATGTGAAAGAATTAAAAATAATTAAATCTATGTCTTACTAAAAAACAAACAAAAAAAAAGTTTATTCAATCTTACAAGATACTGATAATCCAGGTCAGAAGAATTTCAGTATTCTAAGCAAGACTGTCCAACTGAAATGTAATGCACACTAAGCACAACTTTTACACTTTCTAGAAGCTGCATTAGGGCTTCCCTGATAGCTCAGTTGGTGAAAAATCTGGCTGCAATGCAGGAGACCCCAGTTCAATTACTGGGTCAGGAAGATCCGCTGGAGAAGGGATAGGCTATCCACTCTAGTATTCGTGGGTTCCCCTCTTGGCTCAGCTGGCAAAGAATCTGCCTGCATGCCTGCAATGCGGGAGACCTGGGATCGATCCCTGGGTTGGGAAGATCCCCTGGGGAATGGAAAGACTACCCACTCCAGTATTCTGGCCTAGAGAATTCCATGGACTGTATAGTCCATGGGGTCACAAAGAGTCAAACAGGACTGAACACTTTCACTTTCAGGAGCTACATTAAAAAGTTACAGAAAACAACTTGTCACTATGAAATGTCACAATGAAATGTTTTACATTCTATTTCCTTAAGTCTTTGAAACTTGGTGCATATTTCATACTTGAAGGTCATCTCATATTGGAGATGCTGCACTAGCCATGTAGTACCTATCATCTCAGAGGCAGTACTAGGCAAGATACAGATTAGCAGGTGCATGCTCTGAATTTTAAGGAGTTTTAAATTATGTCTTAAAAGGAGCCACTTGAATGTATCCCCTAAGGCAAAAGATATCATGGTGGCAAAAGTTATTTTACTAGCTTTACTATCAGAGTTGGAATTGTTTGGTTACGCAAAGCAAAAAATAACGTCTAAAGCCTTTCTTAAAATTCTTTTGACTTTTCAAGGTTTATCTGCAATGCTGACACGAAAGCATAATAAACTGGGACAAACGAAACCATTATTATACAGCTGGATACTGGCGGTTTCAAATACACAAAGCAAAGACAAAACTGAAACTTAAACCAAGCTGTCAGAATTTCAAGACGTACAAAACAGAAATCAAGCCCTTCCATTAGTCCAAATACTGGACATATAATGTTAAAATACTTAACATTTCAGTATTTCTATGTTACTGTTTTTCAATAGATATATTGCTATGGATACACAGGATTATGAAGACTCAGATCAGAAAAACTTAAAAGGCAAAAATTTTGCTCCGGGAAATGCTAACACTTAAACTCATCTTGGTAAAGACTCAAAACCATAAACATTACTTGGCAGTTGAAACAAAATCATTCAATTCTCCCCCGCCCTCTTCCAAGGCTTCTAATGTTCTAGCTTCTCCCGTAGACTGCAGACCAATTACAACACACTGGAGGGAAAAAAAGAATGTTATTAGTTATAAATAAAAATATGTATGTGGTTTCTTACAACACATATTTAGTTTTTAAAAAAGATTTCAAGCCTTCCCTGGTGGCTCAGTGGTAAAGAATCCATTTGACAACGTAGCAGACATGGGTTCTATCCCTGATCCGGGAGGATCCCACATGCCACAGAGCAACTAAGCCCTTGAGCCACAACTACTGAAACCCACATGCCCTAGAGTCCATGCTCCATAACAAGAGAAGTCACGGCAATGAGAAGTCCAAGCATTGCAACCAGAGAAAAGCCCATGCGGCAACAAACACACAGCACGTTCAAAAATAAATTTTAAAAGATTTCAAACAAGAATTACCCATTTTGTACATGTCTACCAATGTCTTTATTTTGCATATTTGAAATGCACTATATGTGAAACACTTAGCCAGGTGATAGTATTACAGCAGTGAATACTACTGAAGCCCCTGCTCCAGTTTTTTGTGCTTTAAGTAGATATATATTCGCCAAAAACGAAAACCTTTGCAATATTACATATCCATGATATCAGTGGTTACATCTATGGATAGCCAAGTTATAGTGATGTTTATTTGTTTACACCTTTTTCAGCTACCCAAATTCTTTGTAAATACATATCGCTTTTATTGTCATAAAAATGTATTTTTTAAAGCCTCACTGTTAATACTCTTACAACTATCCTTTAGAAACAAAGGCTTTCGTAAGTAGAAAACTTCAACACCCCAAAGACTAAAACATAAAACCAAAGATGCATCTGTTAATGCATTCTCCAACTTACTTTTCCATTCTTGATTTCTTCTCGAGCTAGTTGCACAACTCTTTTAACTTTAGATGCTATGCACAAGTATTTGAAAAATCTCTGGTGAGCAGACCAGAACTGACCCCACATGGATTTCTTCATTCTCTGCTCAGCATCAATCAGATCTGCAGCTTGCTGAAACCGTTCTCGAGCAATGACCCACTGAAGGCACACAAACAACAGATATTTCAATCTTCGAGTGTTTACTTCAATATGACTAATTCAATCAAAAGAATGTGTAAGATACCATTTAACATTAATTCAATGAAGAATTTTCTATAACTTGGGAACCTCTAAACAAATGTTTTTTAGGACACTCACACAGAACTGCCTCAAAATTCCTATTAACTAATACAGTAATTTTAGGAAACGGTTATGTTGATTTTTAAAGCTATGCATGCTATGCTATAAATGGTTATTTCTTTTAAGTTACTCTAACAGAGAAAACTGGGAAAATAAGGATCCAGTAATTTATCTGTTGTTTTACAGCAGAAATATACTGTGAGCTGACAGACATTACACTGGACAAAACTAACAAAAACATCATCGGGTACATTAAAAATACTTGGAGTTAAGGAAAAAAGGCTTACCAGTTTGACTGCTTTGTTATACATTTTAACATAGCTCTGAGAAAGAAGAACTTCCTCAATTTTGAAGGTCACTCCAGTAAAGCTCAGCTGTCGAGCAATGTACATTCCTCTAAGCTTCATATCCATAGCAACTATTTCCATGGCACCAACACCTCTGAATAAAATTAAAACACACAGTAACTATCATCAAATATAGTAGAGCTTTAACATACATGGAAGAGATTTTAGCAATAATACCTCTTTTAGATTGCTACTGAGAACAAATAATGTACACTGTAAATTGTATTACCTCCGTTCTACTGCCTGAATAAAGTCACTGAATTCTCTAAATGGAGTTCCCTCACCCCATATTCCAAGACGGTTCATATAGGCCATATTTCGTGGTTCAGAAGCACCTGAAAAGCCCCCAGACAAAACATATTACAGCCGAAAAAATAACATGTAATAAAATATCTTTATCTTTTAAATAAATACTCACCAGTGGCACTAGCATAGACAACTCTGGCTTTTGGCAATTTGTTCTGAAGTTCTAAAACTGCTAAGCCTGTCTTGGTTGGCTTTGAAGAACCAACAGGACATAAGTTTTTTGCTTTATGACATTCATCAAAAACTATCTGTAAAGAATCAATTAAGGAACATGTCATTTTTGTACCAAGTGTCTCTAATCTCAGAAAGACTTAACTTTTATTTCCCTAAGGCCTGGGGAAACACGCAAGAGTCCTAAAGAGTAAACAAACAAACAAAAAAAAAAAAAAACAGAAAAAAATTCTGGAGTGAAAATAAATCATGATTATCACAGGGAGGGAAGCTATTGGTAACAAGCCCCTGCACGTGAACTTTTTCTTTTTTTTACTAACACCCATACACCTATCATCTGGTTTCATCAAACCCTAACATTTTACCATATATGCTGCAGACTGTTAAAAAAGAAAACAAAGCCCTCTATGTGACTCTTCTTGATTTCTGCCACCGTGCTAGCCACAGAAGCATTCACTGAATTTGGCACTAATCTTAATAGATATTTAAATCTTTTTCTAGATACAAAAAAAAAATTACTACTGTGAAAATGAAGACTGCTTAAATCAAATGGGGGGTTGGTGAGGGCCTGTGGTTTTTCTTTTTGATTAATTGCTGTTACACTGTCCTTCAGGTGGCTGAAAGGAGTTTCATAACTTCTTCAGACATCACTAGGTGCCAAAGCTCTCACAGGACAACTCTGATGCTATATGAATTCTGTCATTTTGCTAGCACTGATACAGTTCTTGGGTCCACCACTCCATTAGAACCATTGGCTCCAATCACATTCATCTGTTACAAATCTTACAAGGCTGGGTGCTTCTAGCTATTTAGGTCCACATTCTATTTTAAGGTTGCATATTCAGCATGTCCCATACCTACTAACATTTTCCTAAAACAGGAACTAAACAGTGGCCTCATATGACAGCTACAAAACAGAATCAACTATCTGACTCCCTCGCAAGCTATGTAATCATTAAAGCTCTCATTCCAGCCGTCTTTTTACTTAACTTCAGAATTCCCATCTACTACATTAACTTTCATGTCATTAAAAAATATAAAATTTGTTGCAAAGGATACCACTCCATCGAAGTCATCACCGCACCAATGTAGAAGTTGTTTTAACCTCGTTTTATATTTACCACCAGACTGACTTTCACCAATAAGGGAAGAATAAGTAGCAAAAATAACACCCTTCTTCACACTCCCATTATGTTTGGAAGAAATTTTTCCATATTTAAACTGAAAAAGAAAAGAGAAGAACTTTATACACTTCTGTCTCTGAAATATTTATCCCACCCAAATTTATACAGTAGGGAAATGATGGTACCAATATACTTTTTCTCTGAAGTATTTATCCCACCCAAATTTATACAGCAGGGACATGATGGTACCATGATGGGCTTTAGGAAAGTCAAGGACCTCTTAAGATCATACACAAAATTTCTCACACACCAGTGCATACATACATACACACACGTGTATGTGTGTGTGTATATAATTAATGTATCAGGATCCAGTTTTCAAAGTCTATCCTCAAAAAACATTACAAACCAAACTCTCCCCAAGAAAAAGGTACAATATTCATTCTACCAATATTTACTATGCATTTTCTATATGCAAAGCACTGTAATTAAGAACCGAGGGATATATAAAAATTATGATCAATAGTTACTGCAGCCCTCCTCAACTATACTGACTCAGAAATTAAAAATATTTCTAGATGCCCATTACATGTTTTAGTTTTAAACTGTTGGTAATTATCCAAGACACAATTCTTTTACCTACCAACCCATTCAGTAAACCTCATCCCAAAAAAGTCACTGATGGGCAGAGCAACATTGAAGCAACTTAGGACTAGTCTGAACATTTACTCCCTTAGGACTAGATGTACGTTTATTTACTCACTGTCAAAGGCCTCGCAGAGAAGTGCCTGCAGGAATTAGGTTTGTCTAGTCTACCTACCCCTGTGACTCCAGGAACTGGTGCCTAGTAGGAGGCCAATAAAAACTTGCTAAATAACATTAAACTGTGCTTCTAGAAAGTGAAACTTATTTTCTTCCAAATGACAGAACTGTTTTAACATGAACACAGGTACAGATATACAAGTTCACTGAATATACAAATATCTAAAACAGTCTCCAAACCACAATTCATGATGCAACGACACACTACCTGTCCATACAGCTCTACTACATTGCCCTCTTACACTCACTGTATTAGTTTCATCCATAAATAGCAGTTTTATAAACAGAAACAATAAATGAAAAAAGCCCTGCAGACTGAGACAATAAACTCCATAAAAAGTGACAATGCCTGTTTTACTTGCCACTACATAACCCCACCTGGCACATTATCTAAAACAAAAATCAACAACTGTGGCTAGCACTCACTATATTTTTTGTGAAATAACTCATTTAATCCTCTTAACAACCCTACAAAGTGCAAACTATCATTCTTGCCTCACAGATATTTACTGAATGACCAACTGAAAGAAGACTTTCATACCTTATTCAATGAATGGACCAAAATGTTTTTTGCTCCAATATCCCTCAAATCTCTTTCAGCATCATACTTTAAATCATTTGAAACACTGAACCTATAAAAAGGAAAGGGAAAAGAAAAATACACAAATTAAATCCAAATCCTATCATTCTAGCAGTATTTGGGAATAAATATAATCAGGCCCTGACACTCCTAAAAAAATACAACTACTCATCAAGATTCATTCCCATATGCTGGTCATTTGCAAATGAAAGTTCCCAGACAGTCTTTAGCACTTACCACAAAGCCCTTTTTCTACTCAACAAATAATTTTCATAGATGATTCCTGCTATTGTCCTTCCTTTTCCTACACCAGCACCATCGCCTATTAAGAAGCCAGCACGATCTCCATTAGGTAGGAACGTTTCATGTTGCTGAAATGAAAACACTGATAATTAATCTATTCTTTTAGATATTTTGGTAATCGGTTTCTCATATTATTTTAGCAATATATTAATACTGTCTATGTTTATACAAATGACACACAGCTTAGTGTGGAAACTATACTTACACGAATACTCTGTTTCATTTTGCTGCATGCACTGTTAACTGTACTTCTGGGAAACAGCCATTTTTTTAAAATGAATTGACAGAAATGCTATATCAAGCAATTTTATTGGTGCCATTTTTCCAAAAGCATTTTCTCACTTCATGTCTGTATCATAATTTTCATAATACTTCAAACTTTTTTTTATTATGTTTGTTATTGTGATCTGTGATTAGTGATCTTTGATGTTACCACTGTAATTGTTTCAGGGTGCCATGAACTTTGTCCATAATTGTGTGTGTACTGTGACTGCTTCATTCACTGACCATTTCCCCCATCTCTCTCCTTCTCCTTTGGCCTATTTCCTGAGACACAACAGTACTGAAACTAAACCAATTAAAAACTCTACAATGGATTCTTTAAGCATTCAAGTAGAAGGAAGGGCTACCTTGTCTCTCACTTTAAATCAACAACTAGAAATGATTATTTTATTTTAAGGCCAGGCTGCAGGGCATGTGGAATCTTAGTTCTCTGATCAGGGATGGAACCCACAGCCTGTGTATTGGAAGTACAGAGATTTAACCACTGGGCAGCCAGGGATCTTCCCTAGAAATGATTATAACGTAAGGAAGGCATGTTGAAAGCCACACTAGGCTGAATACTAGGCCTCTTGCTCCAAACAGCCAAGTTGCGAAAAGAAAAAGGTCTTAAAGGAAATTAAAAGTGCTACATCAGTGAACAAACAATAAGAAAGAAAACCAGCCTTATTACTGATATTAAACTTTTAGTGGTTGAGATAGAAGACCAAACCAGCCATAACATTCCCTTCAGCCAAAGCCTAATCCAGAGCCAGGGCCTGGATTCTCTTTAATTCTATGCAGACAGACAGGTGACAGCTGCAGAAGCAGCTAGTAGAGGCTGGATCATAAGGTTTAAGGAGTCTTCTCCATAACATAAGCACAAGGAGAAACAGCAAGTGCTGATGTAGAAGCTAAACCAAGTTATCCAGAAGATAATAGGGTAAAAGTGGCGACATTATACAATAGATTTCCAGTGTAGATGAAACAGCCTTCTATTTGAAGAAGATGCCATGTAAGGTATTCACAGCTTAAGAGAAGTCAATGCCTGGCTTCAAAGCTTCAGAGGACAGGCTGACTTATGAGGGGTTAATGCAGCTGGTGACCTGAAGCTGAAGCCAATGCTCACTTCCCACTCCAAAAATCCTAGGGCCCTTAAGAATTATGCTCAATCTATGTTGCCTGTGGTCTACAAATCGAACAACAGAGCAGTACATCTGTTTACAACGTGGTTTACTGATTATACGAAAGCCACTGTTGAGACCTACTACTGCTCAGAATAAAAGATTCCTTTCAAAGTAATACTGCTCACTGATGATGTACACAAGAGCTCTGATGGAGACACACAATGCTATCAATGTCACTTTCATGCCCACTTTATAACACAACAGCCATTCTATAGTCCATGAACCCACGAGTAATTTCAACTTTCAAGTCTTAATCTTTAAGAAACACATTTTGTAAGGATGTAACTGCCAGAAATAGTGACTCTTCTAATGGATCTGGACAAAACCAATTGAAAACTTCCTGAAAAAGGAAATCACCATTCTAGATGCCAGTAAGAACATTTGTGATTCATGGGAAGAGGTCAAACTATCAACATTAACAGGAGTTTGGAAGATGACTGCAACCCTCATGGATGACTTTGAGGAATTCAAGACTTCAGTGGAGAAAGTAGATTCTTGAGATGGAATCTACTCCTGATAAAATGCTGTGAAGATTGTTGAAATGACAACAAAGGAAGACTATCACATAAACTTAAGTTAATAAAGCAGTGGCACAGTTTGAGGACTGACTCCAATTCTGAAAGAAGTTCCACTGTGGGTAAAATGTCATCAAAAGGCGCTGCATGCTACAGAGAAATGAGTGAAAAGAAAGAGGGAATCAATGCAGCAAACCTCATTGCAGTCTCATTTTAAAAACCTGCCACAGCCACCCCAACCTTCAGCAGCGAGCATTCTGATCAGTCAGCTGACATTAACACCAACACTAAGACTTTGCGCTAGCAAAACGATTACAATTTGCTGAAGGCCCAAGTGATGATTAGCATTTTTTAGCATTATTTCTAAATTAAGGTATATACATTTTTTGCAGGGACATAATGCTATTGTACACTTGGCAGACATCATACTGTAAACACTAAGTTTTACATGCACCGGGAGACAAAAAAGTTCCTGTGACTCATTTTATTCAATTTTTGCTGTACTGTGGTGGTCTGGAACCAAACCTGCCCTATCTTCAGGGTCTGATTTTGTTTTTTTCCCCTTGCTACCCTCGCGTGTAGCGGGTAACTAAAGCAAACAAACTGGTGAGCATTATTCCATAATTTTTGAATGACTATACAATCAAATACAAACCTTTTTATAACACATAAATATAGTGGATGGTTGCATATTTTACAAAAATGGAGTATAACAGAAATCCTCTCAAGACAACTGGCCTAAGATAAATGTTAGTACAACACCCATATGATAACACCAAAGTTTAATCACTCCCCAAGGGTGTGGGCTTTCAAATCTTTTCTAGTTTTCAGTCTCTAGGGGGGAAAAGCTCCAACAAATAGCCTGATATATATGTTATCTAATAGTTCCATGAAACAGACTCCCAGTTCCAGTAATGGAACTGTTAGGTCAAAGGATATACGCGTTAATTTTAATACATGTTCCCAGTGAGCCCCAGAAAGGCTATGACAATTTATCATTTCCACTATAAATGCAGTCACCAAATTCATGCTATCCTTTTCATTTTCTAATACATAAAACTAAAAAAAAAAAAATCACATTCACAAGTTTTTCATTCAAGGAAAACTTAACTTTGAATTAAAACTAGTATATATTGTGAACTAAGATTAAAGATAAAAACTGTACATAGTTAAAAAATATTATGGCTTACCTGGGCTGCATAAGTAATTGCTTCAAGCTGTAATGCTGATAACCAGCCATTATCAATGGTTTCTTCAGAAATAGATGTCTTATACCAAACATCAGGAGGAGTAACACTGGATAAAGAACTAGTCTCAACTACAGCATCTGGGTGACGTAGGCCAATTTTTACTAAACAAAGGTTTAAAAATACTTCATTTTAATTATTCTGAGTAATAACACTTCCACTCTTATCATAAAATATTATAGCATTTCTCCTCTGAGAGAGAAATGTAAATAACTATACACCCTGGGTTCCTATATAAAGTCACTGATTGATGTAAAGTACTGTTTAAATTTAACTAACGTGATCTACTTACCAACTATCTATGGTTTAAACAGAGACTTGTGAGGGTGGCGAGAGACTCAACAGGGAGGGGATTCACACAGACGTGGCTGATTCGGGCTTCCCTAGTGGCTCACAGAGTAAAACATCCAACTGCGATGTAGGAGACGTGAGTTCGATCCCTGGGTTGGGAAGACCCCCTGGAGGAGGGGATGGTAACCCACTAGAGTATTCTTGCCTGGAAAATCCCCATGGACAGAGGAGCCTGGTGGGCTACAGTCCATACGGTTGCAAAGAATCGGACATGACTGAGTGATTAGACATAGTATGGCTGATTCACGTTATATGGCAGAAACCAATACAACATTGTAATTATCCTCCAGTTAAAAAGAGTAAAATAAATAAATCTATAAAAAGATACTTCGCTGATTAAACAGATCTAGGAAAATACTGCCTCAATTCATGCCACGAGGTTCTCTGCAGTGGCAGAGCACACTCCTAGGTTAAGCTCATTTTAAATGATCTAGAAAGTAGGGAACTAGAATCCATATACAGTTGGTAAACAGATTTTTAGTTTAAGTGGTCTTATTAGTGACTTTTTATAGAAACCCACAGTGTATGAGAAACAAATTCTAGCCACAGATTTTCCCATTACCCTCAGAAAATGAAAAGGTGAAAAAATTTATATAGATACTAAAAATTACTAATTTTCAACTTAATATACTAGCCACTTAAAAAAAAAAAAAAAAAACTGAATCACAGTCCTTGTGGGGAAAAGAGGAAGAAATGGTATTAATTTAAACCACTGAATTCAAATAGCACATTTTATTTTAAGATTCCCATGCTTTTATAGCTTGTTTTAGATAAGCTGTATAAACTATAACACTAAGATATATGTTTACATCGCTATAATTTACTCTGATTTTATAATCACTGCTGATATGAGCAAAATTAACTTGAAAGGAAAAAGCTTTTTTGCTTTTGGTTTTAAAAGCCTTCATTCCAAAACAAAGTTCTAAATTTGTGTAGGAAAATTAAAACTCACAGAATTTTCATGTAGCTATTTTAAAACATATTATAGCTTAAAACACATTCATATACAGCTCATACTTATCAAATCCTGAGGTACCCAACATGTACAGATCCTAACAGGTAACAATGTATGGGGAAAAGTTTTTAAGTTTAAAAGGAACCCAGAGGTTGTTCATTATTTTAACAAATCTCAAAGACATACATTTTATTGGCATATACTCTGCATAGGTTTCCGCATGACCCATTTCTTCTTCATCTTCTTCTTCTGGTTCATCTTCCTCTTTCACAACAGGGACCTTCTGTAACACCAAGAGAGCAAAATCAATTAAGGCCAGAAAACAGGCCCAACCAACACACAGAAATACTCTTCTGCGGGAATACCCACGATCTTCATCTTGGAAGCTGGACATGCCATTCTATAGGTTCCTAAAATCTAGGTCATACTCTACGGCTTCCCTGCTTCTCCAATGATGAGCACAGACAATGTGATATTATCACAAACACACACATGGATCACCACAGGGCTCCACCACCTTCTCAAACCAACTTCCCTTTCAACCCTGCCCACCAGCCTCCCTGATGCCCAGATGTCTCTCTAACCTCCAGTCCTCACTCTTCATTCCAATTCCAAGAACATAAAGAACAAGAGGTTTGGAGGAAAAAGGTGGCTGAGCCCAGCAGCACATTCTACAACCTCATGAGCAGGAACTCTAAGTTTCACTCCCATCCTCTTTTCATTTCACCTCCATCTGTTTTCTTTCCCTCGGGTCCTAAAACCAAAACCCCAGAAAACTCAGGAGTTTAAATGTTCTTCTGAAATACAGAATTTATTTCAGACGTCTGTGTCTCCACAGACACAAACAATACATCAGCATCTATTCTCCAAACACTGGCACATATCAGAGTAAAATGACGAGTTATTAGTAACTACACCCGAACAGCAGACCAAGAGAAGCACAGACAGTCCCAGGCAAAGTGAGTGAATGGCCACTATAGCCATGTTACCTTGTATTCCTCTACAGAATCTTAAAGGGGTAGAGAAAGGGAGAAACAGGAAATAGAAAGCCCTAAAAGCTTCTTTTCACTATCAGCAAACTACAAAGGGAATCTCTTTATGAATGAGGGCTTACTCAAGGAAGAATGCAGGGAGAAGCTGTGAGACCAGAGAAAGACAAAGAGAAAACCCAGTTAGGATCTACACATAATGCCAAGGATAAAATGGTATTAAAAGGTAAGATCAGGCTTCTCTTTTGTTTCATTTTTACTTAATCTAGAGCAGAATATGATGACACACAGGTACTCAATAAATGTGGGAAGGAATAGGGAGATGATAGATAAACATTTAGCCAACATCAATCCATGAAGTCCTTTAGGAAAAAAAAGTCAAAAAAACTCTGAATATTCTCAGGAAGTATGCCAAAATGAAACCCAGTTCCAGAAGTAAGAGACCAAATGGGACTGGCCAAAGAAACAGATACAAGCCCCAATTCTGCTGAATTTGTGTAGCCTTGGGCAAATAATTACATCCTCAGTCTTTCCTACCCACCCTTTGCACCTCTTCTTCATCTATAAAGCAGGAATATATACTAAATGACCAGCCTCCCTTCTCCCTCTACCTTAAAAAAATTTTTTACCACAGATATAATTTGAGGATTAGCTGGTCACAAAATTCAGGGATCAGACAAGCAATACCTCTAAGCCAGCTGGATAGAAAGTGGCAACTGACACCAAGCTTAGGGTGAAGGAGCAAAATGAAGGGGAGGGAAACTGTGGCACATGGGGAACATGTGACTAACACACAGGAGATGCTCACTACAACTCTAGGTGTTTTTATGTGTTAGCGACACATTCAAGATTTTTCAAAATAATGTGGAGGCCAAACAAAACACATGTCAACTGGCTCTGGTCCACAAGCTAACACTTTGCAATCTGTTAGATGTCACTTAACTACTAGGACAATACAGAACTTTTGACATGTTATGGGCAACATGGGCTGGACTAGAAACTTGAACACTAAAATCTTTAAGAAAAATACATTCTTCTTTTCAAAAAAGTCAACTTTCAAGTAAGCTGTTGGCACACAATCACTAAATAAACTGATACTGCCAAGATTTATTCTCCTGGTCCCTGTTCAAAACCTCAGGCACAAGTTGCTTTGCTGTCCCTCAAAGTCCAAATTCCATTCCCAGCCTTACCAATCTTCTGGTATCATTATGGACAGTCACCTCTTATTTTCCCATTTTTTTTCTTTCCCCTTACCTTTTCCAATCACCTCTGAAATTCCTCAAGTTTAGTTCCTTGTCACTTCCTTTTTGGATTACCTGACAACCACCTAACCCGTTTCTTCTTCCCAATCCATCCTGAGTCACTAACAAGTCCCTCTACTTCCATCTAGTCACCCTCCCTGGTGCTGCTCCAATTCCCAAGTCTAACAAACTCAAGACCTTTCACAGAGCCCCCAGTCAACCATTCCAATTTCTTCCTGTGAGCCAAGTATCCCAAGCACACAGCTACCACCTTCTCTGTGCCTACTGATGTTGTAGCTCCCTTCCTAACATGCCCTCTCAGTTTCTCCATACTCAACCCAACTCCATGATACCTCCTCCATAAACTGAACTCCTATTAGGCCACCTGAGTCTCATCTTCCTCCAAACTTATAATCCTTACTGCGAGCATCACAACGCACCTCTTGCTATATCTTCCATTACTACTTAAACCACATGGTGTTAAATTATGTTTATTAAAAGGGGGAACCAGAAACCCACCTCACAGAGGTAGGGTTAAAGAATTATTAAATACAGGTATAGAATCAATTTTTTTGCCTTTCCATACAAAGGTCCATCTAGTCAAGGCTATAGTTTTTCCAGTAGTCATGTATGGACGTGAGAGTTGAACTATAAAGAAAGCTGAGTGCTAAAGAACTGATGCTTTTGAACTGTGGTGTTGGAGAAGACTCTTGAGAGTCTGTTTGAATGCAAGGAGATCCAGCCAGTCCAGCCTTAAGGAAATCAGTCATCAATATTCATTGGAAGGACTGATGCTAAAGCTGAAACTCCGATACTTTGGCCACCTGATGTGAAGAGCTGACTCATCTGAAAAGACCCTGATGCTGGGAAAGATTGAAGGCTGGAGGAGAAGGGGACAACAGAGGATGAGATGGTTGGATGGCATCACCAACTCAAAGGGCATGAGTTTGAGTAAACTCTGGGAGTTGGTGATGGACAGGGAGGCCTGGCGTGCTGCAGTCCATGAGGCTGCAAAGAGTCGGACACGACTGAGGACTGAGCTGATAGCATCAATTTACCTGAAGCATATAGCACTTTCAAAATGTAATAAAAAAAAATTATTATGTGGGGTGGGAGGTGGAGGGAGGTTCAAGAGAGAGGGGACATATGTGTACCTATGGCTAAGTCATGTTGATGTATGGCGGAAACCAACACAACATTGTAAAGCAATTATCCTACAATTAAAAATAAATTTTAAAAAAGTTATCATATAATTCCTTACAATTAAACCATTGTATATCTGACAATTCATAACTAGCTATATAATAAGGCTCAATCATAAAATGACTGTAACTATGAAATACTTTTGGTTAACTCCACAGTCTTTTTTACTTATCAGACAAGATTCACAATAAAAAAGGTGTTAGTATTTTATGTAATACTCTATCAAATATGCAAGTTACAATCTCCTTGTTTAGAACACATTAGTTTATTCCAGTGAGGTTTAATGCTTAGTTTATGTGGCTGAGACACTCTCCTTCACCTAAAAAATACACTTAGCTAAGGGTATAGCCAAGTGTATTTTCATACCACACAAAAACAGAGATACAGTTTTTGAAACTCACCATGGTCGGGGAAAAACTCCTCATTTTCATGTCATTTATCCATATTCTTGCTACTTCTTTATTAGAAGACTCTTTCTTTACTGTGCCATTGCTTACATCAGCTGATGAGGAGAGACAACTTACATTTTAGAACAAGCCACTGTTCAAACAAACAATTTTCCTACAGTTAAAATTCAGTAAAGTCTAACCACTTCACAAACCAAAAAATATAAATCTGCTTATTTCCAATTAACCATTAGGATAAAAATACTCAAAGCTACATGTCATTATGCAGATAAGAATTGAAAACAAAAAGAAATGTGTGTACAGGAAATTTGAAAACTATTTATCAAAAAGACACCTCAACCAGAACACTATTTGGCAGATTATTTCAAAACAATTACAAAAGGCTAGCATTATTCTGCGGAGAAAGCAATGGCAACCCACTCCAGTATTCTTGCTTGGAAAATCCCATGGAGCCTGGTGGGCTGCAGTCTATGGGGTCGCAGAGTCAGATATGACTAAAGTGACTTAGTGGTGGCAGCAGCAGCAGCATTATTCTGAGACACTTCACTTAGTTCATTAAAAAAAAAAAAAAAAAAACCAAGACCTGGTGTTATCACAGAGACAGAGAGTCAACCTCACTTGATCTGGAGGTAATCATTAACTTTCCAGGCAAAATAATTATTTCTTTTAATTAGGGGGAAAAAATTTAAAAATCAAGGAACTCTGGTCTTCCTTCCCTCAGAATAAAGATCCAAACAAAGAACCTGGGCTTCTATACTAGTGGTTTACACACTCTTTTAAACATTAAAAACAGAACCTCTCAATCAAAGCAGAACTGCTTGACTGAGAAACCCAGAACCCCTGTAACCAGCCTCTAGCCATCCCTGAAGCACTCCCAGTACTGAGAATGCTTGAGATCAGCGTGGAAACCGCATGAGAAGAATGCATCAGTATCTTGTTTACATACTCTATCAAAAGATGGGGAGTACTTTGGTGGCCTGTCACTTTGGGCTACACAATAACGAGGATTAAAGCATTAGATAAAGAAACTGGTCCAGAAATAACGAATTTAAACTTGGGGACACTGATTTGTTTCACATGGAAGAGCCAGTGAACAGTTTCATAGAAAGGACTGGAACTCAACTGAGACCAGAATCCAAAGAGAAACCCAAAGGGCTAAAGACTGCAAAAGGGGCAGTATCCACACAGATAGACAGAAGAGAACAGGCACTAAATTCCCTGGTGGTCCTGTGGTTAGGACTCCATGCTTTCACTGCTGAGGGCCTGGGTTCAATCCCTGGTCACGGAACTAGGATCCCACAAGCCAGGCAGGGAAGCCAAAAACAAAAGAAGAGAGAGACAGAGAACATGCGAAACCTTGCTCTTTGTTATTTCATTATTCATCTTTCTTCCCTTTCAATAAAAAAAATGACCCTCTCCTACAACACAAAAGTTAGTTTATCTTCAGTATTCATTACTGGTGTTTTTTTTCATCCTTCCTCTAGTATGACAATTTCTCAGGCTTCCACACAAGGATGGCCTTGACTTGCAGTCATCTGTTTTTTAAAAAGCGTTACATTGGATGTAGATGTTACTGTACTAGATATTACTTCAGTTCAGTTCAGTCGCTCAGTCGTGTCCGACTCTGCGACTCCATGAATCGCAGCACGCCAGCCTCCCTGTCCATCGCCAACTCCCGGAGTTCACTCAGACTCACGCCCATCGAGTCAGGGATGCCATCCAGCCATCTCATCTTCTGTCGTCCCCTTCTCCTCCTGCCCCCAATCTCTCCCAGCATCAGACTCTTTTCCAATGAGTCAACTCTTCCCATGAGGTGGCCAAAGTACTGGAGCTTCAGCTTTAGCATCATTCCTTCCAGAGAAATCCCGGGGCTGATCTCCTTCAGAATGGACTGGCTGGATCTCCTTGCAGTCCAAGGGACTCTCAAGAGTCTTCTCCAACACCACAATTCAAAAGCATCAATTCTTTGGCACTCAGACTTCTTCACAGTCCAACTCTCACACCCATACATAACCACAGGAAAAACCACAGCCTTGACTAGACGAACCTTAGCCGGCAAAGTAATGTTTCTGCTTTTGAATATGCTATCTAAGTTGGTCATAACTTTCCTTCCAAAGAGTAAACGTTTTTTAATTTCATGGCTACAGTCACCATTTTGGAGCCCCCCAAAAATAAAGTCTGACACTGCTTTCCCATCTATTTCCCATGAAGTGATGGGACCGGATGCCATGATCTTCGTTTTCTGAATGTTGAGCTTTAAGCCAACTTTTTCACTCTCCTCTTTCACTTTCATCAAGAGGCTTTTTAGTTCCTCTTCATTTTCTGCCATAAGGGTGGTGTCATCTGCATATNTTCACAGCTATTTGTAAGGCCTCCCCAGACAGCCATTTTGCTTTTTTGCATTTCTTTTCCATGGAGATATTACTTGGTCAGCTTCAAATCTACCTTGTTTTGCTCTCTAAACTCGTTCCTCACAAAGGCACAGCAGCAGTCTTTCTCCTTATTAAACCCAGACTTTAATGAAAACCAGCTTTCACTAACTGCTGATCAGCCCTAAGTCTCCTAAGAGCCATTTCAGATCAGATGCTGCCCTGCACCTTGGCTAGGTCAGGGTCATGGTCCTGCTCTCCGTGACAAAGGCTGGAAATCAGTCCTAAGAACGATTTCTCAATGAGCATCAAGTTGCCAGGCTCCAGTCAGTTCAAGACAGTAACCTACAGCCAGAAAGCACAACTGTATGGACTCAAACAGAAAGATTAGATTATCTGATATTTTTTATTATATTTTTCACTGGAGACAATGTTAGTTCTGCATCACTCTACAAACACTCCTTGCCCATTCCTTCAGAATGCCCCTAGCCTTCTACTTCATAAATGCAGGGACATTAGAACTTCCAAGCAATCAATTCTGCTGCAAAATTACATACGTTCTGTATCAGATGTCAAAACGTATCTCCCACAACTGGAAATAAAGCAGTTGTGTGGAAGGAGGAACTTTCTACTCAATATCTATAACCTCACTCCAAGGGCCAAATGGGATGTTACATATTAGTATAAATCACCAGGCAGGCAGGCAAATACTATTTAACTCAATGGAAAAAGGAAGGAAAGAATATCCTTCTTAAGAGTTGACATTCTGAGAATTTCTCAGCAGTCCAGTGGTAGAACTCCATGCTTTCACTGCCAAGGGCACAGGTTTGATCCCTGGTCAGGGAGTTAATATCCAGCAAGCCACCCAATTCAGCCAAAAATAAACAAATAAATTATCTGTTAAATAACTGAGCAATAAATAAAAGCCACTCTATAAAGAAAAATTAACTGTAAAATTTACATTCTTTACACACAAGTGAATTTCTAAAAAAAAAGTGATCAAAGTCCTGTTGAGCTTTTTCTCTTTTGATCTAAACCTACACTTAAAATATTAGATCACCTAGTGGTAACTGTTGAACAATTCTTGTGAATATACTAAAATCCACTGACTTGTACCCCTTTAGACGATACAATGGTATGTGAATTACCTCAGTAAAGCTATTATTTAAAAAGCATTATGAGTGCTCACTTCAAAGAAAATAGTGAATTATTTGTACAATAAAAGTTTATACTTTTTAAAAATTTACTAAAAACACAACTACCAACAAGCAATGAAACTGACGACACGTAAGATCATAAAACTGTAGGAATTAAAAGAGCAAAGCATCAACTCGTTACCTTAAGCATGGTCCAAAGATCATCAGTAACAGCAACTCTCAAAAGTTCGTTAGAAACGCAGAATCTTGGGCCCCACCCCAGACCTATTGAATCTGATTCTGTTTTTTAACAAGACTCCCATGTAAGGACTTCACTTGTAGTGCAATGGTTAAGAATCAGGCTGCTAATGCAGGGGACATGGGTTAGATTCCTGGTCTGGGAAGATTCCACATGCCATGGGCAACTAAGCCCATTCACCACAGCTACTGAGCCCACACCCTAGAGTCTGAGAGCCATACTACTGAAGCCCAAGCACCCTAGAGTGTGTGCTCCACAACAAGAGAAGCTACTCCAATGAGAAGCCTAAGCACTGAAACTAGAGAGTAGCCCCTGCTTGTCACTACCAGAGAAAGCCAATAAGTAACAAAGACAACTCAGCGCAGACAAAATAAATAAATTTTTTTAAATAAAAAGATCCCCAGGTGACTCATAAAGTTTGAGAAGCAATGATTTTAAAGGACTGAGAAAAATGTCAGCTAGCTATTCACAATATACAAAACTTGAGATCTCATGGCATTAATGTAGCCTCTCAATTTCACACATTATCTCAAAGCTTAAAGCTTTTAAATGTTTGCTCCCTTGAAGGAGAGTCATGTAGACATCATCTTTCATGCTCAGTTCTTTCAAGACCTAAGTAAATCCCTGAAAACACACTGACATATCTTAACAAAGGCACGAAGTTGACACTACTGAAAACAAAGACTTACTAGCTGCTGTTGCAACTGGCTGAGCAATATTAGCCGGTGGCTTCAGTTTCATGAGTTCATTCAGACTATTATTTTTCAGCAGGTCCTTCAGTTGAACTTGGTCTTTTGAAGGTGCAGAAGTCATGGCATTTCGTACTGCTGGTGCTGAGACTGAAGGGCGTGTGTTTGCAGTAGTCTGAATGAACTTGGTTAAAGTGATGGTTTGCCTATTCGTGGTTACAGGTGGTGTCTTAGTCATTACAATTGCAGATCCCAAGGTCGGAAGCTGATTTATTTGATTCAGCACAAATGTTGTAGTAGATGGAGGCTGCTGCTAGAAAAGAAAACCATACACATCACATCTGTGAAAACTCTTTACTCTCTAGTGTAACTCATATGCACAAACAGAGGCCATTTAAAAGTCTAAAACTGCCTTAAGAACCTTAGCTAACCACTGGCACTTCATTTCTAATAATCATTAGCTATCAACTACCTAGTTAAAGGGCTTCCCTGGTGGCTCAGTGGTAAACAATCCACCAGCCAATACAGGAGGTGCTGGTTTGATCTCTGGGTTGGGAAGATCCCCTGAAGAATGAATGGCAACCCACTCCAGTAATCCTGCCTGGGAAATTCCATGGAGAGGAGTCTGAAGGGCTACAGTCCACGTGGTCGCAAAGAGTCGGACATAACCTAGCAACTAAACAACAACCAAGTTAAAACACACCACTTTAAGGAGAAGATTAGGTGTAGCAGTAATGCTGAGGGCAGCAACCATAAAATGAGTGTCCTAAGTAAGCTGTGATGTACAGCAACCCTACACAACACAAGGACTAGAAACATAATTTCTAATCCTAGCACCTTTCCAACTAATAAGATAACCCTAGGCAAATCACTTTATGCCCGGAGGTGGGCTCCCAGAGGATCATTTTTCACATCTAACATTCTATGATTCCTGTAGAGTGTTTTTTGTCTATTGCACAGACTATACTGATGTTTAACTTACTAAGATAAAGCCACCAAGCAGAGTTTTAAGTTCCTATGACATATGAAAAATCCACCCAGGTAAATTACAAATATTAGTGATAATGTGGATTCTTTCTTTGAGTCTAAGACAAAGCTATATAGCATTTTTTTTTAGTTGGAATGGGAGTTAGGAGTTGGACAAAAACTTTTTAAACAGTCAACATCTGAGGATAACAGTATGTCTGTGACTTCTATAACTAACAACTAAGATACTTTTATAAATTTAAATCTATTTCTACTTTCTGCCCTCTTCAAAGTATCTGTTATTTCTCCATGGCTTCTCTAGCAAGAATCTTCTAGATTATAACTTATCAATTTAAAATATAACTTTCAATAATACTTTATCACAAAGTCATCAAATTTTACCCTAACAGTTTATCTAATAATTTATACCACTAGGGCTCTTAAATAAGTAATTTCTATGTTTAGGGGGTTCCCTGATGCCCTGGTGGTTAGGATTCCAGGCTTTCATTGCCAGGGCCAGGGTTCAATTCTTGACAGGGAAAGCTGAGACGCCATAAGGCATAGCTGCCAACAACAAAACTGCTATGTTTAAAGCGAAATGAGGAACTCTACATTTAAAGCATAATAATATCACATAATAATTATATGTGCCCAATGGACCAAACTGATTAAAATGAAATATATAATGGGATAATGTGTAGTTCATTTATACTTCATGAGTTCTTGATCATTTTCAATAAATAAACTAAAAAGGTGTTTTCTTCCCTATCTTTTGATCAACATAACTAACAGAAGAGTGAAAGAAATGTTTTATAAAGTTCAGCTCAGTTGTTCAGTCATGAAAGTAGATGAGAGTAAAATATTGGGAAAGCAGCAAAAAGCAGAACTAGTGAAATAAACTATTTTATAATAAAGGTTATTTTCTGACTATAATCCTAAACTATTTTCATAGCAATGCCAAATCTAAATAATTCTTACCCTAACATTTAAAAGTGCCGGAGTAGGTACCGTCTCTGGTTCTTGTTTAACAGGAACTGCTGCTTCAGTCTCCAAACCTAGTTCTAATGCACTAAGTGGCACTGACTGGAGAGAAAACATCAGACAAAGAAACAAAGAATGATGGCAGTGAATTCTGTTTCAAGAACAAGAGATGTACTTATTTCATTAAAATTTAAAAAAAAAAAAAAATCCAAGCTTTACATTCAAACGGAATGTAAAACCACTGATACCAGGTACAAAATAACAGTATTTGCAAACATAATATCTTCATTAAATTACACTAATACCAGAATCTTATTTTTGCTTTCAGAGAATGTGTGTCATGAAACTTACACAAAAAATGAAAAATGTTTGAAATCTCAGAAAAATGTTCCTATAAAGTACAAAGACAAGTATTGAGATTAGTGGTCCTCACATAACTCTAAGCAGTTCATCTCTTGCTTTTATATAACCATATATCAAAGCAGAAAACGTCTTGATTTGCACTACAAGTATTTTCCATCTTATGAATGAACACTAACACTCAACATAAAAATAATGTTCACGTGCATATTTAAAATTAAGACTTATGAATACTTATTTCTATAATAGAAAATAAAACTAAGAAAAAATTCATTTTTTACAGATGCTTTGGAAAACTCTTACCTGCTGTATGGGAGGGGTAGGTGTTGGAGTTGCAAGCCCCGCATCTCCACCATCAATATCAAAGAGGTCATTTGGACTAATTCCACTCTCGCTCAAAGCAGCAAGCAGTAAATCTTGCCCTGGTTCCACCATCTTTAGGACAAAATATTAAATATTAACATAAAAAACTTAAAATGACAACACTCTTCTAAATATAAATCAGTATTTTCTACCAAATTCATTCATTCAATATTTATGAAGAATCTTCTACATAGCAGGCAAAAACAGAAGAAAATAGTCTCTTATCCAAAGAAATTCACATTAAGATGGAAAGGACAAGGGACTTCCCTGGTGGTCCAGTGTCTAAGACTCTGCGCTCCCAGTACAAGGGGCCCAGGTTCAATTCCTGGTCAGGGAACTAGATCCCACGTTACCACAATGAAGAGTTCACAGCCAAATAAATAAATATTTTTTAAAAAGAAAGAAAAGCCACACTATGTAATTCAAAAATAAAGTGGATGATTTAAAAAAAGAAAGGTGGAAAGGACAAAGAAATACGTAAATCACAGCAAGAGTCTATGTCTACAAAACGCTGTGGGAACAGAGAAGGAAATGGTGAATTAACCTGGAGAGAGGTTACAAAGATGACAATGCAAGCAAGTCTCAGGTAAGAAATCACCAGGCAGACAAGGATCTTCTGGATAGTGCATTCAAACTCATGGCAGCACAAAGATACTGGCACTCCAAAAAAGATGGCTACAGTAATTCACCATGTTCACCGTGGGTATGGAAGCTCAGAACAGAAATATGAGGTTTGCAAAGGTGATGGAGAGAGACAGGAAATTATCGCCTACAGCCTGTGCACTATGCTAGAGAGCACATTTAATCTTATGGACAACAGCAGTTACTAAAGGGTTTTCAGATAGAGAACTGTATGATGTAGTCAGATCTGTGGCTTAGAAAAATTACTCCACAGCAGTGTGGAAGCAAACTGAGAATGGGTAGAGTAAGACCAAAGCAGGGAGACATCTTAGGAAACTGCTACAGCAGACCAGGAAAAAGATGATAGGACAGCAGAGTACAGAGATAAAGAACGGAGAATGGATTCCAGGATATTTACGAAGGAGAATCTGTAAGTTTACATAAAAGCTCAAAATGAAAGAGAGAACATGAAATACATATAAAGTGTAAGTTGATAGAGGATTAGAGTTAAGCCATGAGAAAATGGGGTTGGTGGGGGAGGCTGAGCACAGGAGACCTAAAGATACATGGAGTTCAGCGGGGCATGGGAGTGGGGTGGGGGTGGGGGGTGAATGTCTATTTCGAGTAGGCAGACACATTTTCAGTTGGAGTTTCCCAAGCCAGATCAAAGTATTCTACCACTAAGATGGATTTTTATCTACTTTGTAAGGAAAAATAAAGTTTAACAGAGCTTTCTCAATTTTAACTTTTCTCATTAATTTATCTGAAATAACCAATTTACACATACAAACGTACTTATGGGCAATCTGACCACTTGGTTTTTCTCAGAGAACTAATTTCATGCTACATAAATAAAATTCTAATTTCAGTTAGTCCACTTGTTTTCAGACTGTGCAATAGAATTAAATGTTTCAGTATGCCCTACCAAAGAAAAAAAATGTTGTTAGCCAAGAACACCACGACTTCTCAACATACAAGAACTACTCTTTTAGATAAAATCAGGACATTTTAACAGTGAAATTCTCTACTAGGTAAGTCTATGTCATCTGTACATCATTTAGAAAGATGCTCTAAAGGAAATATGAATGAGTTTCAGGTGGAAACTACAGACATTGAGAAGCCAACCAAGGGGAGACCTGCTGTTTAAAAAAGAAAGTAGAGCCCAAAGATTTCCCCAAAATTTTTCAGAGAAAAGAAAAGAAGTCTCAAGGAAGAAAGCATTTTGACCAGACAGGAGGAAGGGAATTGACAGTGATTAAGTGTCTTTTGAGCTTCCCTGAAAGTTCAGTTGGTAAAGAGACTGCAACGCAGGAGGCCCTGGTTCAATTCCTGGGTTCGGAATATCTGCTGGAGAAGAATACTGAAGCCCAGTCCAGTATTCTTGGGCTTCCCTAGTGAATCAGCTGGTAAAGAATCAACCTGCAATGTGGGAGATCTGGGTTCGATCCCTGGGTTGGGAAGCTACATTGGATAAAGTAAACGCTACCCCTCCAGTATTGTGGCCTGGAGAATTCTATGGACTGTATAGTCCATGGGGTTGCAGAGAGTAGGACACAACTGAGCGACTTTCACTTTCACTTTTTTTCACAAGCCTCGTGTGTGTAGTTCTTTGTGTACATCACTACTCCATGACAACCCTTACCAAGATAGGTACTACAATCCTAGACATGAAACTGAGGTTCAAAAAGCGTAAATTACCCACCCAAAGTCACACCTAGATCTAGACTTCTCAAACTCCCAAAGTCATGCCATCTCTTTCCGATCAGTAGATAAAGACGTCAATGTTGGTGTGAAGTTTCAACACTTAACTTCAGAATAAATGCCTGTCTGAACTGGAATGGGGAGTGTTGATATTACACAGCAAGATGCAAATAGTATGAAAGAACCAGATGCCAAAGGAGACAAGGAGAAATATCCTAACATGAATTTAATATAAAATTAACAAACTATTCTAATAAGTAATAAATAGTTGACCTCACTTTAAAATTACTATTCTAGTACATAGTACACATGTACCAAGAGTGCTAAATCAGTGCCTAAAAAAATACATTTTCAATTATAAAATACTTCACTAGGACCAATGACCTAACTAATTATACTCAAAAGTACACAAATATCATTAATTTACTTCAACAAAAAATCATTTAAGTGTTACTGAATTCATGAGCTTTTTGAAATATATTTTCTGAACTATCATTAAAAGTACAAAAGTATCATTACAGAAGAGAAGAATTTGGAGAACAAACTTGTTGGCATTCATACAAGAGATAACAGCAACAGCTGTAGCATTATCAGTGATCTCTTCAAAGTTCACAGGAATCACAATTTGAGACCCTCTGATCTGAGTAGTGACCAAGTAGTAACAATATCACAAGAGACATTGTTTTTCACAAACTATTAGTGAAAAAGATTTTAACTTTATACACATGTTATATACAAATAAAACCTAGAGCCTCTGTCTCAAGCCAACTGGGCAGAAACTTCCTATTTGTACTTTTTTTTTTTTTGCAATGAGAAGGAGGGAAGGGGATATAGAGAAAACATCTATGCCAGCATCTAACTTCATAAGCAAAAACTCTTAATTTTAATCATATTCCTATTCTGAAACTATTACAGACTCATAGAATTTCAGTGCTCAAGCTAACAGAGCCCCTAAAAGGTTATATTATGCAACCTTCTCCACATTTTACAAACAAGATATATTCCTGAGAAGAAAACAACATTTTCATTTTGAAAGTATAAAATGTAAACGCAAAAAGTGTTATGTGCGAAAGAACTGTTACAGTGTCTACAAAGATTTCACAGACCTCAGGTGACATTTAACAGGTAGCAACCTAATACTCTGTCCACCTGATTCGAAGAATTGACTCATTTGAAAAGACCCTGATGCTGGGAAAGACTGAAGGCAGGAGAAGGGGATGACAGAGAATGAGATGTCTGCATGGACATGAGTCTGAGTAAACTCCGGGAGTTGGTGATGGACAGGGAGGCCTGGCGTGCTGCGGTCCATGTGGTCACAAAGAGTCAGACGCGACTGAGTGACTGAACTGAACCTAACAAACCTAAAAGTTACTAACCATAGAGCGATTCTATTTCAAACAATGAACAACAAAAAGGTTCTATTTTTATCATAAATACTTTCAAAAATATCACCTGTTCAAACAGTACATCTATCAAAATATCCATGAAACTAAGAAATATCCTTGCCAGGAAAAGAATCCTGAGAAACAGCCAAACAGAAGAATGAAGGGATACAGTTCCCACAGAGAATACCAACACTGAAACCTATCAACAAAGACAAGGTTCCTCTTGTTGAGACCAAAGCAGATCTTTACAGCTCTGGAAAGACACAAGGGATGTATCTGCAGTGGGAACAGCACACCACAAAGGTTGAAGTGGGAGTCAAACAGAACACATGGCCTCGAATACTGCTAGTAGTATGAGAAAGTCAAGTAATAACTTGACTCAGTTTTCTCATCTTCACATGGCAATAAAAAGAGGACCTACTTTATAGGATTGCTGTGTTGATTAAATGTTATACTACTTGGGATAAATATTAGCTGCTGCTGCTACTGCTAAGTCGCTTCAGTCGTGTCCGACTCTGTGCGACCCCATAGACAGCAGCCCACCAAGCTCCCCCGTCCCTGGGATTCTCCAGGCAAGAACACTGGAGTGGGTTGCCATTTCCTTCTCCAATGCATGAAAGTGAAAAGTGAAACGGAAGTCGGTCAGTCGTGTCTGACTCTTTGCAACCCCATGGACTGCAGCCCACCAGGCTCCTCCGCCCATGGGATTTTCCAGGCAAGAGTACTGGAGTGGGGTGCCATTGCCTTCTCCGAAATATTAGCTACTAGCTATTAACTATCATAATGATAAACATTACTTCAAAGCTCAAAAAATATTTTTCTTCAAATTGCTGATACAACACCTTATTTCCAGAATATAAACTTTACCTGTTGGCAATTTAATTCAATTAACTTCCATATTAGCTCTATAAAATACTAGCTCTCTTTTACTAAGGTCATACTTTCAATTTGTCCAGTTAACCAGCATATCTAGAGGAAGGTAGCAGACATCTTCATATGTGTACACATAATATCATTTTTAAGAAGTATCTTAAAAAAAAAATTATCTTAGGAAGGGGACATAGGTATACTTGTGGCTGATTTATGTTGCTATATGGCAGTGTGTTTGTTGCTCAGTTGTGTCTGACTCTTTTGTGACTCCACGGATATATGGCAAAGGCCAACATAATACTGTAAAGCAACTATCCTCCAAAAGAAAAAATATATTTGCCTGAAAAGGATTTTTCTCATTATTTAGTAGTGTTAAGCATGTCTGATTTTTGACCAAACTTTTGTTTTTACACAGCCCGGATATCTGATGACTGACATTTAGCTTAAGAATCTGAAGGATAATGATCCACTTTGAATTTAACTGGTAAGTCCATCAACAAGTATTCATTAAGTGTCTACTGGGTACTGGTTCCCTAAGAATATTAGGTAGAAGGGAAGGTAGATATAAACAAGTTTGCTAAAGAAAATTTTCTTTACCTAAAAAGGTATAATCTGTATTTTTTAACACCTACTTCCCCAAGCAGCAACTACTCAGTGCTATGCCCCTCCCCTCACTCTTACTGCAAAATCTATAGAAAGAATGGAATCGCGAAGGAATGTGCAGATTATATACAAGTTCCAAAAATGTTTTGAAAAAGCACCATGAGAAAGAATGGGGGAGGAGGGTGAAACTATGTTCTCAACCACAACATGAAAATCAGATGGTTAGTCTTCCCAACATTCACTGTATGTTTGGGCTTTTTTTCTCTTAACTCTCAAAATAATCCGTAAGTAAAAATTACCTGTTATCCCCTTGTGGGAGATGAGATACTGAGGCTTAGAGAGATGAACTGTAACAAGTTAACAAAGCAAGCTTGGAGCAGAATTACAAACCTAGGACGGCTGATACCATACCTCCCAGGTTCTGTGTTTTGAATCCCATACCAGTATGTTTCAAACTGCTAGTCACAACATGATGAGTTGTCAAATAATTTACCTTATAAACAGTATTTTTTAAATGTTTCAAATACAGACTATTCAAATATGTTAAATACAGAACAGAATTAGTGCAGCACACAGTAAAAGGTAAACATTATTATATAAAACTCAGTTCTACGCATGTATTAATGGGCTAGTTCACAATATAAAACACATTTCTTACTAAGGAATATAGTAAAAAGGTTTGAAAATCACTGCTCTGTGCTACATACTATCCCCTAAGAAGTAAATAAGCAAATTAATTTGATGGATTTTGTACCATATATATATTTTTTGTTCATAAGAGTTCCTGCTCTTCAAGAGCCTATCCTTTCCATCTACAGAAAATTTCAGTGGTATCCCAAGGCTGTCCTTAATTACTCAGTTCAGCCACATCAAAGTGGATCTGTCAGTTAGCATAAAAAAAACCAGCAAAAACTTAAGGATTACACCATTTTGGTTACTAACTGGGTATTTAACGGAAAACAATTCCTCTCAGAAAGTATCTTTCTTTACTCCAATTTTCAAAAACCCACAGAGCCTCATGAAAAGTCAGGTAATTTGTGAAGACCAGCCCTCAGACCTGCCTGCTTTCTTACTTCACAAGCAGGTCGGCAAGTCTCAAATCAAAGCTCAATTTAGAGACTAAGAAAGGCCAAAATGTTATCTGTACCTAAAGTCTTCGGGGGTTGGGACGGCGGGCGCGAAAACGACTTTAAAAATCTCCATACTGCACGTTTTAAATGGTAATCTCAGTAACGCCCTTAAAACCTGTAAAACTGTCTGAAACATAAAAGCATTCAATGGACGAATGATTGGATGAATGAATTCATCAACCATAAGTCACTCACTAACCCTCCCTTTTTAACACTTATCCAGCAACTGAAGTAAAATTTACTTAAATTTCTGAAGAACTGTAAGGAATAAATTTAGACTGGAAATAGACTGGGAGATAAAAAGCAGAAGCCGGAGGAAAAAGGTAAAGAGGTCTTCTCTGGTAAGGTAAACACTGGAAGCAACTTCTTTAAACATGAAAATAAAACGTCCCCTCGCTTGCAGAATTAATGTCCTACCAGCAGTAAATTCTACATTTTACCCTAGAAATTCTGTACAGACTATCTTTTGTGCAGTGATGAAGGCTTTCCCCATTGCTTACAAAAATCAGTTCTGACTGCCGTAAATAACCAGGAAAATATGGGATCCCTTCGCACTGTTAGCTGGTTTAAGTGACTGCAACTGTTAGGAGGAACAGCGATAGAGAGCAACTAAGGGTTTGACAGCTTTCTGGGCCNTAAGATCTTCTTCTTCAAGCCTCTTTCAGAATATGCATTTGTCGTTTTAGGAGAATGTATTTACCGGGCAATCAAAGATCTATACCTACATGAGCCCGAACAAATGCTCTGGAATGCGTTCCCCCCTTCAGGAAGAGAACTCAGTTGCACAATACGAAGTCAAATGCCAGGGGAAGCCATTAGCCGGAATCTACAGGAAACGCGATGGTAAGCCTCTGAAATGGCCCTCCCCTATCCACCGCTGACGAGGTTGCATCCTCAGTAATAATGTATATATGCTAGGTTTCCTTACCCAATCTTTTCAAGCCAAAGTTTGCAAAGTTTGAATCATGTCCTGTCTTGCTGAGAAGAAACAGACGCGGGGGGAATAGAGCCGCCTGTTCCAGGGTGTGTGCCCTGTTGGTCTAACAGGTTCTCCCTGTTTTTAAAAGAGTTAGCATGTTCTTCAAACTTGGTTTTCTTGCCAAGTTGCCAAAATAAGGCAGTTGGCATGTCGTTAGAGAGGTTCACAGGCATTAAAAGTACTGAAAGGATGAGTCTGGGCTGTTCAGACCAGGCACTTGTACTGCAGCTAAGTCGTGTGAACCTAAGGAACTGACTTCCTTCTCTTTTATGAGTTGGCCTTGACCTCAGTTCTAAAGGTTCTTTCCATTCAAGTGTTCAGTGCTACTCCCTGAAGCAGCGTACTCCAGAATGAGATTTAGAGTTAAAATTCTGAGCAAGAAAATACTCGGTTATTGAAAGTTCTGTCTGGCCCTGCAAAACATGCTGAAACCTGTTGGAAATTTTGCTGTAACCCAAATATTCCCTTTTAAAGTTGCAGTGGTGGAGATGGGGACTAGGGTGAACTTTCCCCAGTTACTGTGCTCTAAAACTTGCCTTAAAGAAACAGTAGCTACCAGCTGCTCCAGCAACTCTGTACTTGTTAACAGAAAGTGCCATAAAGAGATGGGGTAGCCCAACCTCTGGTCCAGATCTGAGAACCAGAGGCAGGAGCCAACCCTTGGCCTGATTCCCCCTGGTGATGTTATTTCAAATGGATTTAGATTCTAATCCTAGTTCTACCATTTATGAAAGGAAGGGTCACAGGCAGGTTGCTACGGTTTTTCGAGTTTTTCATCTGTACAGTGGGAGAGAGGAGTCCTGCCTGAAGACCAGTTAAAGCATGGGTGCAAAAGGCCTTTGCGAGCGAGTTCCCTGGTGGTCCAGTGGTAGGATTCTGTGCTTTTACTCTCAAGAAGAAGGTTCAATCCCGGGTCGGGGAACTAAGATCCTACAAGCCTCATGGCACAGCCAAAAGAAAAGGGAGGGGGACTTTGTGAGTGCTTCATACTGTCAGGCCATTTTCCACTGGACCGGAAGCATCACAGCCTGCCCCTCCCTGTATCCCTGCTTTCCGCAGCACTTAGGCCAGCAGTAACCACACTGAGACTTGGGAAGGGCCTCTCTCTAGATGCCATAAGCCAGCCTCACACCCCTTCTGCGATGGGGCGGGATATAGATTATCCTGAATGGTGACATGAGGCACAAGTTAGCTTATTTGACTCAAAGTGTTACTACATGGTGACAGTTGAAATGGGAGGCTGGATGAACACTGGAGGAGACCCCCATAGACCAGGTGTCTATCCATGATTCTCGTCCTTTTTCCTGCCTTGACGCAGACTTATGTGACAGCTAATGTTCATGAACACCACCCACTCCCAAGGTTATGCCCGACATCTTGGCCTTAAGTCCCTCTTATTGCACTCAAGACAGTGTGTCAGGGAGCACTGTCTGTCTGGACCATCTGGAGAATGGTCCGGATGGCTGCTGTTGTATTTATTTTTTTCTTTTGTTTATTGAACTATTCAGATATCCTGAAGTTCACCATTTTAAAGGGTATAGTTCACTGGTTTTAGGTATACTCACAGATTTGTGCAGCCATCACCTCTGTCAAACTCCAGTACATTTCCATCACCCCAAAAAGAAACCCTGTACCTATTCACAGTCATTCCCCATTCCTACCTTCTCCCGCCCCTAGGCAACCACTGATCTGTTTTCCATATCTGGATTTGCCTGTCCTAGGCATTTCATATAAATGGAATTATAAAGTATGTGACCTTTTGTGTCTGGTCTCTTGTACATTATAATGTTTTAAAGGTTCATACATGTTGTAGGCTGTCAGTACTTCATTCCTTTCTGTGGCTGAATAATATTCCATCATGTTCATCAGTTGATGGACATTAGAGTTGTTTTCACTTTTTAGCTCTGATGAATAAGCTTCTCTGGGCATTCTTGTATAGGTTTTTATGTAGACATATGTTTTTAATTTTCTTGATAGATGCCTAGAACTACAACTGCTGAGTCAGATAATTCTATGTCTAACATTTTGAAGACTGCCAAACTCTTTTGCAAAGTGACTGCACCATTTTGCATTCCCACCAGCAATGTAGTAGTTATTTTTTAAAAGTAAAAAAATTTTATGGAAAAAAAAAACAGTTCAATACTGGTGTTCCATGAGTATTTTTAGTAACAAGTCATTGGTGGCATCCCACACAACACACTGAACTGCTATTGGGGCACCATGCTGAGAACCACTGTGAATGCCACGCTTCGACCCTGTTAGAAGAGGGAATTAAAAAAAAAGAATCTGAAATGAATCATGCCAGGGAGCTAGCCCTTGGGGAAGAGGTCTTTGCTGGGGAGAGGTTCTGCTTTATCACCTTACTTCCGTCCACCAATGCTGCCCCACTCTGTAGGAACTGAGCTTTTTCCCCCTGGAGCCCATTTCCTCAAAAGCCATCGATGGAGCCCTCATGCCAGTGTTGCTGGCTGTGACACTTCTGCTTCAAAGGTTCTTCCTTCAAGATGCAGACAACCTGATGGGTTGATTAATCACAAGAGCGGAATCCAGTCAATATATACATATATATATAGATCAACTTATGGTCTAACACTTCAAATATCTTATAATTGTATTGATCAATCATACCTCAACAAAGCTAGAAAAGGCGGGGGCCGGGGCGGAAAGATGCAGAGACAAAAGCTCTGCCTAGTGTCTGGATCAAAAAGTAAAGCCAGATCTTTTCCCCAAGATACTGGTTAGTGGACACCAGGCTTAACAGCCCAAGGGCATTACTGCCCAACATGACCCCACCCCCACCCCCCCAATTTCCTCCCTGAGTTTGTCTTAGCAAGCAGCTAGTCAGCCTGTCTCTTCCCACCCTCTGCCCACAGAGAAAAGAAACTCTGGGAATGCAATACGAAGCTCCATGAAGGCCGAGGAACAGAAGATCAAAGACGCCAGGAGAGGTCCCCTGGCACCTTTTCCAAACCAAAAATCTGAAGCTGCAGAACCTCCCAAAACCCCGATCTCGTCTTGTGATACTCCCAATGCAGCTGCTGCCAAGCAGGCCCTGAAAAAGTCTGTCAGGGGCAAACAGGCCCCCAGGAAAAAGTAAGTGCTCCCTGGAGCCACTTCTCTCGGAGGGCAACCTGCTGGGTACCTGATTGGGGGAGGCCACCCACCCTCTCAGGCCCTTGAGCTATTAAGGCTCAGATTTCCGAGACAGCACCAGGGATACTGTTACTTTTATCTGCGTCCTGGTCTGCCTCAGGTCCAGAGCCCCGACCCTGCTGAGAGTCTCAGCAGCCTGCAGCCTGCCTTTGGTACTCTTTCTGAGGCTGCCATGGGCAGGTGAGCTGAAGTGACCCTGGGCCACAGTGGACAAAGGTGTTTTAAGTGACCTGATTTCCAAGGAGCCTGCTCCTAAAGGGTCACGTGCCTCCTGGCTGTGAACATGGTCTCTGCGCTAATGCTTGGTTCCTCCTCTTCCTTTCCCACCCCAGAGCTCAAGGGAAAACACAGCAGAATCGAAAGCTCACAGATTTCTACCCTGTGCGAAGGAGCTCCAGGAAGAGCAAGGCTGAGCTGCAGGTGGGATCACATGTTTCAGTTCGGCTCTCAAAGGAGCAGGGTGGCCCGGTGGGCAGTGCTCACTGCGCTCCACCTGAGCTCTCTTTGCATCGTCACGGGAAAAGTCTCTTGGCCTCCGCGGCCCCGATGTCCTCCTGGGTCTAGTAGGGGTCGTCATGACTCCCTTGGGTCACTGTAGTGCTTAGTTAAGATGCTTCTGTGAAGGAGCCCTGTCGCCTGTAGTGTGGGGCATGGGAAATCAGGACCTCCAAGGAGAGTGGCTTTGGCAGGGCCATCAGAGCCTGAGACTGTAGGGTGGCCTGCGTGCTCTCTTAGAGGCATGTTTGTCTGCTGTCCAGAGGTTTCCTGTCTCGAGATGATGAAGAGCACTGGCTTGGGAACCACTTCCTGGTTGTGTGCCCTCCGGGCTTAACTCCTCTCTGCCCCTCTGCCGTGTCCTGTGAAATGGGATGATGTAGTCGAGCCCTGTGTGGTGGTTGGGAGGGTCACGCACGTTAGTGAATGCGCATGGAACCCTTAGAACCATGCCTGGGACACAGTGAGGACCTATTAACCCTTGTCACCATTGCTTTTCCCGGAGCTCCTCTCTGGTCTTCCCCACGCAGCTACAGAACCTGCGAAAACCAGGCAGGAAGGCCAACTGGGCTTTAAGGCCCCCACCCGCTGTGTTTGCAGAGTGCTGAGCTGTGCACAGTCGATCAATATTTGATGCAGTGAGGTGTGGTTATTGCCTTTCTGTTAGGGAAACCCAGGGTGTGGCCTGGCCTGCAGTCCCCAGCTGCTTCCATCCCCCTTCCCACCCAGGGGCAGCAGAGCAACCTCTAGGCTTGGGAGGAATGCTCAGGACTGCCGCTCCCACCAGGGAGGTGGGGGACCCTGGCCTCTCAACCCTCAGACTCCTCCTCATTTGGACGTTGAATCTGTAGCTGTACAGACGGTGAGGCAGCATCTCTGTGTCTCCTTTGAATTGACAAGACTTCATTTTTTAAAAAGGGGGGAGGGTGTCATTTTTCTCCCCTCAGAGAGAAGCTCTGGCTGTATTTCTTTAGAAAGGCAGTGTCTTTCAGCCAAGAACAAGCTGTTACAAGCTGTTTGCCTGCAGTGGGAGGCTGTGCGAGGTCAGCCTAGAGACAGCACTGCAGAGGGCGAGGCGGTGCCAGCCCCCAGCACCCGGGACACCTCCCAGCCACGGTCGGGAGCCGCAGAGCCCACACAGGGAACCTGGGGGTCCACCCAGCGCCGCTGTGGGCTGCAGGGTGGGGGAAGCCTGAGTTGGCCTTTTTTAATTAAAAAAAGAAAACAAAAACCAGGGACTTTTCTTACTGGAGGAGTGGAGGCTGCAGTGGGTGTGTTGCCAGAGTGCTGAATTCTACCGCAGGCGAGCGGAAAGCAGCTGGCAGTGGCTCCCCAAAGCTTGGTCTGCAGGCAATCAGGCCCACTCTGTGGCTGGATGGAGAGCCAGGGGCCAGGGAGAGCCACGCTCTGCCCACCACTGTTTGTGTTGGCTCTGTCGAGTGGGCATCCTGGCCAGGTGATGGCTGGCCAGGCTGGTGGGGCTGCGGCTGGCAGAGGTGAGGCCCGAAGGCAGGGCAGCCAGGTCTCCTCTTGGGTGAGGCCGGTCCCGACCTGACTGCCCTTCTGGGCCAGCCAAAGCCGAGGTGGACAGGGCATTAGGGGAGGGTGTGGGTAGGTGGGGCGAAACAAAGAGCCCCGAAGACACCTCGTTGTGGCTGAAGACAGAGCAGGCGGGGCTCAGTCCAAGGTCCAAGTCCAGGGCAAAAGGGTGGAAACAGGGCCCTGGAGAGATGCCCTGAACCCCTCATTGCTTCGCTGTGGGAGCCCCTTCTCTGGTTGGCCTGGCCATGGGTGGGTGACAGCCTGCACTGAGCAGGGACTGCAGTGTTGGCAGTGCCCTGGCCACGTCATCACCAGCCCAGCCCAGCCCTGGGCCTGGCATGCAGAGCAGCCTGCTGACTCCGGCTTGGCACGTCTCGAGTCGTTCCTGCCTTCACCCTGGTTCACACCTTGCTCCCTTTCGAGACCCTCGGTCCCCCAAGGACCGACTACCGCTGCAGTCCTCTTTAGGACGCTTGGAGCTAGTTGTTCGCATGTCCCCAAACCACCCCCAGAGCAAAATGGACTCCTTGGCTGCACATTCAGAGTGTCTCACCTGGCCCCAGTGCGTCTCCTCTGTCTCATTCCGTCCCAGCAGGAAAGTCCCTGTCCCCACTGCCCACCACCTATCCCAGTTTTCCCACGATTATTCCCATCTACTTCTGCACACTTATAACTAGTTGTTTAACAAGGTGGTTGTGCCTGCGCATGTGGGGGCATTGTTGCCTTGAGGGCTCACTAGGTCCAGGTGCTATTCTTGGCCAGGAGATGCCACAGCGAACGAAGGGTGGACCTAGTCGATGGTGGGTACACACCTCCTGTCCAAGCGGTGCAGCCTCTGATCAATCTAGCCCTGGCTAATTTTATACGCAGTCGGAGTCCTGATTTTTACATATCCACGGTTTAGATATTTTGTAAAAGTCTGCGTGGGCCAAACAGAGCATAGCCCCAGGCCACATTCTGCCACAAGCCCTATTCTGCCCTCGAGGCGCCCTGTCCCCGTCCTGGCCCAGCTGAACGCCAGGTGGTGAATGGCCCACCTTAGACAGGCAATGGGGAAAGGATGGGGGCTTGCTGGCCTGGGTATCCCTGGGGACTGATGCCATGGAGGCTATGAGTGGACCCTGTGGTGGCCGGGACTCCTGGGGCAGCCTTGGTGAGAATGCTGACGCACTTCTTGTTTTTTCTTTTTTTCTTTCCCTCCCCACCCAGTCTGAAGAAAGGAAAAGAATAGATGAGTTGATTGAAAGTGGGAAGGAAGAAGGAATGAAGGTAAGGGGCCACAGGGCCAACCGTGTGGAGGCTGAGGCTGTGAGATCACACCCTCCCTGGTCCAGAGGCCCATGCAGGAGTCACGCTGCCTAGATCTTTTGATGTCACTGTGACCAGGCAGACTGTTGCAAGTTGTCAAGGGACTGAACACTAAAAGTATCCTTAAGGGAATGCCTCTTGAAGGAAATGAAATACTGTCCTGTGGAAACTTTTTATTTATTTGTGGCTGTGCTGGGTCTTCGTGGCTGCGTGGACTTTCCTCCAGCTGCGGTGCATGGGGGCTACCCTCTAGGTGATGTGCTCAGGCTTCTCATTGCAGTAGCTTCTCTGCAGAGCATGGGCTCTGGAGCGTGCAGGCTCCAGTAGCTGAGTCTTCTAGGCTCAAGGGCACAGGCTCTAGTTGGGGCGCATGGACTTAATTTGCTGCTCCACCTTTGTGAGAGTCTTCCTAGACCAGGGATCGAACCTGTGTCTCCTGCATTGGCAGGCAGGAAACTTTTCATGACGAAGGACTTCCCTCACAGTCCAGGTTAAGAATCCGTCTGCCAGTGCAGAGGACTCGGGTTGGTCAGGGAACTAAGATCCCACATTGCCACAGGGCAGCTAAGCCCAAGTGCCACAACTTCTGGGCCCATGCGCTGCAACTAAGATTTGACACAGCCAGTAAATATTTCTTTTTAATCACGATGAAATTTATACATATATATTTAACTTACCATCGTAACCGTTCTTTAAGTGTAAAATTCAGTGGCATTAAGTACATTCTTCATTCACAGTTGCGCAACTATCCCCTCCGTCTAGTTTCGGAACCCTTTTGTCCTCCCAAATGGAAACCCCGGACCCACCAGTAGCCACTCCCGTTCCCTGCCCTCAGCCCCTGACAACCAGTCTGCTTTCTGTCTCTGTGGATTTGCCTCTTCTGGACATTTCATGCAAACGGAGTCATAGAATGTGTAGCCTGCTGTATCTGGCTTCTTTCATTTAGCATGACGCTTGGGGAAACTTTTAAAAGGACAGGCTCATTTTTTCTATACTGTTTTCCTGGGAAATGGCAGTGCCCAGGAAGATCTGCTTTTCTCGCGCATGCTCAGTTGCTTCAGCTGTGTCCTCCTCTTCGCGACCCTATGGACTGTGGCCTGCCGTGCTCCTCTGTCCATGGCATTCTCTAGGCAGAAATACTGAGTGGGTTGCCATTTCCTCCTCGATGGGATCTTCCTGAGCCAGAGATCAAACCCAGGTGTCATGTCTTCTGCATTGGCAGATAGGTTCCTTACCACTAGTGCCACCGCCTATTCTTTTAGTATATTTCAGACACAGTGGGAGCGTGAGAGGGGAGGAAGTCTCAGTGGTAGTGGCCAGATGGGTCTGGGCTAGGACCCAGGGGGTGGGAAGCTTCAGTTTCCACCTGCCACTGAGGGGAATCTGAATTTAGTTCTGGGCCTCTCAGCCAGGCACCCTCCATCTCCATTTAAAATGGAGTGCAGGAGGAGGCCAAAATAAATAAATAAAATGGAGTGAGGAGAAGCCCTGGCATGTACATTATGGACCAAAGGAGAGACTAAAAATGTTAGGTCCTACTCTTCCCCTAAAGAGTAGGCCAGAATGTGGCTTTGAGCCTGTGCTACATCACTTCCTAGCTTGGTGGCCGGGGACACATGACTCTGCCTGTCTCATCCCTAATTTTGCAGGTTTTCTCACCTGCAAAATTGGGCAGCACCCACCTAGCAGATCTCTCAGGATCCCACATAACAGTGCTTTGCAAACGNGAATGTGGCTTTGAGCCTGTGCTACATCACTTCCTAGCTTGGTGGCCGGGGACACATGACTCTGCCTGTCTCATCCCTAATTTTGCAGGTTTTCTCACCTGCAAAATTGGGCAGCACCCACCTAGCAGATCTCTCAGGATCCCACATAACAGTGCTTTGCAAACGAACACAAGGGAGTTCTTTGGGGTGATGGATTCTAGTGATGGTTGCACAATTGTGTATGCTGAATGGGCTTCCCTAGTGGCCCAGTAGCAAAGACTCTGCCTGCCAATGCAGGAAACACAGGTTCAGTCCCTGAGTCGGGAAGATCCCAGGGATCTGGAGAAGGAAATAGCTACCCACTCTAGTATTCTTGCCTGGGAAACCCATGGACAGAAGAGCCTGGCGGGCTACAGTCCATGGGGTCGCAAAAGAGTTGGACATGACTTAGTGACTAAATAACAATAATACGCTGAATGATACCCTTCAAACCATGCGTGTGAAATGAGTGGATTTTATGACCTACTGCGGTAAGGCTGTTCAAAGAATGTATTGCAAGCTGCTGGCCACTCATGGTGGCATTCGTTGCTGTTTATGAACAAATCCTCCCTCTCGGCACTTCCCAACAGATTGACCTCATCGACGGCAAAGGCAGGGGCGTTATCGCCACCAAGCAGTTCTCCCGGGGTGAGTTTGTGGTGGAATACCACGGGGACCTCATCGAGATCACCGACGCCAAGAAGCGGGAGGCTCTGTATGCACAAGACCCCTCCACGGGCTGCTACATGTACTATTTTCAGTATCTGAGCAAAACCTACTGGTAAGTCTCCTGGGGCTTCAAGTGGCTCTTTCCCACCCTGGCAGAGGTGCAACCAGAGGGCCACCAAGGGCATCCTGACTCTTCTTTTGGCTCCAGCTTCTTGCATGGTGCTTGCTGCCATTTTTCAAAGCTGGAGTGCAACTCTTCCTACCCTTAATTCCCCCGCTCCACACACACACCACTTCCATTTTTAATTCTGGTGATTGAAGTGGTTCTGGAGGCAATCTTGGCCACCAAGCGTTGGACCAGTCATGTGAAAGCCAGCAGAGGGGCTCACCTGGCCTTCCGCCTGGGGCATGTGACCAGAGTAGCCCTGGGAATCGCTGATTTCTTTGTCCCCTATGCGACGATATCAGTGATTGTTGTTTTATTTTATTTTTTAATAGACTGTACTTGTAACGTTCCCAGCAAAACTGAGTGGAAAGTAGAGAGAGTTCCCATATATCCCGCCTGCCCCCACCATCCTTCACAGCTTCTCCCCTACCCTCACCAGCAGAGTTGATTTTCATTCATTTATTTATTATGCTGAACTCCACAGTCATCTCTGGTGGTTCCACAGAGTCTTTTGCATTCCCATCTACACTCCCCCACCTCCCGCCCAAATACCCCACACCCAGCGCCCCTCTGGGCTCCTAAAGTTACATATATAAATATATATATATATATATTTTGAGTTGAATTGCTTTCCCAAAAACATGGCTATAAATCACCATCATCCCACCAGAGCTGAGAGCAAGCCCTGACTCAGACTGGGTTCAAAAGCCTCTTTATCAATTTAATCCTCTGTCGCCCTCCCTTCTGGCCAGCGTGGATGCAACCCGAGAGACGAATCGCCTGGGAAGACTGATCAATCACAGTAAATGTGGGAACTGCCAAACCAAACTGCACGACATCGACGGCGTGCCTCACCTCATCCTTATCGCCTCCCGTGACATTGAGGCCGGGGAGGAGCTTCTGTATGACTATGGGGACCGCAGCCGGGCTTCCATTGAAGCCTACCCCTGGCTGAAGCATTAACCCAANGGGAAGACTGATCAATCACAGTAAATGTGGGAACTGCCAAACCAAACTGCACGACATCGACGGCGTGCCTCACCTCATCCTTATCGCCTCCCGTGACATTGAGGCCGGGGAGGAGCTTCTGTATGACTATGGGGACCGCAGCCGGGCTTCCATTGAAGCCTACCCCTGGCTGAAGCATTAACCCAACGGTCCCGCCCCCTCCCCCCTTCTAAGGACAAAGTGCCCTCAAAGGGAATTGATTTTTTTTTTTTTTTTACACACTTAATCTTAGCAGATTACTTCAGATGTTTTTAAGAAAAAAGTATATTAAGATGCCTTTTCACTGTAGTATTTAAATATCTGTTACAGGTTTCCAAGGTGGACTTGAACAGATGGCCTTATATTACCAAAACTTTTATATTCTAGTTGTTTTTGTACCTTTTTTGCATACAAGTTGAAAGTTTGTGCTTCCCGTGCATGCAGTCCAAGACTCAGCACAGGTTTTAGAGGAAAGAGTCGAACATGAAATAGGAAGCCGGGCGACGCACCTGCCTCCAAACGAAGAGCCAGGACTCTCTCCCCCACTCCCCACATACCTGCCCCCCCCCACCCCCACAACATCCCAGTGCCAGGTAGGTGTGAGGAGGACACTGCCTCCCCCAAGCCCTGGATGGGATGTTCCCAAGCTCTTGTTTTTCCTGACATCTCGACAGGCGCACATTGAAGTGTATGAATATTTTTTAAAAAAAAGGTTTCACAGTAAGATAGTCTTCCCCTCTGCTTTCTTGAAAGCTTACTGACCCGGTGGCTCACGGGCCAGGCCTCGATTTACTCTTCCACGGGCTGCCGCTTTTCTGGGCACCTTAAAGCATCAGGGCGGGGAATCAAAGGAGACGTGGCCAGGGACAAGCATTGCTTACCTAGCCTTTGCAGGGGCAGGGTTTCCCGAAACTGGGTTAGTTTCTTTATAGAAATGTGAACACTGAATTTATTTTAAAAAAAAATAATAAAAATTTAAAAAAAAACAAACAAAAAAAAACCACAGAAGACAACTTACATGTATATAGGTCTTGAAGTGAGTGAAGTGGCTGCGTTTTTGTTTTGGGTTGTTTTTAGTTCGGCTTTTTCTTTTTCCACCCTTGGTTTTGCTTCTGTAAAAGAGATATGAGATGGTACACTATTCTAATCAAAAATCTAAAGTTTTGTAGTGGGACCAGAAATTACTTACCCAATTCCCCACCCCCTCAACCCCAACCTGATTGTGCTTGGGTTGAAAGTCCAGACCTGTTGTCAAGGCTTCCATGTGCCAGACCACCTGGTGTCCTTCCTGTAAAGCTGCAGCCATGAACCAAAGAGCGAGCCTACAAGCCCCAAGAGGCAGGGTGCCTACACTAGCTGCCAGGGGGCAGGGGAGCTGGCAGGCCCAGGGATCATGGCTGAGGGCCAAGTGTTCACCTCAACTGTGACAGCAGGAGTAGCGGGTAGCTTCTTCCTGAAGTGGGGACCGACTCCCACTTTCTGTCAACTTGTAGTTCAGGGGCCTGGGGCTCCAGAGCTGCGATCTGGGGTCTCTGGCGCAACCCCACCCCACCCCGACTCCCAGGTAAATGTGAATGGAGACAGGTATGAGAACCTGTCCTCAACTTCAATGCCCCCCAGCCCCGGCCTCATGACGGTGCTACCTAAGGAAGTCTTCCCCCTCCCATGCCCACCCCCACCCACCAATCCCACACTTGCCTGGTCAGTGGTCAGCAAATTGGAGGAGGATCCGATGGGAGTGTGTAGTAAATGTGAGATAAAATGTCTTGGTTGTACCTGTTTGTGGTTTAGCTTTGTATTTAAGAAAAGGAAATAAACTTGAAAATTATTTGTCATCATAAAAATGAAACAAAAATTAAAATATTTATTGCCAGGCGAGGCTACCTGTGTCATTCTGTTTTTCGCAAAGCAGCGGTAGAAAAAGGTAATGCACTTTCTGTTTCTTTTTGGGGCCGTACCATGTGGCTTATGGGATCTTAGTTCCGCAACCTGGGCCCTCAGCTGTCAAAGCATGGAGTCCTAGCCACTGGACCACCAGGGAATTCCCATTTTTTGTTGTTGTTCCATTGGGTCTTTGTTGCTGTACTCGGGCTTTCTCTAGTTGCGATGAGGCAGGGCTACTCTGGTTGTGATGCGCAGGCTTCTCATTGGAGTGACTTCTCTGTTGTGGAGAACAGGCTCTACGGCATTTAGGCTCAGTAGTTGTGGCGCATGGGTTTAATTGCTCCTCAGCACGTGGAATCTTCCCAGACTGGGGATTGAACCTGTGTCTCCTGAATTGACTGGTAGATAACTATTGGATCACCAAGGAAGTCTCCCCTGCTTATTTTACAAAAGGGCCACCTAACCAGTTTGAGTCAGTTTTGGTGACTGTCCTAGGGGATAGTCTCTTCATTTTTATCATGAGGGGTCAGAGGTTGCTTGTGGAGATTAAAAGTGAAGCACATGGCCCAGCGTGTAGCATATATTTTAGCTGTTGTAATTGTCATTGTTTCTAACATGCTAGATTTGATTCTCAGGTAGGCATCTCAAGAGTCATCAGCCTTGCCTGTCTGGTGCTGAAAGTATCCCAGATCCTGATCCCTAAGCCCCACACCACAATCCACCCCCAAGAGGCTGCATTCCTTCAGCCCCAAGGCACTGGAGGCAGGTTGGAACTGAGGGCAGAGTCCTTGGTTTACAGGTGAAAGATCCATTCCCGGCATAGGCTTTCAGCATCTGTCAGCCGTTGCCCTGAACAAATCACTTACCCTCTGAAATCTGTCCATCACGTTGGGAATGGCTCTACCCACCCGCCTTGCAGGGGTTTCCCGAGGATTCAGTCATCATATACTTTACCGTGGAGGGGACAGTGTGGCCTGGTAGCCAAGTGCTCAACCCTGAAACCGAACCTCAGGTTTCACCCACTTCACCGCTGGGTAACCTTGGGCAGGTTACATAACCTCCCTGGGCACCACTTTCCTCCCCTATGACATAGAGACAGTACTGGTGCTTGCATCGGGGTGATCGTGAGGATTGACAGTTTGAAACATAAAAGTACTTGCACAAAGATAATCTTCAGGAATCAGCTATTATTAAGATGAAAATTTGGGCTGTTTTAAAAAAATATTTGGCTGCACCGAGTCTTAGTTGTGGCATGCAGGATCTAGTTCCCTGACCAGGGCTCGAACCTGGGACCCCTGCACAGGGAACATGGAATCCCAGTCTGGGCCACCAGGGAAGTCCCTTGGGTGGTTTCTATCATTCAGGATTTACAAGTGCCCTGGACTGACAGATAACTGCTTCTAAGCCTGCTCTCCTGGCTCATGGTTTGGAGATGGAAGCCTACAGTGGGGGAGCAACTGTGTCTGTCTTGAATGTAGTCACACCCGGCCCAGCTCCAAGAACTTACCTTCTGGAATTCGAACACCCACATCCCAGCATCTGTGATTCTGAAGTCAGGATGCTCAGATTTGTTTCCCAAGTCAATCCTCACCTCCAAGGGGTAGAAATCTTCCTCCTCCCTATCCACTATTAAGAGGGGCACACCTAGTCAGGGATGTACCATTATACAGGGTACCAGGAGTCAGAAGCTCCTGTGCTGTGGCAATCACATTCTGGACCAGACACAAAGGTTGCCAACTTTTGGGAGGCAGAGTGGTTTTGACCTTTGCACCTGAGTTCAAGTCCTACTTCTGTCACTTCCAGCTGGGGCCTTGGACAAGCCCCTTAGCCCCACCATACTAGCAGCTGCTTCAGTGAATAATAATAGTAATGCCCACCCCTTAGGGATAAGGTGAGGCACATATGTAGGTGCAGTAAATTGCGTTATTAACATCAGCACTTTTTTGAGAATCAGGGTACGTAGAGCTTCACAGATAAGAACCTGGGCCTGAGGGGACTTCCCTGGTGGTCCAGTGGCTAAGACTCCATACACCCAATGCAGGGGGCCAGTGTTGAGCCCTGGTCAGGGAACTAGATCCCACATGCTGTAACAGAGTTGGCATGCTGCAACTAAAGATCTTGTGCCACAGCTAAGATCCGGTGCAGCCATATAATTAAAAAGAATCTAGAATCAGGCTTGCATTAGCATCCTGGGCAGTAACTTCATAGCTACGTGACCTCATGTAGGGTGCTTCAACCTCTCAGAGCCTTCATTTCCAAATCCATAAACTAGGCAATTCATATTAGTTAGTCTCCATCTCTTTAAGTTGTTAAAGGACTGAAAAATAATCCAGGCAGGAACCAAGACGTGATCACTGAGCCAGAGTTATTCATTGAGAAGACAGGCTCGCAGGCTGTGTTCAGCAGGCTCATTAGTTTCTTTGCAAAGTGTAGTCTCCTGCTCCCTAGGGACTGTATCTCATTGATGCCTAGGTGGATTTCTTCTTCACATTTTAACACTGCTGAAATCAGGGTGAGCCTTAAAGTCAACAGCATCTTGAAGTTATTTGTAGTGGTTTTTTTTTTTTTTCTGTCACAGCAACACACAAAATAAAGGTGCATCACTTAGATACAATGAAATACATGTCCACCATATATATGGATGTATGTATCAGTTCAGTTCAGTTGCTCAGTCCGTCAGACTCTTTGCGACCCCATGAATCGCAGCACGCCAGGCCTCCCTGTCCATCACCAACTCCCGGAGGAGCTGATGGACTCCTCATGTCCATCAAGTCAGTGATACCATCCAGCCATCTCATCCTCTGTCATCCCCTTCTCCTTCTGCCCTCAGTTCCTCCCAGCATCAGGGTCTTTTCCAATGAGTCAACTTTTCGCATGAGGTGGCCAGAGTATTGGGGTTTCAGTTTCAGCATCAGTCCTTCCAATGAACACCCAGGACTGATCTCCTTTAGGATGGACTGGTTGGATCTCCTTGCAGTCCAAGGGACTCAAGAGTCTTCTCCAACACCACAGTTCAAAAGCATCAATTCTTCAGCGCTCAGCTTTCTTTATAGTCCAACTCTCACATCCATACATGACCACTGGAAAAACCATAGGCTTGACTAGATGGACCTTTGTTGGCAAAGTAATGTCTCTGCTTTTGAATATGCTATCTATGTTGGTCATAACTTTCCTTCCAAGGAGTAAGCGTCTTTTAATTTCATGGCTGCAATCACCATCTGCAGTGATTTTGGAGCCCCCCAAAAAGTCTGTCACTGTTTCCCCATCTATTTCCCATGTATGTATATGTGTGTTATATATGTGTAATATATATGTGTGTGTGTATTTGGCCCTTGAACAGTGCAGGGAGTTACAGGCCCTCACTCTCCCCACATTGAAAAAATCCAAGTATAGAGACTTCCTGGTGGTCTAGTGGTTAAAACTTCAAGTTTCCAATGCAGGGGTGTGGGTTTGATCCCTGGTCAGAGCACTAAGATTCCCGCGCCATGTGGTATGGCCAAAAAATAAATAAAACCCACCTATACCTTATAGTCAGCCCTCTGGATTCAAGGTTCCTCCTCCATATATGCAGATCCAACTAGATTCAACCATCTCATATATGGAGATATGTCTATATATCATACTTATCTCCACATAAGCAGATTGTGCCGTACTGTGGTGTTTACTGGGCTTCCCTGATAGCTCAGTTGCTAAAGAATCTGCCTGCAATGCAGGAGACCCCACTTTGATACCTGGGTCGGGAAGATCCACTGGAGAAGGGCTAGACCACCACTCCAGTATTCTTGGGCTTTCCTGGGGGCTCAGCTGGTAAAAGAATCTGCCTGCAATGTGGGAGACCTGGGTTCAATCCCTGGGTTAGGAAGATCCCCTGGAGAAGGGAAAGGCTACCCACTCCAGTAATCTGCCCTGGAGAATTCCATGGGCTGCATAGTCCATGGAGCTGCAAAAAGTCAGACACGACTGAAAGATTTTCACTTTCAATTTCATGGTGTTTACTATAGAAAAACATCCATGTGTCAGTGGACCTGCGCAGTTCAAAGTGAATTGGTTGAGTCAACTGTATACAGTTCACAAATTTGGAAACCAATACTCCAAAAGGCTGAAGTACCTTATACCAGGTCACATAACTCCAAGAGGCCACTCTAAAACACAGAAAGTGTAAAAGTCATTTTACTTTAATACAAAATCATATATGAAAGTCATATGAGCAAAATCAAATATTCACTAAATATCAGTGAAGTCTTCATTGCAATGTCCATACCAGGTTTTCCTGCATCCTCTCCCCGTCCCCACTTGGGCTGGTGTATTTCGCTGCTGTGTGGCAAAGACGTGGGCCCAGGGACGCAGAGCTGGCATCCACATCTGCATGCTTGGGGCCCCCTGGGTGGTTGAAGTGGGGCTGCAGGTGGCCCCACTGTTTTTCTCTTCTGCTTTCTCAATTTCTTTTGCCACTTCTGCCCTGGCCCAGTGTTCAGAGGTGTTCAGGTCTGCAGCCGGGGGGAAAGCTTCACCCCTTCCTCCTCGGGCGGCTTTGGGGAGAAGCAAATAAGCAAGTGCAGTGGGTACGCATGGCACCAAGAGATGATTGTGGAAGTCGTCTTTCTGGGTGGTCTTCCGTGGCTGAGAACGCAGTCATGGCCTCAGGCCTAGGTCTGCTTCCCTGATCGGAAAGAGAACCTGGGAGGAGGGGAGGTCAGAGGAAACAGAGAGAGCGCTGAAGCGGGGGATGCACAACCCCCTGCAAATTCTGTAAGCAGCTCCTGCAGGCCATTCACCCAAAAGTTTATTTCTTAAGTGCTTATTATGCAACAGGCACTGTTTCAGGGCTTTCCATCAACTCATTCATTTCACACTCATAACAACATGAGGACATTGAGTATAGTCAATATCCCCATTTTATAGATGAGCAAACTGAGGTTCTGGGAGGTTAAGTAACAAGCCCAAGGTCACACAATTTTGTCTTGGAACTGAGAGTTGGGCCCAGAAGCCCACTTAACCACTGTGCTAGACTGACAAACGGAGTCTGGAATGTTTTTGTTTTCATTTTAAGTGGTTTTTATTGTAGAGGAAACGATAACTTCTCAGTGTTCCCTACAATGATAAAATGAATAATGACTAACATGTAAATTCTTGGCTATAACAGATAACACATATAAAGATATCCCCTGAAGCATGAACACCAGATTTTCAGTCCTCCTGACGCACTTGACACGTGGGGGTGATCACAAAGTACAGTGTCAGTGCTAGTTCAGGTTGTTGGAAAGATGCAAAGATGGCCAGTGAGCTGAACAGTCAGTGATGGGGATGCAGGCTCTTGCTTCTAGTCCAGGACAAGCCCCAGTCCCAGCCCCGCTAGCAGCTCTGCTGGCAACGGCAGGGGCGAGCCCTTGACTCATGTGTGGATACAGGCGTTAGGGCACATCCACCCTCCCCCTGAACCTATGTATACCACCTCCCAACCCCCACTTCCCAGCCTCAGGAAATGACATCAGCCCCCACCCAGTCATTCAAGCCAGGAACTGGGAGTTTTTCTCAATTCCTCTCCTGTCATCCCATCTGTTGTATTTTAGTCACCATGCCCCAAATATGTTCCTAATCCCACCACTTATCTCTTCCACTGCCACCCCCAGGCCAAGCCACCCTGATGAGCATGGCAGCCTTCCTGTCCGCCCCCTCCCCCGCCACCCCCACAATTCACTCACACAGCAGCCAGCATGACTGCATCACTGTGCAGAGATAAGTCATTCCTCAGCTTAAACCCTTCCAGGGCTCCCCATTGTCCTCAGGACAAAGATAAAACTCTTCTTAGCATGACCTAATTCTTCGGAAAGGCATTCATTCATTCACTCCATAGCTTATCTGGTCATGAAATTGCTGCCTCACTATCTTCAAACCTGTGTCTTCAGTGTGTGCTCAGCTGCCCAGTCGTGTCTGACTCTTGGCAGACCCGTGGACTGTAGCCCGCCAGGCTGCTCTGTCCATGGGATTCTCCAGGCAAGAATATGGGAGCAGGTTGCCATGCCCTCCTTCAGGGGGTCTTCCCAACTCAGGGATCAAACCCAAGTCTTGCATCTCCTGAATTGGCAGGGGGATTCTTTACTACTAGTGCCACCTGGGAAGCCCATGTCCTTTAGGCTGGCTTACATACATTTCATTTTTGCCATATCAGGCTCAAATTCCAATTATGTGACCCAAAGAACTCCCCAAGAGGAGGCAGAAGGAAACCAGTAGCTTATGTGTCTGGAACCCTTGTTTCCAGTGCGATCCTCAGCCAATGAATATCCCACATAAACACTTTCAGATCTGATACCCTCTGTAGGGTGGAGATGTTCTCTCATACATTATCTTACCACAGGAGACCCTTTCTAGGGAGAAGAAACAATCTGATTCTGTCCTATCAACCCTTCTCCACAAAGCAGTCAGAGTAAACTTTTTTTTTTTTTCCAAAAAGATTTTATTTTTTATTCTCGGCTGCATCATGCAGCATGTGAGATCTTAGTTTCTGGACCAGGGATTGAATCCATGCCTACTGCATTGGGAGCATGGAGTTTTAACCCCTGGATCACCAGGGAGGTCCTTAAGCTTTTTATAGGTGAATATGGACACGTCACTCCCCAGCTTAAAACCTTCCAAGGTCTTTCCAAAGCACTTAGAATGAAATCCAAAGTCATCACTGGGATCCATGTGGCCCAGAACGACCCGATCGCCCCCCACTCCAACCTCACCTCCCTTCTCTTTGCTGCTCCAGCCACTATCGTCTCCGCTGCACAAGCTGTCTCCAGCCTCTGGCCTTCATACCTGCTGTTCTTTCTGCCAGGAAGGCAGGGAAAACTAAACCATTATGGTCTTTCAGAACTTAGCTTGAATGCTGCCTTTTCACAGGCACCTTCCAGGACTCACCAAATCTACAGTAGCTCTTTATCGGGACTTCCCTGGCGACCCAGCAGTTAAAACTCTGCTTCCACGGCAGGGAGGATGGGTTCAATCCCTGGTCAGGGAACTAAGGTCCCCCATGCCTTGAGGTGAGGCCAAAAAAATTAAAAAGTAGCTCCCTATCACCCTCTCTCTTAGCACCCTATTTAATGGTCTTCAGTGCATATAGGGCCATCTGAGATTGTGCTGACCCGTTCACTCTCTACCTCTCCCACTAGAATGTAAGCACCATGAGGGCAGGGACTCTGGCTTGTTCACTCTACCCGAGCACCTGGAACAGTGCCTGCTGCACGGTAGACCCTCAATAAATATTTGTTGTAGGAATAAATAAATGTGGTTTCAGGTGGTCTTGTCTGACAAAGCTGTTTTCATGCAGTCATTCAAGAAAGCCTGGACTTCCCTGTGGTACAGTGGATAGGAATCTGCCTGCCAACGCAGGGAACACAGGTTCTACCCTGGTCTGGGAAGATTCCACATGCTTTCGAACAACTAAGCCCGTGTGCCACAACTTCTGCACCCACATGCTGCAACTACTGAAGCCTGCGTGCCTAGAGCCTGTGCTCCGCAGCAAGAGAAGGCATCTCAATGAGAAGCCCATGCGCCACAATGAGAGAGTAGCCCCTGCTGGCCCCGAATGCAGCAATGAAGACCCCGTGCTAGCAAAAAATAAGGAAAGAGAAGAAAGGAGAAAAGAAAGCCTGGCAGAGACATCCTTGGTGGTTCAGTGGTTAGGACTCCACACTTCCACTGTAGGGGGCCTGGGTTTGACCCCGGGCGAGGGAACTAAGATCCCACAAGCCTGGTAATACTTAACTAAGAAGATGCATACTCTGGGCTATCTGCCCCCACAGAATCATGTCCCCCCTTCTCTGGCCTGCTCTCCGCTCCAGGAGGGTGACATCTGTGGATCATCTCAACAAGCTCCCTTGTCCTCTAGCTTCTGGCTGTGCTCAGCCAATGGGAAGCACCAGCAGGAGCTGGGAGGGTGGGAGGAGAGAAATGTAGGGGTATTCACTCCCAGCTCTGTCCCTGCTGGCCTTGTCTCACTAGTCACTGTGTGTTCCTCTTCTGAAGGCCACACTTCAGTCTGACTCCCCCAGGGCCTCTCATAGCTCCCTTTCCTTGCTCCTCTGTTGCTGCTTCTCCATCCCTATCTCTGTTCCCACACCTGTAAAATGTCCCTTCTTGAAATCTTTTTCAGTCACTTCTTTTGAGTGAGCCTTGGCTTCTTGATAAACAAGAACCCTGGCTGATAGGCCCCGTGGCCCTGCAATTTTCCTCCTGGATGTCTGTCCCTGGGAAACGCACACACAAGTCCATGAGAGGACATCCATAAGCATGCAGACAGTCACTGCAGCACTGTCCACAGTGGGGGAAGGCAATCTGGGATCCCGTCACTGGGGTTAGAAACAAGATGTGTGTCTACACCGCTAGGAGGATAGATCTTAAAAAACTGCTTAGGGACTTCCCTGGTGGTCCAGTGGCTAAGACTTCGAGCTCCCAGTGCAGGTGGCCTGGTTTGATTCTCGATCAGGGAACTGGATTCCGCAAGGTCACAATTAAGACCCAGTATATTCAAATAAGGCCTTTCCTTGTAGGGAAGGTGGTAAAGAGTCTACCTGCAACGCCGGAGACCCTGTTTCAATTGCTGAGTCCGGAAGATCCCCTTGAGGATGGCATGGCAACCCACTGCAGTACTCTTGCCTGGAGAATCCCATGGACAGAAAAGCCTGGCAAGGCTATAGTCCATAGTGTTGCAAAGTGTTGGACAGGACTGAAGCAACTGAACACGCATGCACAGTCAAGTAAAGAAACAAATTAAAACAAACAAAAAAATTGCTTAATGTCCATCAAGAGATGAAGAGATAAATCAAAAGTGGTCTACACATACCATGGAATATCACCAGGCCTTAAAAATGCAAGAAATTCTGACATGTGGTACAGAATGGATGAACCTGAGAACAATATGCTAATCATATAAGCCCGTCACAGAAGGACAAACACTGTATGTCTCCTCTTACATGAGATCTCCAGAGTAGTCAGATTCATAAAGAGAGAGGGGAGTGGTGGTTGCCAGGGGCTGGGGGAGGGAAACTGAGCAGCTAATATTTAATGGGGACAGAATTTCAGGGTGGGATGATGAAAAAGTTCTGGAAATGGATTGTGGTGATGGCTGCATAATATCATAAATTTCCTTTTTTCTTTTTTTAGCCACAGCACAAAGTATGTGGGATCTTAGTTCCCTGACCAGGGATCAAACCCAGGCCCTCTGCAGTGAAAGTTCAGAGTCTTAACCACTGGACCACCAACGGAAGTCCCTGTAAACATTTGATATTTAGTGCCCCTGAAAAATGGGGACTTCTCTGTTGGTCCAGTGGCTAGGACCCCACACTCCCAATTCAGGGGCCTGGGTTCAATCCCTGGTTGGGGAATTAGACCCCACATGCCAAAAGCAGGAGTTCGAATTCTGAGACTAATGACTCCAAGTGCTGTGGCTGGGGATCCGGAGTACCTCAACTAAGGATCCTATGTCCCACGATAAGACCTGGTTCAGCCAAATAAAAAAAAAAAAGAATTAAAAAAAATGATTAAAATGGTCTCACAGACATAGAAAACAATCTATTATGGTTACCAAAGGGGAAGTACGGGGGAGGAATAAATTAGGAGTTTAGTATTAACAGATACACACTGTATATAAAATAGATAAACAACAAAGACCTGCTGTACCACACATGGAGTGATATTCAATAACTTGTTATAACCTATAACAGAAAAGAATATTTAAAAAGATATATATTATATATGTATATAACTGAATCACTTTGCTATACACCTGCAACACAACACTGTAAATCAATTATATTTCAATTTTTAAAAAACGATTAAAATGGTAAATTTTATGTTAGGTATAACTTTTTAAAAACACTGAAGAAAAGGATCATTCACACTCCGTTCTCAAAACCCAAAGCATTTGACCATATATTGCTTAAAGCTGTGCCGCCCAATACAGTGGCCACTATGAGTCTTAATTGAAATATGCTGTCAGTGTGAAATAGACATAAGATTTCAAGGGCTTACTATTTTTAAAAAAAGATTGTAAAGTATCTTATTAATAATATTTTATAGTGATCACACATTGAAAATGACAGTATTTTGGAAGCATTGGATTAGTAAAATATATTACTAAAATTTTTGTAAAAAAGTGCCTGAAGAATTCCCTGGTGGTCCAGAGGTTAGGACTCTGAGTTTCCACTGCAGTGGGCAGGGGTTCGATCCCTGGTTGGGAACTAAGATCCCGCAGCCATGGTGCAGCAAAAAAAAAAAAGCCTAAAAAAGAAGAATGTCTGGTAAAAAAGAAAACAATGACAGTGCCCAGTGAAGGTGGAAAAAAGCACTAGGAAACAGAATGAAAATGAAGTGTTAAACAAAATATCAGTTACCATTGAAAACACATCCACATAAGACAATATATACTTTCTAGAACACATTAAATACATATGAGATGGGCTGAGCGGGAGGGGAGCTGGGAAGCAGATTGCAAATGGGCGATGGAGATAAAGAGGGAATAAATAAAAGCAAGAAGAAAGCAAGCTTGTGCTGATGATGAAGCTCATCGTGCCATGAGCTAAGACTCACTAATGGAACACTCTGTTCCTGAGGATCCAAAAAAAGACAAAGAAAAAATCTCTCTTCTCTCTTGAGACAAAGGCATCTTAATTAAATCTGCCCTGGGAGGTAACCCAGAATCTCTGACCCCTCAAAATTACTTCCCTGTCAAACTGGAGTCGACAGAGTCCTTACAAAATCGGTCACAGCACTACCCCCAGGGTGAACCTCTCGCCTGCCACACAATGTAGACTCAGTGAGGGTCTGTTGACTAACTAATGACCAAAGAACGTGAACGGAAGTTGAGGTCCCCTCAGCCCTCCCTGGGAGGCAAGACTAATGAAGCAAGAGCTAGATGGAGGCTGAGGACCTGATGCAACCCACAATGATGGTTCATCCCAGTCACATGGTCTTTATTTTTAAGCTTAAACGATTTGCCAGCATTTGGAAAACCCCACCCTACACCCCCCTCACACATCCACATGAAGTGCTTGGCCCCCGCAGTCTTTCGAGTTTGACATCCTTGACCAAGGCCGTTTCTCACTTTTGATCCAAAAGACCAGGAGCTGGTAAACTGTCACCTGGTCAGACATTTTCAAAGCAACCAAGACCAACAGGCTGCTTGCTTCAGCCTGGAGTTGAGGAAAGGTGTACCTCAGTTCAGCTCAGTTCAGTCACCCAGTCATGTCCAGCTCTTTGTGACCCCATGGACTGAAGCACGCAAGGCTTCCCCGTCCATCACCAACTCCGGGAGCCTGCTCAAACTCATGTCCATCTAGTCGGTAATGCCATCCCACCATCTCATCCTCTGTCATCCCCTTCTCCTCCTATCTTCCATCTTTCCCAGCATCAGGGTCTTTTCCAATGAGTCAGTTCTTTGCATCACATGGCCAAAGTATTGGAGTTTCAGCTTTAGCACTAGTCCTTCCAATGAATATTCAGGACTGATTTCCTTTAGGATGGACTGGTTGGATCTCCTTGCAGTTCAAGGGACTCTCAAGAGTCTTCACCACAGTTCAAAAGCATCAATTCTTTGGCACTCAGCCTTCTTTATGGTCTAGTTCATCCATACATGACTAATGGAAAAACCATAGCCTTGACTAGACGGACCTTTGTCAACAAAGTAATGTCTCTGCTTTTTAATACACTGTCTAGGTTGGTCATAGTTTTTCTTCCAAGGAGCAAGTGTCTTTTAATTTCATGGCAGCAGTCATCATCTACAGTGATTTTGGAGCCTAAGAAAATAAAGTCTGTCACTGTTTCCACTGTTTCCCCGTCTATTAGCCATGAAGTGATGGGACCAGATGCCATGGTCTTAGTTTTTGGAATGTTGAGTTTTAAGCCAGCTTTTTGCTCTCCTCTTTAACTTTCATCAAGAGGCTTTTTAGCTCCTCTTCACTTTCTGTCATAAGGGTGGTGTCATCTGCATATCTGAGGTGATTGATATTTCTCCCAGCAATCTTGATTCCAGCCTGTGCTTCTTCCAGCCCAGCGTTTCTCATGATGTACTCTGCATGTAAGTTAAATAAGCCAGGTGACAACATACAGCCTTGATGTACTACCTTCCCAATTTGGAACCAGTCCGTTGTTCCATGTCCAGTTCTAACTGATTCCTCTTGACCTACATACAGGTTTCTTAGGAGGTGGGTAAGGTAGGTATTCCCATCTCTCTCTTTTTTTTTTTTAAGCAAGGTTGTATTAACACTTATTTATTCTACTTCATTTCCCTACAGTCTTTTTTTTTTTTTTAGTTTGTTTTGGTTTACAATACTGTATTCATTTTGCTATACATTGACATGAATCAGCCACGAGTGTATATGAGCTCCCAATCCCGACTGCCCCTCGCCCCTCCCACCCCACACCATCTCCCTGGATCATCCCCGTGCATCAGTCTCAAGCAACCTGCACCGAACCTAGACCGGCGATTCGTTTCACTTATGATATCATACATGTTACAATGCCACTCTCCCAAATCATCCCACCCTCTCCCTCTCCCACAGAGTCCAAAAGGCTGTCCTATACATCTGTGTCTCTTTTGCTGTCTCATGTACAGGTTTAACATTACCATCTTTCTAAATTCCATATATATGTGTTAGTATACTGTATTGGTATTTTTCTTTCTGGCTTACTTCACTCTGTATAATCAGCTCCAGTTTCATCCACCTCATTAGAACTGATTCAAATGTATTCTTTTTTTTGATTTATAAACATTTATTAAAATAGAAAGCTGGAGAATTTCCTGGTTGTCCAATGGTTAGGGCTGAGCTTCCACTGCAGCGTCACAGGTTTGATCCCTTGTCAGGAAGCTAGGATCCCAAAAGCTGTGCAGGGCAGCAGCCAATTAATAGTTGTTTGCTCTTTTATCCCATGTGCATCCATCTGGCTGACTGTTATGTCTGACTGGTATCATAAATGCCCTTGAAATCTTCAGGACAAAATATCTGCCTTTGGTTAGAACTCCTGGTTCCTTGCATTGTAGTAACTACCTCTCTTCACATCCCAAAGAAGTCATACATAGAACAAAACATGTAGCCCTNTGCATCCATCTGGCTGACTGTTATGTCTGACTGGTATCATAAATGCCCTTGAAATCTTCAGGACAAAATATCTGCCTTTGGTTAGAACTCCTGGTTCCTTGCATTGTAGTAACTACCTCTCTTCACATCCCAAAGAAGTCATACATAGAACAAAACATGTAGCCCTCATCAAAAAGTCAGGCCAACTGCTTTGGACAGGTCAAGGATTCAAGTTCACCTCTTCAACTTCCAGTCAAGTCTGCTTAACAGCTATCTGCTCATAGATACAGCATCAAGCTTGAGCTTTAAGATCTGGGAAGAAAGTTTCATGTCAAGGTAGGTGCAATCTCTGTGTTCTCTGAACAGCCATTTCGTGTGCCTCAGTTAGAATAATGGTGGTAAGAATTCTCGTCATCCTCACAGTCAAGAGTAGCCAATAAACTCTCATCATTGTGGCACATTCAGTGGACTTTCAACGTAACTTTCCCTTGTGAGGGAATTTTAATAACTCACCCCAGCAGTAGTTGTCATACTTCTGGTACACAACTGCCCACCAGAAGCCATCAAAATCCACATTGGAGTCATGCCTGCCACGGTTCTTAGCAGCACAAAACAACCCACAGGAACAGCCAGCCAGCTCGCAGCCACGAAAGCCAAATGTATTCTTTTTAATGGCTGAGTAATACTCCATNGCATAGTCAATAAAGCAGAAGTAGATATTTTTCTGGAATTCTCTTGCTTTTTCTATGATCCAACAGATGTAGGCAATTTGAACTTTGGTTCCTCTGTTTTTTCTAAATCCAGCTTGAACATCTGGAAGTTCTAGGTTCAAGTTTTCTGTTGAAGCCTAGCTTGGAGAATTTTGAGTATTACTTTGCTAGCATGTGAGACGAGTGCAACTGTGCAGTAGTTTGAACATTTTTTGGCATTGCCTTTCTTTGGAATTGGAATGAAAACTGACCTTTTCCAGTTCTGTGGCCACTGATGAGTTTTCCAAATTTGCTGGCATATTGAGTGGAGCACTTTCACAACATCATCTTTAGGATTTTAAATACCTCAGCTGGAATTCTATAACCTTCACTGTCTTTGTTCGTAGTGATGCTTTCTAAGGCCCACTTGACTGCACTTCACACAGGATGCCTGGCTCTAGGTAAGTGATCTCATCATCATGGTAATCTGGGTCANGAGCACTTTCACAACATCATCTTTAGGATTTTAAATACCTCAGCTGGAATTCTATAACCTTCACTGTCTTTGTTCGTAGTGATGCTTTCTAAGGCCCACTTGACTGCACTTCACACAGGATGCCTGGCTCTAGGTAAGTGATCTCATCATCATGGTAATCTGGGTCATGAAGATCTTTTTTTTATAGTTCTTCTGTGTATTCTTACCACCTCTTCTTAATATTTTCTGCTTCTGTTAGGTCCATACAATTTCTGTCCTTTATTGTGTCCATTTTTGCAAGAAATATTCCCTTGGTATCTCTAATTTTCTGGAAAAGATCTCTGCTCTTTCCAATTCTGTTGTCTTCCTTTGTTTAAGAAATGGAAGAGACTAAGGTGTGCCTAGTTGTATTCATACCTGGAGTCAGAAAAGGCACAGCTGGGGACTTCCCTGGTGGTTCAGTGGCTAAGACTCTGTGTTCCCAATGCTGGGGGTCTGGGTTCAATCCCTGGTTGGGGAACTAGATCCCACCTGCCACAAGTAAGAGTTCGCATCACACAACTAAGGGATCCCACATGTCACATCAAAGATTGAGGATCCTATGTGCTGCAACTGAGACCCGGCACAGCCAAATAAATAATTGAATACTTTTTAAAAAAGAGGAAAAGGCGTATCTCAGGCTGTTGTCCAAAGGTTCCCCACATTTTCAATTGTCTCGGCATTCATTAAAAATCCAGATTTCTGGGCCTCATCCTAGAACCAGCGATTTGATTTCTGAGAATCTGAACTTTAATTATCATCCCACAGTCTATGGTTTGAGGTGCAGCAACCAGAGAAACTAGGAATGAACAAAGGTGCAAGAAAACAAGAGGAGTGTTCGAAGGAAACTGTCTTATGTGTCCTAATGTTGAGAGACAGGGGACCCGCCAGAGTTGGAAGTAAAAGAAGTGATGATTTAGCCCCCGTAAACTCCAATAATTATTGCTATTGTTTTTCTTATTGTTTAATATTACTATTATTATCTGGTTATTGTATTATATCACAGGGAGGCAGTAGAGTGTAGAACCTGGACTTCCTTGGGTTCCTGACTTCACTACTTACAATGTGTGTGACCTTGGGTACAGAACTTTACCCCCTGGAATGTATTTCCCCATCTGTGAGTCAAGGATAACAACAGTGTCTACCTCATAGGGTCATTGTGATGAGTCAATGAATTAATAATGTCAGGTGCTTACGCTACTGCCTAGAAGATACCATAATACACCGGCATAGCGTTTTCATATCAGCTGCAGGACCACCACCAGGAGAGCAGGGCCTCCCCTCTCACCCCCACTCCTTCCTTTAGCAATTATTTAGTGGCAACATGGGGCAGCAAGTCAGCTTACAGTTTCCTTATGATTGTCTTCTCCTCCTTGTTGCTGTTGGCATTGCTGCCCCTGGGAACAAGAGCCTCTTTCTCCCTTCTTCCTCCTGGGCCTTCTCTTGGTGGAATCAGACCACTGGGGAAAATGAGATAAATAAGTGGGTTGTTTTATTGCAGATCTCTTATCTGTGCATCTTTGAAAGTGAAGGCTCTTTTTTAAACATATTTACATATACATATTTTACATATTATATTTACATATTTACATATTTTTACATATTTACATTTATTTATTTACATATTCATTATTATTATTATTAAAACATATGGAATGCTTCATGAAATTGCATGTCACCCTTATGCAGGGGCCAGGCTAATCTTCTCTGTTTTGTTCCACTTGCAGTATATGTGCTGCCGAAGCGGACACTGAAAGTGAAACTTCTTCATAATTATTATTATACTAATAATGCTATCATTGAAAGCTCTAGAGTTAGACACCCTGACCCAGATCTCTGGACTCTTCCTTCCTCTTTTCCAATGTTGATACTTCTTCTTTCCTTCTCTTATCTAATTACCATGGCTGGTACTTCAAGCTTCTCTAATTTCTAGAAATATGATCATGTATAAATTCTCTAACTCAGGGCTCCCCAACCTTCAAGTCACTGACTGGTACCTCCTGTCGGATCAGTGGTGGAATTAGATTAGAAATAAAGTGGACAAAAGTGTAAAGCTCTTGAATCATCCTGAAACCATCCCCCACTGTGGAAAAACTGTCTTCCATGACACTGGTCCCTGATGCCAAAATGGTTGGGGACAGCTGCTTTAACTTAAGCCTTGATTTCCTAATTGGTAATAAAAGGATCGTAAAAGTACCTGCCTTCTAGGATTGAGGGATTAAATGAGATAATACATAGAATTCATCCATTTAACAAATATTATTAAGCTACATAGTCTACCAAGGTATATAGACATAGCAATGAACAAAACAGATAAAATATCTTCTCTCATGCAATTTATATTCCATTGAGAAGAAAACAGTCAACGAACAAATAAGTAAAAATGTAAAAATATACGGTAAGTCAGGTGGTGCTAAGAGCTAGATTGATATTAATCAATAAGATACTGAGGTCAGGTGACCCAAAGAGGGCCAGAGTATTTCCCTGGACTTGATGTACAGAACTTGGAAGAAGGCTGTTCTCTCTTACTTGTTCAGCTGGGACTGCCAGCAGTCATGCTCCCTAAGATTCGGAAAAGGATTGTCTTTAATACAAGATTAGGAGGCCAACAAAGAAAAAGAATCAAAGAAAGAATCAGCACTGGGGTCCCTGATTCCAACCCTGAGGTCTTAGATACAGTTTTTTTTCTTTATTTCTGAGAGCAATTCTAGGATCCTTGCCAGCTATGTGAACTGACAAAATCTCCTTTTGTACTTTAGCCGGTTTGAATAGGATCTCTGTCACTTGCAACCCAAAGAAGCCTGACTGTGATGAAGCATTTCAGTGTCTGACCCAGTAAGCTCATTAGATCCACTTAGGTATTTTGTTGTGTGTACCAACTGGTAAATTTATGCCTATGGTACAGGCATAAATTTCCCCCTTACCATAGACTGAATTATGTTCTCCCAGAATTCATATGTTGAGACTTCCCTGGTAGTCCAGCGGCTAAGACTCTGAGCTCCCAGTACAGGGAGCCTGGGTTCAATTCCTGGTCAGGGAACTAGATCTCACATGCTGCAACTGAGAGCTTGCATGCCACAACTAAAGGAATCCACATGCTGAAACTAAGACCCAACACAGTCAAATAAAAACAGTAAAAATTTTTTTTAAATTATTTTTAAAGAATTTGTATGTTGAAGCCCTAATCCACAGTATTACAGTATTTGGAGACAGGGCCTTTGGAAGACAATTAGGTTTACATGAGGTTACGAAGGTGGGCCCTCATGATGGATTAGTGCCCTTTTAAAAGGAGATACAGCTTTCTCTCTTTCTCATTCTCCCCACCAGCTCAGGACACAGCAATATGGAAGCTGTCTACAAGCCAGAAAGCGCCCAAACCAACCATACTGGCAGCTTGATCTAAAAATTACCTTTCCCCACTACCTACAGCTATAAAACACCCTAAAACTTAGTGATTTGCAATAATGATGGGGGACTCCCTTGGCAGTCCAGTGGTTAAGAGTCTGCCTTCCCACGCAGGAGATGTGGGTTCAATCCCCGACTGGGGAACTTGGATCCCACACATGACACAGGGTGTAGCCAAAAGTTTAAAAAAAAAAAAAAAGTGAAAACAAACAACAATGATTTATGACTTCTCATGATGCTCTTTTTTTTTTTTTCCTGGCTGCTCTGCACAGCTTGTAGGATATCAGTTCCCTAACCAGGGATTAAATCCAGGCCTTTGGCAGTGAGATTGTGAAATTCAAACCACTGAAACCACCAAGGAATTCCCAGATGGCTCTATCTCTTATGGTTGATTTGGTGGTTCTCCTAATGGTCCACTTTGGGGTTCTCAAGTAGCCGTGTTCAGTTGGTGGATCAGCTGGGGCTGTCATATGGGGCCCCTCGATTCTTCTTCATGTGACCTCTCCACGTGACTGCCTTGAGCTTCCTCATAGCATGGCAGTCTCAAGGCAGCAGTCTGAGAGCACAAACATGGAAGCTGTTAGGCCTTTGAGAGTCTTAACCTTGGAAGCCAAATAGCATCACTTCCACTACATTCAACTGGTCCAAGAAAGTTATAGGGCCATCTAGATTCGACTCTACTTGTACTCTGACGAGAGGAGTGGCAAAGTCTCACTGCAAACGGAGTGCAGGATGGGAAAAACTGTTGTGTCCATCTTTGGAAACAGTCTACCATAGCTGCCTTCAGTTAAAAACTATCCTTAGTATGAGCCTGGGCTTCCAAATTGATGCAGTTGCTAAGAGAACACCTCAGTTGACATGCTGGTTTCTCCAGAATATATAACACTAGAGACTGAAGAGAATCCTGCTCTCTGTCTATCAGCCTGCACCAGATGGGAAGTGCCCATCTGTTGTTCTCTGGGAATTCAAAACTGGAACCAACATGTGTTGCTTTATTCACTTGCAAGCTGCTTACGGCATTGGCAGTCTAGCAGTTCCTCTTTTTAATTAACTGTGTCTGGAGCACTTATTAAATGAGATGAAAGCAGGTCTTTCCATTAACGTGGTTCCAACCCCAGCGCAAGGAAGACAATTAAATTCCTGTTAGAAGAATTCAGTCATTTCGGATAGGGCTTTCTAAGGACATTTTTACTTTGCTGCTCTCTTAATGATGTCACATTGAATGATTTTAACGAATAATATCATTGGGGGACTTCTCTGGTAGACCATTAGCTAAGAGTCTGTGTTCCCAATGCAAGGGGCCTGGGATGGATCCCTGGTCAGGGAACTAGATACCACAAACTGCAATTAAGAGTTTTCATGTTTCAATTAAAGATCCCTCATGCTGCAAACCTGGCACAGCCAAATTAAAAAAAAAAATTTTGTCTGGTTTTGTTTCAGAGTACATCCCATACTTCCAAACTTTCCAAGTTTCAATGTGGTATGATAATTAAAAGCTCAGGCTCTGATGTCAGTCTGTCTGACATCACATCTCAAGGTTGTCACCACCAGCCCAGGGACTTTGAGCAGCTACTTGACCTCTCTGACCCTTAGATCATCTTGGGGATAATATCACCCTAACTCACAGGCTTGCTGTGAACACTAATTGCAGTTATGCTTGGGATACACTAAGCAGAGTTCCTGGTAAATCTGTACACAGGTCAAGAAGCCACAGTTAGAACTAGACATGGAACAACAGACTGGTTCCAAATTGGGAGAGGAGTACATCAAGGCTGTATGTTGTCATCCTGCTCATTCAACTTATATGCAGAGCACATCATGTGAAATGCCGAGCTAGATGGAGCACAAGCTGGAATCAAGATTGCTGGGAGAAATATCAATAACCTCAGATATGCAGATGATACCACCCTTATAGCAGAAAGGGAAGAGGAACTAAAAAGCCTGTTGATGAAAGGGAAAGAGTAGAGTAAAAAGCTGGCTTAAAATTCAACATTCANAATCAAGATTGCTGGGAGAAATATCAATAACCTCAGATATGCAGATGATACCACCCTTATAGCAGAAAGGGAAGAGGAACTAAAAAGCCTGTTGATGAAAGGGAAAGAGTAGAGTAAAAAGCTGGCTTAAAATTCAACATTCAAAAAAATTAAGATCAAGGCATCCAGTCCCATCACTTCATGGCAAACAGATGGGGAAACAATGGAAACTTTATTTTATTTTCTTGGGCTCCAAAATCACTGCAGATGGTGACTGCAGCCATGAAATTAAAAGACACTTGCTCCTTGGAAGAAAAGCTATAACCAACCTAGACAGCATATTAAAAAGCAGAGACATTACTTTGCNCCAGTCCCATCACTTCATGGCAAACAGATGGGGAAACAATGGAAACTTTATTTTATTTTCTTGGGCTCCAAAATCACTGCAGATGGTGACTGCAGCCATGAAATTAAAAGACACTTGCTCCTTGGAAGAAAAGCTATAACCAACCTAGACAGCATATTAAAAAGCAGAGACATTACTTTGCCGACAAAGGTTTATATAGTCAAAGCTATGGTTTTTCCAATAGTCATATATGGATATGAGAATTGGACTATAAAGAAAGCTTAGCACCAAAGAATTGATGCTTTTGAACTGTGATGTTGGAGAAGACTCTTGAAAGTCCCTTGGACTGTAAGGAGATCAAACCAGTCAATCCTAAAGGAAATCAGTCCTGAATATTTATTGGAAGGACTAGTACTAAGCTGAAAACTCCAGTACTTTGGCCACCTGATGCAAAGAACTGACTCATTGGAAAAGACCTTGACACTGGGAAAGATGGAAAGTAGGAGGAGAAGGGGATGACAGAGGATGAGGTAGTTCGATGGCGCCACCGACTTGATGGACATGAGTTTGAGCAAGCTCCAGGAGTTGGTGATAGATAGGGAAGTCCGGAGTGCTGCAGTCTAAGGAGTCTCAAAGAGCTGGACATGACTGAGCGACTGAACTGAGCTGAACTGATAAATATTAGTTGGCACAGGACGTCCCTCTGGTCCAGCAGTCAAGACTCCACGCTCCCAATGTGCAGGATATGGGTTTGACCCTGCAGAACCAAGAGCCCACGTGCTCTGCAGCACCACCAACACACCAAAACGAAGCAAATACTAGTTGACTGAGCCTGTGCTCTAGAGCCCGCGAGCTACAACTGCCAAGTCTGTGTGCTGCAGCTACTGAAGCCTGTGCACCTAGAACCTGTGCTCTGCAGCAACAGAAGCCACCACCAAGAGAAGCCCTCACACTGAAACAAAGAGGAGCCCCAGCTCGTCGCAACTAAAGAAAACCTGGGAAAAGCAACGAAGACTCAGCGCTGCCAAAAACAAATACATAAATAAATAAGATAAAAACAAACACGTATTAGTAGGCAATACATGTTTCTTCTTTTGGTCTTTCCTTTGCCTGCCTCTAATGAAACCTGCTTTGTTTAACTGCAGGCTTCTCAGAATTATTCAACCACAGAGCTCCTTTATACCGTGCCATATGGCTTGTGGGGTCTCAGTTCCCCAACCACAGACTGAACCTGGGCCACGGCCGTGAAAGCACCGAATCTTGACCACAGGACCACCAGGGGACTTCCTAGAGCTTCCTTTTCAAGAAATACCTATGTAAAGCAAAACATTTTGGGAAACATTGTACAGAGGGATACAGCAAAGTCCAAACATGCTCTATCAACAACTTCCTCATTTCCTGCCTTGCTTACCCTACAATTCCTCCTGTATACGATATTTATTATGATTTTTTTTAACTTTTAATTTTTATACAATTTCAAACTTAGAGAAAAGGTATAATATTAGTGCAAAAACTTTCCATATACTTTTTACCCCAATCCTTCAAATGTATCCTTATCCATGTATCTAACTACCTACCTAGCCATGCATCCATCTTTCCATCCACTGACCCGTCCACCCCTGCAACTATCTACCTTCTCTCTGAACTCTCTTGAGAGTGAATTGGAGAAATCTTACCCCCTTACTCCTAAATACTTAAGTGGCTTTCCAAAGAACAAGGACTTCCTCTTACTTAACCAAGTTGTTCAGTTATCAGAATCACCATGTTAATCTTTTCAAATAGTGAATCAGACCTGGTCATTCCCTTGATTAAGGCATCCCGGAGTCTTCTTGTTACATTTGCTATAAAAGTAGAGCTCCTTGGTGGGGGTGGGATGAATTGAAAGTTTAGGATTGACACATACACATTATTGATACTATGTATACAATAGATAAGTAATGAGAACCTATTGTATAGCTCAGGGAACTCTACTCAGTGCTCTGTGGTGACCTAGATGGGAAGGAAATCCAAAAAAGAGGGGATATATGTATACAAATAGCTGATTCACTTTGCTGTACAGCAGAAATTGATATGATATTGTAAAGCAACTATGCGTGTTAGTCGCTCAGTTGTGTCTGACTCTGCAATTTTGTGAACTGTAGCCCTCTAGGCTCCTCTGTTCATGGAATTCTCTAGGCAAGAATCCTGCAGTGGATTGCCATTACAACTATACGCCAATAAAAACAACAACAACAAAATAAAAAACCCAAAGCTCCCTTCTGCGGCCAACACGACCAGATCCTGTTCTTTTCTGAACCACTGTATACCTCACAATCCAAGTTCCACCACGGTGGGTCCCCTAAATTGGCCAAATGGTTCCCACCCCAGGACCTTTGCACTTCCTGTTCTACTTTTGCCCAACCAAACTGTTGCTTGGTTGGCTGCTTCTTGTCGTTCACCTCAGAGGGGTCTTCCCTGTGCACCCAAGCTGACATAGGCCCCTCCCCAGCACTCCAGTCTCCATCGAGTCTCTTTTCTACATTCTCTCAGCATCCACCACCCTCATCCTGCGGGCTCACTGCAGGCTTCCTGGCTGAGTGCCTATCTTCCCACTAGCCTAGCATGGACTTCCTATTTTGTTTCCTGCTCTACCCTCAGTGCCGGGAACAGTTTCCAGCGTAGAGTGGGTCTCCAGTAAGTTGACTGAATGAACATCAGAACAGATAGGTAACATATCAGGGAGTTCCAGCAGGATCTGGGTCTGCAGAGCAGCAGCCCAGAGCAGCACAGCCCACCTCTTATAGCACTGCAGCTCTTCCTGCACCACCAGCAGCTGTGACTTGAGCTTGTTGCGCTCCTGAAGCACGTCCCTCAGCTCCTGCAGAGTAAAGCGCGGGCGGTTGGGATCTGTCAGGTCAACCACCATTTTGTCTGGTCCCAGGTTCACCTGTAAGAAAGGACATTGCTTGTACATTTTACTGCATGAGGATGGACTTTCCACCCCCGAAGGGAAAGTTCTCTTGTTCTGTTACTCCAGGGACCTGATGAAGTGAGGCACCGCCTGCTGCCAAGTGTTTGGTTGATGGTAAAGAGTTCTGGGAATTCCCTGGCAGTCCGGTGGAAAGGATTCTGTGCTTTCGTTAGGACTCTGGGCCCTGGGGTGCTCCCTGCTTGGGGAACTAAGATCCTTTTTAAAATTTTTTTAAAGAAGAAGAAGCAAGAGTTCTAAGTACTATTCTCCAAGAAAGGAGCCAGGGCTCCTTGGAGAGGGGCTGAGTCTAGGGCTGGAGCAGGGAAAGTCCAAGTTTAGTCTGGAATGTTCCATTGTGTAAGGGATGGAGACAGAGCAAAAGGACATAGTTCGAAGGTGCTCCTAACTGGCCAAACTGAACAAGCTGAGTAACAACATTAATAACAAGAATGGATAATAAGCCATCAAATAAAAAGAGGAGGATTCAGGAATCTATAATTTTTAATTTAATTAACTAATTAATGGGGATCTAATAGCTAATTTTATATGTCAACCTACTGGGCTAAGGAATACCCAGATAGTTGGTTAGCCCATTATTTTGAGCTGCGTGTGACGGTGTGTTTTGGAAGAGATCAGCATTTGATTTGGTGATCTAAGTACAGCAGAGGGATCTCCTCAGTGTGAGTGGGCATCATTAAGGGCCCGAATAGAACAAAAAGGCGGCGAGAGGGTGAATCCACTCCCTGCTTGAGCTGGGACATCCTTCTTCTCCTGCCCTTGAGCACTGCACATCAGAGCTCCTGGTTCTTGGGATTTCGAACTGTCCCAAACCAGGACTTTTACCATCGGCCCCTGAGACAAGCCTTCCAACCTGGACTCAATTACGACACCAGCTTTTTTTGGTTTTACAGCTTGCAGACATTAGATTGTGGAACTTCTCAGCCTCCATAACCACCTGAGCTGATTCCTATAATGAATATTCTCATCTACATCTATAGCTACATCTATATCTCCTATTGTTCTATTTCTCTGACTAATATGCTGGGAAGGAAGGGAATCTGTACTTTACAGCAGAATGCCAATTAATATTTATTTATTTATTTGACTGCACAAGATCTTAGGTGAGGCACAGGGGATCTTTGATCTTTCCTGTATCATGCAGGATCTTATAATTGTGGCATGTGAACTCTCAGTTGCAGCAAGTGAACTAAGAGTTGCAGCATGCGGGATCAGCATGGGGGATCTACTTCCCTGGCCCGGGATCAAACCCCAGACACCTGCGTTGGGAGCACAGAGTCAACCACTGGACCACCAAGGAGATCCCTGGAATGCCAATTAATGTGTAGAAGATGATAAGAGTTAGAAAATCCTTTTGCAACCAATTTAGTAATAATTGATTCAGGCAAGACTAATGAATGGGTCTAAAACCATTGGGTGAAAATTTGTCAGAGGACAGGATATTTCACACAGCTTCAAAGTATTTTCCTATAGGCCACTTGTGCATTACAAAGGGCATAAAAGTATCCTTCCAGTGGAGAAATTTTGTAGACAACACCTTAACCAAGGGCTAGAAGTTAACATCACCAAACATCACCAGTAACGACAAACTGAATCAGGCATTTTCTGATCCAAGACACTGAGAAGGATATAGCATCACTTGAGTGATAACCCTGCTAAACATGTATTACTTGGTTTTTTTTTTTTTTTTTGTATGTATTACTTGTTTAAACATGAATCTAACTGTGAGGAGACACTAGAACAAGCTCAAGTTGAAGAGCATTCTATAGACACTGATACATAATATATTCAAAAATGTCAAGTCATGAAAGAGAAGGAAAAGCTCAGGAACTGCTCCAGACTAAAGGTTGACTAAAGAGAGGTGTTCTACTTCCCTGGTGGTCCAGTGGTTAAGACTCCGAGCTCCCAATACAGGGGGCAAGGGTTCGATCCCTGGTTGGGGAATTTAAGATTCCACATGCTTAGAGGTGGAGCCAAAAAAAAAGAGAGAGAGAGATTTCCTAAAGATACTGTACAACTCTATACTAGATTATATATCAGAAAAAAATGCTATAAAGGTCATTATTATGAATTTTGAATAGGGATGGCATTTAGATCTTAGTATTCTACCAACTTTCCCCCCTGAATTTGATCATTTATTGTGGTTATGTACAGTATGTCTAGGAGATACACACTGAAGTATTTAGTATTTAGGGTGAAAGATTCTAATCTTTTACTAACTCTGCAGCTAACATAATTTCTGCTCAAATAGCTGGGCAGACTTTGAATGAGTAAATAATGTGTACATACATACGTGTATATGCGTGTCTATTTGGAGAAGGAAATGGCAACCCACTCCAGTATTCTTGCCTGGAGAATCCCAGGGACAGAGGAGCCTACTGGGCTGCTGTCTATGGGGTCGCACAGAGTTGGACACGACTGAAGCGACTTAGCAGCAGCTTAGCAGCATATGGGTGTCTATAAATACTTCAGTCTGTATATCTTTTTTTTTTTCAGCTGCACTATGCGACATGCAGGATCTTAGTTTCCCTACTAGGGACTGAACCTACACTCCAGGCAGTGGAAGCAGGGAAGTTTCAGTGTCTATTTCTGTTCTTTTAAAAATAATTTTATTTTTGGCTGTGCTTGTCTTTGTTGCTCTGCATGGACCTTCTCTAGTTTTGGCAAGTGGGAGCTACTCCCTAGTTGCAGTGCTCCAGCTTCTCATTGCAGTGGCTTTTCTTGTTGTGGAGCACGGGCTCTAGGCTTCAGTAGTTGTGGTGCATGGGCTTAGCTGCCCCGCAGCATGTGGACTCTTCCCAGACCAGGGAGCAAACCCACATCCCCTGCATTAGCAGGCAGACTCAACCACTGGACCACCAGGGAAGTCCCCAGTGTGTATTTCTTAAGACATACTATACACACACACAAACACACATATACACACACCTGAATACAACAACTGAATCAGGGTGAAAGGAATACAAGTGTTCACTGTACTTGTCTTGCAACTCTTCCATAGGTTTGACATTGTTTCAAACTGAAGTTAAAATGAAGCGAATATTTGAAAACAACCTACATGTCCACTAGCTGAGGTCTAGTTAAATAAACAGAGCCACATCCACACTCAGGAATATTCTACAGGAGATAAAGAGAATAAGGCACACCACAAAGAGAAAGGTGGTAGTGCCCACATTCCTCCTCTTGGACTGACAAATATCACTGGTGTTTGAGAAAACACTGTCATAAAAGCTGTGTGGAAACTGGCTCCTTCACTGACTGCAAAGGGAGCCAATCACTTTATCCCCTTTAGAGTGCAATTTGGCAATAGTTCCTGGTGGCACCAGGCTTCTCTGGTGGCTCAGATGGTGAAGAATCCACCTGCAATGCGGGAGACCCAGGTTTGATCTCTGGGTCGGGAAGATCCCCTGGAGAAAGGAATGGCAACCCACTCCAATATCCTTGCCTGGAGAATCCCATGGACAGAGGAGCCTGGTTGGCTACAGTCCATGGGGTTGCAAAGAGTTGGATACAACTCAAGTGACAGCATGTATACACATTAAAATGTCAAATGCCTTTCCTTTGACCAGTGAGACCACTTCCTCTACATACTCAGGGGCCAAATGGTATAGATCAGAGTAACCCACTGAGGCTTGGGCTCAGAGCAAATGATTGGAAAACAAAGGTCTTTTGATAGGAAACTGGTTAAAGCAGAGATTCTTAACATTTTTGTGTTCTACAAACCTTTTTTGGCAGTGGTAAAGCTCATGTGGATTCCATCTCAGAATAATGATCTTAAATATATTAAACAAAAGCATAGGATTACAAGGAAACCAACTAAGATAACACAGGCTCATCAAAATCTAAAATTAAATATGTGATTCTGAGACCTGCTCCTTCATTAAACACAGTGTAGCTACAGGTCCAATAAGATACAGAACAAAAACAAAGTTTTGAGATATGTACTACATTGTAATGGGATATGAAAACACCTGTGATTTCCATTGATGATTGTCACACGTACTACTGATAATATTACTGTGGTTTGTTTTCTACATTCATGATTTCTTTGATTTATTTATTTTTTAATCAAAGGCTAATTGCTTTACAGTATTCTGTTGATTTCTACCAAACATCAACATGAATACTTTGATTGAATAAAGTGGTACATTCATTTGGAGGCTGGTGAAAATAAAAATATAATTTCTTCCCATGCAAGATCATGGATCTCATGGATCAGACTCATAATCTTGGGGAAAAGGGGGGAGTAGGGTTCCAAAAATTCCAAGCTGAGAACCCTCAGGTTGAACAATTGATATTACCATCCAGTGGAAGATTCCAAAAGCCATTAAAAGATGAGGAAGTAGAGACTTTGCTGATGATCCAGTGGCTAAGACTGAGCTCCCAATGCAGGAGACTCAGGTTTGATTTCTGGTCAGGGAACTAAACCCCACAAGCCACAACTAAAAATCCTGCATGCACATAAGACCTGGTGCAGGCAATAAATAAACAAATAAATACATTATAAAAAAAAAAGATGAGGAAGCTCTTTATATTCTGATTTACTACCACTTTCATACCATATTAAGTGAAAATAAGCAAGGGGCAGAACAGGGTATATCATACTATCTGTGTGAATAACAGAAAACTATATTCATATCTGCTTGCATTTGCATGAAGTATCTCTGGATACTTTAAGAAACTGATTGCTTAAATTTTTTCCAAGGAAGGGATGTGAGAGCTTTTCCAAGGCAAATACTTTTGTAACTTTTGAATTTTGAACTTAAATTTTAAAAAAACAAAGGAAAAAAAATCTCACACTTATTGAGATGGCTACTGTAATCAAACAAACAAAATATAAAATAACAAGTGCTGGCAGGACTACCCTAATGGTCCAGTGGTTAAGACTCTCTGCTTTCACTGCAGGGGACATGGGTTGATCCCTTGTGGCTCAGATGGTAAAGAATCCACCTGCAGTGCTGGATACCTGGGTTTGATCCCTGGGTTGGGAAGATCCCTTGGAGAAGGGAAAGGCTACCCACTCCAGTATTCTGGTCTGGAGAATTCCATGGACTGTAGAGTCCACGGGGTGGCAAAGAGTCAGACACAACTCAGTGACTTCCACTTCACTTGACTTCACAAGGAATATCCCACATGGCATATGGTGTGGCCAGAAAAAAAAAAAAAAAAGNGACTACCCTAATGGTCCAGTGGTTAAGACTCTCTGCTTTCACTGCAGGGGACATGGGTTGATCCCTTGTGGCTCAGATGGTAAAGAATCCACCTGCAGTGCTGGATACCTGGGTTTGATCCCTGGGTTGGGAAGATCCCTTGGAGAAGGGAAAGGCTACCCACTCCAGTATTCTGGTCTGGAGAATTCCATGGACTGTAGAGTCCACGGGGTGGCAAAGAGTCAGACACAACTCAGTGACTTCCACTTCACTTGACTTCACAAGGAATATCCCACATGGCATATGGTGTGGCCAGAAAAAAAAAAAAAAAAGACAAGCTTTGGTAAGGATGTGGGAAAACTGAAATTCTTGGGCAGAGTTGATAGAATGTAAAATGGTGAAGTCACTATGAAAAACTGAATGGCTGATCCTTTAGAAATTAACAACAGAATTATCACATGATACAGCAATTCCACTTTTGGGTATATACCCCAAAGTCTTGAAAGCAGGTGCTTGAAGACTGATTTATAGATCCATGTTCAGAGAAACAATATTTATACAGATCATGAGGTGGAAGCAACCCACGTGTCCATTGACAGATGGATAGACAAACTAGTGAATCTCTACAATGGAATATTATACAGCCTTAAAAAGGAAGGGAATTCTGACACATGCCACAACATGGAGGAACCTTGGGACATCAAATGAAATAATAAGTCAGTGGCAAAAGAACAAAAATCACCTGATTCTACTTATATGAAGTACCCAGAATAGGTAAATTCATATAGACAGAAAGAACAGAATTACTAGAGGCTCGAGGGAGAAGGGAAATTTGGAGTTAGTGGTTAGTGGGCACCAAATTTCAGTTTCGCAAGATGGGCATTTTGGAGAGGATGGTGGTGATGTTGCATAATAGTGTGAATTGACTTAATGCCACTGAACTCTGTTCTGAAACATGATTAAGATGGTAAATTTCACCTCTACTTTACCACAGCTAAAAATAGTAATTAAAAAAACAAGAAGAAAGAAAAAGACAAGGCATATTTTTATCAACTGTCTAGCAGCATTAAATATTCATCCTCTCTGCTTTTTCCCCCAAGCTCATTCTCAAGACTACGGTTTGGGAGGAAAATGTGCTAGCTCATCTGGGGCTAATGAAGCTTGTCTGCTATGCCCCAGGCAGGAAATGGCCCAGGCCCTGTGTAAACCACATTGCTCATGATCCATCATGGGTCTATCTTTGTGCCTAGAGTTGGAGATGACAGGAAACAAGCGCAAAATGTGAGCTGAGGGATCTTGGGCAAGTCATTTAACTGCTCTTGAATCTCAAAAGTCAGCCTACTAATGATACTCAGCCATCTCACATGACAGATCCTAAAGAAGAACCTTATCTACAAATAGAATTGTCACCGTGACTAATGAGTAGGTGAAGTAAAAGTGTACCAACAAAGCTACCCAAAATCGTCACTCTTCCTGTGAATTTCAGCCCCCCTGTTCCTGTTGTCCTTTCATGGCACACTTCTTGGTCTGTAATTCTGTGGGCTGGTTTTGAAGGTCTGTGTGTCTTGCTTCTCCCACTAGTTGTGAGGTTCCATGAAGGCAGGGACCTTGTCTAATTTAGCTCCATAGCTCCAGGGCCCTCACAGTGTAGTCACTCATCAAATGTTACCACAAGTAAAGTTATAGGTCTGTACTTCAGTACTGTGTGGTTAAGACTAGCATCTCTGAGGACTTCCCTGATGGGTAAGTAGACAAGAATCTGCCTGCCAATGCAGGAGACATAGGTTTGATCCCTGGTCTGGGAAGATTCCAGATGCTCTGGGGCAACTAATCCCGTGCTCCACAATGGGAGAAACGGCCACATTGAGAAACCTGTGCACCGCAACTAGAGAGTAGGCCCTGCTCACTGCAAATAGAGAAAGCCCTCAAGAAGCAATGAAGACCCAGCACAGCCAAAAAAAAGAAAAACAGACTAGCATCTCTGAACTAAAATCCTGTCTCCACCTCTTACTTGCTACAAGTCCTTGGCAGATTACTTAATTGTTCTATGTCTTTGCTTCTATAAAATGGGAATAACAATAGTATGAGGATTAAATGAGATAATTCACTTTAGGAAGGTTTTTTTTTTAAAACTGTAACTGAAGACCTACTAGAGAGTTGTGATATTAATTTAGTGAGTTGCAAAATATTTAAAAATTCATAAAAAAGAATAGGAAAGTATGACTACATATCATGTTTAGTAAGGGTGAGTTAGGATAAATTGTTTCTTGAAACTTTTTGTTTCATCAGTTCTGAATATTGATGCAAAATGTAATTTTGTAAAATGGGGGTATAACATATGCACTAATCTTGAATTTATAGCTTGATGATTTTTACCATATATGTATACGCAAGTAACCATACCCAGATTAGTTCCCTATATATTTCCTTCCTGTTCTCTCCTACTGTCCCATCCCAGGGTTACCATCAACCTGTCTTCTGTAAGTAAAGATGGGACGTCCCTGGTGGTCCAGTGGTTAAGACTCCACACTACTAGTATAGGGAGCTTGGGTTTGATCCCTGGTTGGGGAACTAAGAATCCACATACCACCTGGTTGCAGTCAAAAAATTTATATATATATAAAAAGTACTTTGCCTATTCTTGAATTCTGTGTACAGGAGGCTCTCTTTTGTACCTGGCTTCTACCTCTCAACATAATATCTGTGAGATTCATCCATACAGCTGTATGTTTCGGTACCTTCTCATTGTTGTGTAGTATTCCATACCACAATTTAAAAAAATCCATTCCTCTGTTCCATCTGGATTCCCAGTTTGACACAATTATAAATAAAACTGCCCTGGATATTCTTGTACATATTTTTCTGTGGTCATAAGCAGTAATTTCTCTATAGTTAAAATGTATGTCTTACTCCAGGTCAAAGATTCTCAAATTGTGAAACCTGGACCGAGAGGACCTGTATCATCTTGGAGCCTCTGAAAAGTTGTAGATTCTAGGTCCCACTGCAGACCTACTGAGAAGGAAACTCTGGGACTGGGGCCAGCCAATCTGTGTTTTAATCACTCAAGGTGATTTTGATGCCTGCTAAAAGCTTGAAATGCCTGCTTCCCTGGTGGCTGAGATGGTACTGAATCTGCCTGCAATGCAGGAGGCCCAGGTTCTATCCCTGGGTGGGAAAGATCCCCTGAAGAAGGAAATGGCAACCCACTCCAGTATTCTTGCCTGGAGAATCCCACGGACAGAGGAGCCTGGCCGGCTACAGTCCATGGGGTCACAAAGAGTTGGTCATGACTGCGCGAGTAACACAGTAAAGNGCCTTGCTTAACAGTTCTCTTCCACATGACCTTGTCATGGGTGGGATCTCCCGTGGTGGCTCCCGGCAGTGGTGCACAGGATTCTCATTGCAGTGGCTTCTCTTGTTGCAGAGTTCAGATTCTAGAGTGCAGACTCAGTAGTTGAGGCGCACAGGCTTGGTTACTCCACAGCAAGTGGAATCTTCCCAGACCAGAGACTGAACCCATGTCCCCTACACTGGCAGGCAGATTCTTATCCACTATTCCACCAGGGAAGTCCAGGTGTTGATTCCTGAACAATACAGGGATTAAGGGTGCTGACTGTCCACACAGTTGAAAGTTGACATATGACTTTACTATTGGCCCCCCATCTCTGTGTTTCCACATCCAAGGATTCAACCAACCTCAGATCGTGTAGTACATATTTATTGCAAAAAATCCTTGTATATGTGGACCCATGCAGATCCNCCTGAACAATACAGGGATTAAGGGTGCTGACTGTCCACACAGTTGAAAGTTGACATATGACTTTACTATTGGCCCCCCATCTCTGTGTTTCCACATCCAAGGATTCAACCAACCTCAGATCGTGTAGTACATATTTATTGCAAAAAATCCTTGTATATGTGGACCCATGCAGATCCAGCCCACATCGTTCAAGGGTCGACCATGCTCCCAGCCACACACTCACGTGTTTTTCTCACTCTCTCATTCATCTGTTTGTCTTACTTGGGCCCTTTTATCACTGTGGTAGTTTTTCTGGCCACGCGTTCTTCACCAATCCTGACTTTCCACACCCCTCTCCTGTTTTTAGGTAAGGCTCTTTTTTCTTTGTTCTAGAAGATTCTTTCTATGTCCTGACACTTACACTCTGTTTTCTTCACTCATTTGTTGCCAGATAAGTTTCCTGAAATCCATTTAGAGAAAAATACATGTAAACTACATTTCTGTGCAAACATATGCATAATAATTACCAATTTAAATTTTGAATAAGTATTTACATAGTTCAAAAATCGAAAAGGACCAAAGGCCTGCAGTGAAGAACTTTGCTCCCACTCCTCCCTTTATCTTCTTAGATCCTAGTTTTCTGACACATTAGCCATGGAGGTGCTTTATACTTGATTTTTTTAAAGAAACATTTGCATGTGTATAAAGCACATATTATACATGTGTGTACCTGAATTATTCTCCCTTCTGTACACAAACTGTAGCATAAATAGTCTGCTCTCCTACATTACTCTTCACTTTGTATTTGCTGCTAATGAACATATCTCAGAGATCTCCTCACTGTTTTGTAGTTGGATAGAATTCCTTTGTGAATGCACCAGACAGAACCCATGCCCTCATGATGGACTTTTAAGTCATTCTCCATCTTTGCTATTCCTAACATGGCTGCCAAGAATAACACTTTTATAAGTCATTTCGGTCTTACGCAGGTATAGTGAGAGTCTGTTGCTGGACTATTCATTTACTGTTGTCTGAACAGCCAGTTCCTACCTATTGTATTACTTCCCATTTACCGGGTTACAGTTGGCTCAGCCCGTTCCTCCTCCTCTGCCCAAATGCCTTCCAGGACTCCCAGCTGGCAGTGAATCAGTCTGCTCTGTCAGGATCAAGGAGAAGCAGGCAGCTCGATACACAGTAGCAAACAGTGGACACCGTTTCCTGCTGGACTCTGTCTTTTGACTACAATGGTTTACTTGCTGTGCCCCAACATAGCTCATGCATTTCTGTCCCCTTCTCTGCACAGAGCACCTTCCCTCTGCTCTTCTTAGGCCTCTGCAGGTCACTGGCATCTTTTGAGACTGACTGAATTCACACATAACCATGTTTGTGAAGCCTCCTTGATTGCTACAGCCTTCTGCTAAAAAGAATTTGGTCTTCCACTGGGTATTTTCATGGGGCGTCTCTTTTTCTACCCTGGGTTACATTACGATGTCTATGCAGTTCTTCTAGTGTAGCTGCTGCTGCTACTGCTGCTAAGTCGCTTCAGTCATGTTAGACTCTGTGTGACTCCATAGACGGCAGCCCACCACCTGGTGGGATCCCTGGGATTCTCCAGGCAAGAACATTGGAATGGGCTGCCATTTCTTTCTCCAATGCATGAAAGTGAAAAGTGAAAGTGAAGTCGCTCAGTCATGTCCGACTGTTCACAATCCCATGGACTGCAGCCTACCAGGCTCCTCCGTCCATGGGATTTTCCAGGCAAGAGTACTGGAGTGGGCTGCCATTGCCTAGTGTAGCTACTGGTTAGTAATGCCTCAAACATAAGGATGTTGACTTGTTTTGATTTCTCATCCCACAAAAGTCTCCTAGCATGGTTATCTTGTATACACAAATGAATGAAAAAGAGCAAAATTGATTCTGTTCTTGTCTGACATGAGGGGTTGGGGGAATAAGTACTTTTTAATTTCTCTTGAGAAATCTGTATGCAGGTCAGGAAGCAACAGTTAGAACTGGACATGGAACAACAGACTGGTTCCAAATAGAAAAAGGAGTACGTCAAGGCTGTATATTGTCACCAGGCTTATTTAACTTATATGNTCATGGAGGGTTATGCCATTGTTTATGTTAGTATGTGTTTGAAATTCTTGGTAGTCAGAAGTTTTTGTTTTCTTTTAAAAAAAATTATTATTGGCCACTCTGCTTATAGGGAAGATCTTAGTTCCCTGACCAGGGATTGAACCCCTGCCCTGGCAGTCCTAACCACTGGACCACTTGTAAAGAGTTTCTTAAAAGCCCCTTTGCCATAGAAGTTCCCAGGCTGGTTTTCCTAGGACCGTTTTAAAGTTTCTGAAAGGCAAGCCTGGATTTTGATTCTGGATTTTGATCCATATTGCCACATTAAAAGAGTTTGTACATGCCCTACTATGGCTAAGCTAGATAATAAATGTATGCCTCAGAGCCCGGCATGTTGTCTTCCCTGGTCGGGGGGTGGGTGAGAGCACCCTGGAGGCCCACTGCCCGGCTGTGATCCTGTCTCCCCTATTTTCTAACTGGGAGGCCTCAGCCTTTGCTTCCTTCCCTGTTGGAAGAAGGGATTTAAAATAGTATACACTTAATGGGGTTGTTGGAAGGACTGAAAGCAGAGCTCTTAGTAGGTGCTACATAAAGTTGCTTGCTGTGCCCCTTCTCAGAACATGAATGATTGGATGCCCATTGCCAAGGAGTATGACCCGCTCAAAGCTGGCAGCATTGATGGCACCGACGAAGACCCGCACGATCGCGCTGTCTGGAGGGCGATGCTGGCACGATACACCCCCAACAAAGGCGTCACCGGGGACCCCCTCCTCACCCTGTTTGTGGCGAGACTGAACCTGCAGACCAAAGAGGAGAAGCTAAAGGAGGTGTTTTCCCGCTATGGGGACATCCGGCGGCTGCGGCTAGTGAGGGACTTGGTCACAGGCTTTTCGAAGGGCTACGCCTTCATCGAATACAAAGATGAGCGTTCTCTGCTCAAAGCTTACCGGGATGCTGACGGCCTGGTGATCGACCAGCACGAAATATTTGTGGACTATGAGCTGGAGAGGACTCTCAAAGGGTGGATTCCTCGGCGCCTTGGAGGAGGTCTGGGTGGGAAGAAGGAATCTGGGCAGCTGAGATTTGGGGGCCGGGATCGGCCTTTTCGCAAACCCATTAACCTGCCAGTTGTGAAAAATGACCAGTTCCGAGAGGGGAAGAGGGAGAGGAGGGAGCGGTCTCGGTCCCGAGAAAGACACTGGGACTCCAGGATGAGGGACCACCATGACAGGGGCCGGGAGAAAAGGTGGCAGGAGAGAGAACCAGCCAGGGCATGGCCAGAAGGTGACTGGGAGAGAGAGAGGGACTTCAGGGATGACAGGGTCAAGGGGAGGGAGAAGAGGGACAGAAGCAAGTAGACCATCCCTCCCCGTCTCCCTCCCCAAACCCAAAGGGAAGTGCAGGACCAGTAAGAGGGCAGGGATACTGCACTGCCTATGTACAGAGTCTAAGACCGGTGGATGAATAAAACCTACTGATGAAAACAGACAAAACCTTTCCAATGATAATGGGTTGGGTAGGTTTTGACTCTGGAACCCAGTTTCAAGCTGAACACGCTGATATTCTATGAATTTTCTCTTCTTCATCTTATGAGTGTGTGTGTTAGTTGCTCAGTCATGTCTGACTAAGGTTTGCAACCCCATGGACTGTAGCCTGCCAGGCTCCTCTGTCCTTGGGATTTTCCAGGCAAGAATACCAGAATGGGTTGCCATTTCCTTCTGCAGGGGATCTTCCCAACCCAGGGATTGGACTTGGATCTTCTGCGTTGCAGGCAGATTCTTTACCATCTGAGCCACCAGGGAAGCCCCTCTTCATCTTACACTTTTTTCAGTTTTTATTATTTTTAAAAATCTTTTGCCATACCTCAGGGTATGTGGAATACTGGTTACCAACCAGGGAACCTGGGTCCCTTGTATTGCCAGCATAGAATCTTAATCACTGAACTATCCTGTTTTTGTTTTGGGGCTTATGGGCAGCTTGCAGGGATCTTAATTCCCTGACCAGGGATTGAACCCAAGGGCCCTCAACAGTAAGAGTGCAGAGTTCTAACCATTGGATCTCTAGGGCATTCCCTCCATCTTACAGTTTTCAGTTCAGTTCAGTTTAGTCACTCAGTCGTGTCCAACTCTTTGCGACCCCATGAATTACAGCACGCCCGGCCTCCCTGTCCGTCACCGACTCCCAGAGTTTACCCAAACTCATGTCCATCGAATTGGTGATGCCATGCAGCCATCTCATCCTCTGTCGTCCCCTTTTCCTCCTGACCCCAAACCCTTCCAGCATCAGGGTCTTTTCCAATGAGTCAGCTCTTTGCAACAGGTGGCCAAAGTATTGGAGTTTCAGCTTCAGCATTAGTCCTTCCAGTGAACACCCAGGACCGATCTCCTTTAGGATGGACTGGTTGTATCTCCTTGCTCTCCAGAGAACTCTCAAGAGTCTTCTCCAACACCACAGTTCAAAAGCATCAATTCTTCGGTGCTCAGCTTTCTTCACAGTCCGACTCTCGCATCCCTACATGACCACTGGAAAAACCATAGCCTTTACTAGATGGACCTTTGTTGGCAAAGTAATGTCTCTGCTTTTTAATATGCTATTTAGGTTAGTCATAATTCTCCTTCTAAGGAGTAAGCGTCTTTTAATTTCATGGCTGTAATCACCATCTGCAGTGATTAAGGACCTGTTATTTGATAAGCCTGAGAAACAATTTTGTAGTCGCCATCATCTGTACAAAAAGACCTATGTAAGGAACCATCACTCATTTAATTTGGTAGTAGAGAGCTTTGTTTTGCTTTTTCTCTCCCATCTATTGGAAATGACCTTTTTGAAAGTGTAGCAAAAAGAGGTGATGCCTGGAAACCATTTGCCTTGATCTGTGACTCTTAGGAACCTGAATCTGGTCAGGATCAAAGTTGTATCTTTTCCATCTTTATGTCCATAGTGCAAGGGTTTGGTTAAGTGAAATTAACAATAGGATGAAAAGTGAATCCAAGGAGACTGTCCAGAGACATAGAACCAAAAGCCAGTCCTAGCAGTGTTCTGGGTCAGTAGCCAGCTTCTCTTGAACAAATATAACTCCATTCTCCAGCCAAGTGCTGACTACTTTTTTTTCCCTTTCCTTTTTTGGTGGGGTGACTGGCATTTAAAATGCAAAACCAAAGTTGCAGGGCTGTGAGGCTATGGACTATGGCAATCTTCCAGCCCTTGGAAAAGAGAAAGTTCAAGAGAAGGGAGAGTGAAATGAAAGTGAAATCCATGAAAGGTCAGTATCTAGTTCTAATGGACTGATTTGCCTTTTCCCTGGACCATCTGGCCTCTGGTTTGTTAAAAGCTGGATATATTGACCTTAACTTCTGAGGACTTTGAATAAGTGCCATACTATTCCTATGTTTTTCAAGAAACTGACATTTGACATTTTTGTTTTATCCATGACTGTATCTTTGAAAGTTAAGTTCTTAAAATTCAGGATGTCTCATGCAGAATAAATGCCTGATTTAGTATCAAGATTCACACATTCATTACTAGGTTTTTCCATCAGGAGTATGAATCTCATTGTTACATTGGGGACCTACAATATCTTAAAATTACTGTTAGCTGTTAGAACTGTTTTAGAAAAATATACTCTTTCTTGATTTCCAGTGCAATAATTATAATCTCCCAGATCTCAACCAGCTTGCAGGAACACCTTTCTAATTTCACCCACATTTCATTTAAAACATCTGTTATGGGCTAGAGTTAGAGTTAGCAGGTATATTAGGTAAGCGAGAGATCCCCATCCAGTTACATGAATTGTGAGATGGCTTCAGAAGTAACACATCCAGTGGCAGTGTTGTGTTTAGTTCTAATTTCTATCTTTTGACTGTGCCGCACAGCATGTGGGATCTTAGTTCCCCAACTAGGGATCGAACTTCACCCCCTGCATTGGAAGCACAGAGTCTTAAGCACTGGACCACCAGGGAAGTCTCCAGTGGCAGTGTTTACATAGGCTAAGCTGGTATTTATCAACCCTGAGTACCAGAACATGAATGGGTGAAAAAGAAAATACACACTCAGACCCTGCCTCTGTACATTTGGGTTTAGTCTTGTATCAGCCCTGATAACTTAAACAAAAAAAAGTAGGACTACCTCCCTTTCCCACCCCCACCCCGCCCCACCCTGGCAGGGACTGTAGCCATCGACATGGCAAAGGCCGACTCCCTCTGACCTAGCAGTTCTGCTTCTAGTTCATTCTGCAGGCCGATGCACAAGTACGAAAGTGTGCAGTGCTGTTTTAGGAAAACTGGAAGCCATCTGTCCACCCGTGGGCCTGGACAAACATAAACACATCACACTCTGTAAGGTTGACCAGGGTTCCTCAGTACTGGGATCTACATTTGGGGCTGGAATATTCTTTGTTATTGGGTGCTGGGCTATGCATTGTAGGATATTTAGCAACATCCCTGGATGGATGACAGCACCTGCACCAGCCTCCCCAACCAGTTGTGACAACCAAAAATGTCTCCAGAGAGTGCCAAATATCTCTAGGGGCCAAAATCACCCTTGGTTGAGACTCAATGTCTCTTATACTGCTGTGGAGTTATACCTAGGGTATTCTAAGGCATGAAAAGTACAGGACATTGTGTATCATATGCTGCCATTTATGTAAAAAGAATAGAAATGTATGTTTTTTACACGACTGCATTACTTTGTCAACAAAAGTCCGTCTAGTCAAGGCTATGGTTTTTCCAGTAGTCATGTATGGATGTGAGAGTTGGACTGTGAAGAAAGCTGAGCACCGAAGAATTGATGCTTTTGAACTGTGGTGTTGGAGAAGACTCTTGAGAGTTCTCTGGAGAGCAAGGAGATACAACCAGTCCATCCTAAAGGAGATCGGTCCTGGGTGTTCACTGGAAGGACTGATGTTGAAGCTGAAACTCCAATACTTTGGCCACCTGATGCGAAGAGCTGACTTGTTGGAAAAGACCCTGATGCTGGGAGGGTTTGGGGGCAGGAGGAGAAGGGGACAACAGAGGATGAGATGTTTGGATGGCATCACCCACTCAATGGACATGGGTTTGGGTGGACTCTGGCAGTTGGTGATGGACAGAGAGGCCTGGCGTGCTGCAGTCCATGGGGTTGCAAAGAGTCGGACACAACTGAGCAACTGAACTGAACTGATGTATATTTATAAATCATTTCAGGAAAAACACCCAGGAAACTACCAACAGTGGTTACCCCAGGGAAGGGCAGTCAAACATGATGGGGGGAGTTTGATGGGGGATCACGTTTGTTGTTGAGTTGCTCAGGCATGTCTGACTCTTTGCAACCCCCTGGACTATAGCCTGCTAGGCTCCTCTGTCCATGGGATTTCCCAGGCAAGACTGCTGGAGTAGATTGCCATTTCCTCCTCCAGGGGATCTTTCTGGCCCAGGGATCAAACCTGCATCTCCTGCATTGGCAGGCTTTTATACTCTCCAAGAGTAAACTCCAGTAGTTCTAATGGCGGTCAGGTTGGAGAACCACTACTCTAAAGCAACATTATCCTGTCTGATTATTTTTCTTAGTGATCTGTAAACAGAGTTCATGTAGATTCTGTAAACCAACCTGATGATTTCTTAGCACAACACAGTAAAACGTGCAGAAAGCAGCCCAGTCAGATGTCCTTGAGTGCTCTGTTGGGAAATGGTATCTCTTTCAAGCCTTGCACCCTAGGTACCCCATTGGGTGGAGAAAAAGCATTATTTGGGCAAACCCCCAACTTGCCAGTTGCAGACAGGGCATCCGGCTGTCCACCACAGCCCCATAAGTCAGCCAGACATCAGTGGTCCCCAAGCCATCTTTTCACCCACCACCCTCTCTTTGCCAAGTCTATCCCACCCACCATCCAGCATCCCCTAGCGCTCCACACCCCACTCTCAGTCCACTTTGGGATCTTTTTCTTCTTCCCAGGGGACTAAGTATTTGACACAGTAAATGCTGAAAAGAAACAAGATGCCAATAAAAAAGCACACACATAAGAACCAATGCAGTGTCTCATCCTTAGCAACTTTGTTTGGTTAGTACTGCATAACTCACAGCAGATTCCAAGGCACTGGCCTTGAACATTGCTACATGCTCTAGGCATTATGGGTAACAAGGTGCAATAGAGAACCACAGGCTCTTGCAAACTTGTCTCCAGTTTCTGGGTGGGAGGACTGTTGTCCCTGATTTCTGTTGCTTTCTGTCTGAGCGGGGCCAGTGGGTCCTGTGACTTCGGAGGCCCTCCCTGTCTAGTTGATGCATCTTATATATTCTGCTACCACCATGACAATATCATGAACGCAACTAATGAAAACCTACCAGTTCCCTGCCTCCCATGTCAGTATGACAAACGTGATCATAAAATTTCTACACAAAGAATTTCATACAAAGCAAGTCAAACAGCAATTAGAGCGGCAGGTGATATATCTGGCGAAGCTCGTGTTACTGAAGTTAATGCAAAAGTCAGCCTCCGCTCATGGTCTTATTAAATATATATCTTAAGGGATCGGAGTCATCTATTAGAAACGGTGGTAGCCCTGGTATAAATAAACGTCTCTTTAGAGTTTGGCATCAGTTTTTCAACGTGCTCCCTCAAAGCAGACAGTCTGTTGGAGGGATCAGTTTTGAGGGTGTAATACCCGAGGTGGCGGTGTGCCGTGGCAGCCCCTGGTGGTGGGTGTTTCAGGTCCGAGGACAGAGGTGGCTCATAGTCACAGGTGCTGCAGGGCCTCCTGTCCTTGCTCCGTGTAACCGTCATCACGGTGGCAGTTGGCCCACTGGCCAAAGGTCTCGTGGATGCGCACGTTTCTCTGCGTGTTGGCCAGACGCTTCTTATCTCGGGAGAAGAAGCTAAACCTTTGGGAAGGGAAAGACGGAAATGAGAGGCTGCCCTTGGCTGTGCACGTCACAGGTTTTGCAATTGCCAGGACGTACAGCAGCGAACGTGAGGGGAGCGAATCAACTCAAGGTGTGAAAGAAAAGGTTGGGGGTGCGGGTCAGAGTTATTCCAGAAAGCAGCGGGGGGTTGATTCTGCATGTGACTGTCACGGTACCTTGGAGGTGACACAGTGTGAGCAGGGCGTGCACGTAGGTGATGTGTGATGTACCTCTCCCCTTAAGCACTACAGGGGATTTCTCCTCCTTACCAGTGGAAATGAAAAGCTACTGGAAACATACGTCATGGGTTTCTTTACCTCGATGATGCAGAGAAAGGAATACTCAGAAGCCATATGAGATGTAAGAGGATTCAGATGTAAAGAGATGAACGTTTTAAAGTAACTGTGTATTTATATGATGTGAATTGGGAAGCTAGATAAGTAGCACCTCAAAGTCCAAATTTCATGGATATTTCTACTGCTTAGAATGAGCTGAAAGTAGGTAGTTAAGAAAAGAGATTAAAATACATATTAAGGAATATATATTAAGTGATAGTACACATGTGCACTGATTAGATAAACACTATGAATACAGACTATGAAAGAAATTTGGGAAACATCAATTTGGACAAGTGACAAGAAGTGATCTAATGGTGAGAGCCTTTAGAAGTTGTCACAGTTACTATCTACATGGCTACAGTAGACCATGAACTCTTTTTCAAATAGCTATGACTGTTGCTCATTGATCAGAGCGAACCATCAGATGCCTGAATGATAAAAGTGGAAATCTCAGGCAAAAAGCTGACAAAGTGGCCCACTTGAAACAAAGTCAGCTTAAACTCCACCTCAACGGAGTCAAGGACCCAGGGCAGTCAACCCGAGTTGGCCCACGTTGAGTATTTACGATAAGTCCTTTCTAAGCTGCCAACTGTCCTCCTGTACTCCCAGCTTCTAATTAAAGATGATTTCTAGTCTTACTAAGTTCCTCTACTCTTGAATTTTGGTTTTTGAACTTGGTCAGAGTTATAGTGATTCAGTTATGTTTTCTGAGAGCAGGAATAGGAAGGAACCCCTGAGAAATCAAAGCTTCAGATCAACTATTTTTAGTTCCCTCTGTCCGCTTACCTATTAGGTTTTGTTGTTTGTTTCTGTTTTTTTAGTGCTGTGGCCTATGGAGTTCAGTTTTAATCACATTTGGGTGAAAATGATTTTCCTATTCTGTGGTTACTGGATCCTACAATCACTTCCTACCCGGAATGAAGCAGTCTTTCATTGTAAAGCTGGGGCAAGCCAAGTCTGCCTGGAGAAATTCTCTGTACCAGCTAAAGTCTCTCTCTCTCTCTTTTTTAATGATGTCTTCTTGGACTGTTTTTGTTTGTTTGTTTTTAAACTTTTTACTTTGTACTGGGGTATAGCTGATTAACAATGTTGTGATAGTTTCAAGTGAACAGCGAAGGGACTCAGCCATACATATACATGTATATGTAAAGCCTCTGTTTCTTCCTGCAACCAATATACGTACTGGCAAATGAAGGAAGGACTCTCATTCTGGGTTATTTGAGAGCTCTTTCTGTAATGTAATTGAAGCAATTAAGCTGGCCAGAAATATAGCAGCACTCATCACTGATACATATCATATCTGCCTGATTCAAGCTGGAAAGCCACTCGCCACTTTCTGTCTAAGGGGACACAGAAAGAATCAAGACAAAGTCCCCTCTTCTGCTTTTCCCGTTAACAAGCTCAAATGGCTTGCTGACGATGGCTTGGCACAACAAAGCAGTTTAGAAAGCCAGGGTGTGAAGATCGAAAAACACAGCGTTAGTGTCACTCAGGGGGATGGGTCATGGTGGATGTGGCTTACTGACCCGTCATTTAAAGGACCTTCTTTACTGGATCATGGACAAGGTGATTTTAGAATGGAAACAGAAAAGACAAAAAGAATTATCGGTGACAGAGCCCAGAATTCCAAGGCTTTACTCGTGCAGATGGAGCGTTCATGAGTGGCATGTTTGAAATCACACTCAACACCCACTTCAAATGGGAACACGCAGGGGGATGGCCATGCAGCTAAAGGGGCCAAAGGAGACAGGCCAGCCCCAGCGATAGCCGCAGCAGACATTGCGAAGGCGCAGCTCAAAAGGAAACCAGAAAAAAATCCAGTGCCTACGAGGGACACAAGTCTTCGGACAGGCTGCAGGGTGGGGTCATCTATTATCAGTCCGGCTGCTACCATGGGCATTATGGCTGTAAAGATCCTGGTTAGAAAAGCACAGATAGACACAGAGAAGATAAAAACAGGGGAGCTTGGGACTTCCCTGGTGGTCCAGCAGCTGAGACTTCATGATCCCAATGCAAGGGGCCCCGGGTTCGATCCCTGGTCAGGAAACTGGATCCCACATGCTGCAACTAAGAGTTTGCATGCCTCCATTAAAGATCCCGCATACTGCAACAAAGACTCAGTGGAGCCAAATTAAGAATTAAAAAAAAGGGCCAGGAGTTAAAAAAGAAACACTCCACAGACAGGTCAGCTAAAGGGTTTGCTTATGGTTTACGTGGAACTGTGCTGCCCACCTACCACCCCACCTCTGTTCATATTTTGGAAAGTCCTAACCCGTAGCTCAGAATGTGACCTTATTTAGAAATAGAACCCTTGCAGATGTAACTAGTTTTGGTGAGGTCATACTGGCATAGGGTGGCCCCAGTCCAATATGACTGGTGTCCTTATAAAGGGGGACGTGTGGGCACAGACATGCATACAGGAAGAAGTCCACGTGAAGACGGAGACAAAGTTTGGGGTGATGCTTCTGTGAGTGAACAAAGGCCAAAGATGGCCAGCAAACCACCAGAAGCTAGGAGAGAGGCATGGAGAAGACGATCCCTCACGATCCTTTGAAGGAACAGCTCCTGCCGAATACCCTGATCTTGGATGTCCAGCTTCCAGAACTGTGAGACAATACATCTCTGTTGTTTAAGCCAGCTTGGTTTGTGGTACAGCAACCCTGGCAAACAAATTGCATGTGACAACCACATAGGGAAGACAGGCTGGCCTCGAGGGCTGAAAACATAGGCCTGGGTGTGAAGAATGGTAGATCAAAACCTGCTGTGGGATTCAGTGGTGACATCCGTGGGTATCTTCCAGCCCGTCTCCCCCAACTGCCACAGGCTGCAGGCTTGGTACCCTGAAGGCAGCCAGGGGAGACGCAGGAGAGAAGATGAGGCAGCCAAGATGGGCCAGGAAGGAGACAGGCTGCATAATCACTCCCCTGGATAAGCCAGAGCCTACTCAGCAAGCTCTGGGAGACAGCGGATGACAAGGAAGCCTGGCGTGCTCCGTGGAGTTGCAAAGAGTCGGACACAACTTAGCCAGTGAACAACAAACAACAACCATGAATGCTCATCCGTTCCTTGTCTGGGCAAGGAAAATGAAGAAACTCTAGCTATGTCTCCAGAACTTATTTTGAACAGCTTGGTTTTGTTTTTGTTTGTTTTGTTTTTTTAAAGAGGTTGGCTGGGGGAAAGATATAATAATATGATGATCTCAAATGAGGTTTGAGAATTCTCTGTGTCTGGATCACCTTTCATGCAACTCCCCAAAGTAGCTGGGAGCTGGCATCTCAGCAGAACCATCTGAACACCTTCTCGTGGTGACAGTGAAGGGCTTCCTACTGAATGGGCCCAGCCTGTAGAGGCCAGGCTAGCGGGCACCATTAGTTTCTTGGCCATAAGGCTCTGCATTCACCTTTATGCTCTCTCTAGCATAACAGGGAGCCCCCAGAGACACAGTCGTTGTTTGGGGGATGGCCCCAGATATGCAGGCTAGGTATTTTTCCTGGATAGATGTTTGCCTGCTGGGAAATGCTGGACTTCATTTGGGGCCCAATCAGGGGCCAGACTGATGCATTAGGGCCTTGGGACACCTGGCGGGGAGGCAGGAGGGGGTTCTGGTTGAGCTACTCTCTGTGGGTCTCACTGGGACCCTGACATGGACGGCCTTCCTCCTCTCCCCATTCCAGGTGCCTCCCTGCAGAAGCCACCTCCTNCCCTAAGTCAGGCAACTAGATCCCAACTGCCGTACCTAAGACCTGGACCAGCCAAGTAAATTTTTTTAAAAAAAGCTGTATGACTAACATTCCACAAAAGCCAGGACAAAGGGACCAGACAGACCCAGATGGGTGCCTGAGAGTGAAGGACGGAGAGGGAGACAGGTGTGGAACCGTCTTAAGAATGGCCACTCCCTTCCCTGGTCCCCAGGGAAGATCCATTTCTGCCCTAGGCTCTGGTCACCCTGATGCAGCTTCCGGTCAGCGGCCGAGGCGGACAAAGGTGACCGCGGCGGACAAAGGCGACGGCTGTCCTATCTGGGCTGGTCAAAAGCCTTTTGTGCCGGTTTGATCTCCCACTTATCCCCTAGAAGACTGGGGCAGCCATGGGACTAGCCGCCTGCACCCTGTGGAAGAGAGATTCTGAATTCTCTCTCCCTCTCTGTCTCAGGCTCCCAGATTCCAGCTGCTTCTCCAGCCGGGCTCAGACCCCAGGTCTTGCTGAGCAACCAGAGGCCAAACCAAAGGGGAAATGAGGTTTGAGAATAGAGTCCTTTCCGGAACAATCTGGAAAAAAGAGGACCGGACACCACAGCCAACTCAAGTGTGGGTAGAACTAGTAGGAAAAAAAAGAGTGTTGGCTAATTCTGATACCTTTCCTCTGGATTTTACCTAGTTTGAGATTTGCAAAGATCAACGACTTAATTACCTATTTTAGTGAAAGGGGGCTGGAGTGGAAAACTAGAAAGTCAGAACAACACTGCTTCAGAAGGAAGCCTTAGAATTACACGTGACTTGGAATTACAGTGCCAGAGATGCTGTAAATGCAGCGCTGGTGGAGCAGAGGTGATGGGAAGGTCTGACTGTTAAAGGGAAGCAGCTGCTGAGGGAAGAAGATGCTGCTCTCTTGGTCTTATCCTTCCCTTAGCCAAGGGAAGGGACTGTGTGAGCTCCTAAACATTTTCTCTAGTTCCCCAGGATTTAAGTCAAAGCATGTAAGATCACTTCTACTTGTCCTAGGACTTCCTTGGTAGCTGAGACGGTAAAGAATCTGCCTTCAATGCAGGAGACCCAGGTTTGATCCCTGGGTTTGGAAGATCCCCTGGAGAAGGAAATAGCTAGCTACCCACTCCAGTATTCTTGCCTGGAGAATCCCACGGACAGAGGAACCTGGCAGGCTACAGTCCATGGGGTTGCAAAGAGTTGGACACGACAGAGAGAATAACACTTTCACTTTTCACTTTCTGCTCATCCTTACATGCAAGTGGGGCTAGAGGACAGATCAGGGTCTCAGCGAAAGGAGTCCCACNGGACAGAGGAACCTGGCAGGCTACAGTCCATGGGGTTGCAAAGAGTTGGACACGACAGAGAGAATAACACTTTCACTTTTCACTTTCTGCTCATCCTTACATGCAAGTGGGGCTAGAGGACAGATCAGGGTCTCAGCGAAAGGAGTCCCACTTCTTACCAAGCACTAGATAGGAAATCTTAACCATGTATACTGAGTACATCAGAGAATCAAGACCAAAGGGCTCCTTCTCCCCAAAGGTGAGGTTACAGTGAACGCTGGTTACTTCTGTCTGCTCAGTAAACTGACCTTGCTTGGGGTCTGTCCCTCCCTTAACTTCAGTCGGTGGGAACTGGATGCAGTTAAAGCTACTCCAAGCTTCAGGTGTGAGAATGAAACCAGACCAGACCTATGGATACACTGCCCTGTGATTGGCTTAGGGGTGGTCATGTGACCTGGTCAGAGCCAATAAGACTCAATTCTGTGACTCTGTGGGAGATTCTCTTTTCCCGCTGAAGTTTCATACCAGAAAGCAGAAGCCTGAGCTGATGGTGGCTGTACTGCTACCCAAGGATACAGCACACAGAAAGGAAAACTGGGGCAGAGGTAGAGGGAACGAGGCAAAGCCCTGATGACAAGGCCTGGATCCAGCTGAATCTAAAGCCAAGATGACCTGAAAATTGTTAGTTGCTTGACCAACAGTTTATCTTAAGTTACTTAGAGGTGCGTTTCAAGTGCCATCGGAAGATTACAAACTAATACATAGCAGACATGGTGTTGAGATCCAGAGGAGGCCTATCAATGAACAGTTCCAAGCTTCACCCCCAGGAAATATTTATCCCTAAGCAGAACTGGGGACCACACCCCCTCCCAAATCCAGCAGATGGAGGGCCAAGCAAACGACGTGTGAAGCTGGCCAAGAGCGGCTTGGAAGAAAACCACATCTTTAACCCCACACTCTAGAGGGAGGCCAGCCTTGCCCAGGGCCCAGCATTTGAACAAGTCATCTCTTTCTAAGGGCAAAACAAAACCAAAAACCAACCCAGGGACTTCCCTGGCGGTCCAGGAACCACTGGACGTCTAACATAGAGGGTGCAGGTTCGATCCCTGGTTGGGGACCTAGGATCCCACAGACCTCAAAGCCAAGAAACCAAAACATAAAACAGAAGCAATATTGTAACGAATTCAGTAAAGACTTTAAAAACAGTCCACGTGAAAAAAAGAAAACCTTAAAAAAAAAAAAAAAAAGACTGCACTTCCATGCAGGAGGTGTGGGCTCAATCCTTGGTCAGGGAACTAGGACCCCATACGCCGCCCAGCTCAATCAAAAACCAAAACCAAATAAAACCAAACAAAGACTAAAAGCAGAAGATTCAGTACTTACACACACTTTGCATTCCCTTCCCATCCCCCAACGCTGGGGCTTAACTCAATTCACAGAGTAAGAGCTAGTCAAGGATTTTCAAACATCAATGGGCTTTAAAGTTTGAGGCATCCAAGTAACACCCCAATTCCCCTCTCCAAACAACCCAGGCTAGCTTTCCAACCCAGGCCCCTCGCTTTCACAAAGCTTTTACCAGGGTTTATGTGGAAGAACTGAGGCCTCTTTTACAATAAGTTGTAAGGCTGAGAGCCAGGAAGACCCTCTTAGGGGATAACAGGAGGCCACAAGACAACAGGGAGTGGGAGGCCCTCCTGCAGTTTAAAATGGGAGCTCTGGGCCAGGTGCCTGGGTTTGAACCCTGATTCTGCCTCTTATTAGCTGTATGATCCTGGGCAGGAGACTGACTTCAGTGCCTCAGTTTCCTTAATTGTAAAATGGGAGTGACAATGCCCCCACCTCACAGGGCTACTGGAAAAGACTCTGATGCTGGGAAAGACTGAGGACAGAAGGAGAAGGGGGCGACAGAGAACGAGATGGTTGGATGGCATCACTGATTCAATGGACATGAGTTTGAGCAAACTCTGGAAGATAGTGAAGGAAAGGAAAGCCTAGCATGCTGCAGTCCATGGGGTCGCAAAAAGCTGGACATGACTAAGCGACTGAACAATAACACAGGGCTATGGTGGGGACTCAATCTGCCGGGACAGTACTGGGCACATAGTAGATTCTTAGTAGATATTAGCACACAGTAGGTTCTTAGTAGATATTAGCTAATGAGACTAGAGTTTTAACCCTTTATTTGAAGGGTTGCAGGGGTCAATGAACCAAAAACTGTTTGCAAAATTGTATGATTTCCTCCCCCAACCTCTCCAGGAAATGGTCTGCAACCTCTCATCTGAGTCTCAAAGGAGTCTTTTGATGCGAGGATCCCTGAAGTAGCTTTAAGTCTAGTTGAGGGCAACGACTAGGTTGCTCTTTTTCTTGTGTGTTCCCCACAGCAACCAGGACCTGCTTCTGCATGTATTATGCACCAATGAATACTTAATAGAAAGATGGAGGGACAGAGTCATCCCAGAAAAGCATAGATAGGGTGGACCTGCGGCCATTCGGATATTTCAAGGCTGGGGTTTCAAGCCCTTAAGACGCACAAACTTTCCCCACCACACAGTATTTTCTGTCTTCAGAGACATGCCCCACCTGATACACTCAAGCAAGCCCTGAGCGTCAGCCATAGGTCCCAGCCCTTTCCCGGCCTCTCAGCCTTCCCCAACCTCTCTGCCCAGGGACCAACCCCCATCCCCCTAGGAGGAACTCAGCATTCAAGGTACAGAGGTGAACGCCAAGTCAAGGGCTAGGCCCAAAGTGCCCCAGGGTTAGGTCCATCTTGGTAGAAGGTGGTTAGTGACAAGCCCCGGCCTGGAGCAGGTGCCCAGGAGAAGTGAGAGGCTGTGTGAACCACCAGCTCAGCCGCCAACGAGCAGCTCCAGACACCGGAAGCGCAGCACTTACAGTCGCTTGATCCCAGACTCGGGCTGGGGAGATATTCTCGGGTGGGCAATGGGTGGAGGTTGGGGTATTCGATTCTCTTCTTCAATTTCTTCACTGGAAGGAGTTGAGAGACATGAGATTAGAGAGTCAACAATTCCATGAAAGCTGGAATATTCCAAGGGCACTGTCTGGTAGTCTGAGAGGGCACATACTTTTACAAGGGAGTGATAATAAGGGACCCAGGAGGACAAGAACAGTGGCCTTTGCCCCACAAGCTCTCTGCCTCAGAGGCTGGCTTGTGGAACGGCCAGTTAAGAGAAAGGATATGTCCTGGAGGCAATGCACACGTCTGGAGGACCCTTTGGCCCAGTGGGCCATGCATGAGAAATTTCAGGAAAGTACCCACATCTCTATTTTAAGTTTACTTTGGAGACTCTAGCCAAATATAATGATTTCCTATTTCCTGTTCTTGCCAAATGTTTCCTTGTCTTCACACCTTTGTGATTTATTCTGCCTGGAATATGCCACCCACAACATCTCCCATATCTAAGAAGTACCTTGTCCTTTAGAGAAGGCCCAGTTCAAACGCCACCTCCTCCATGAAGCCTTCCTGATTTCCACCCCATCCCCAAGCCAGAAGAGATTTCTCTCTTCTTCAAGCACCCAGCACACACACTGTCATAAAGCTTTCTTCCGTGGCAGACTCACAGTGGGTTTTCAATAAGCATGTATGGCACTGTATTTTCTCTGATGTCTTATCTTCCCTGCAAGGGCAGGGACCACATTGGTCCTTCCTTCCAGTTTTCTATTCAACAGGCACTTGTGCTCCTACTCTGGGCTAAGCTGTATCCTGAGTGCTGGGAACTTAGTTATGAACAAGACAAGTAAGGTTTCTGATGCCATGATGGTGCAGTCTGGTGTGGAAACAGACAATAAAACCAGCATGTTCCTGAACAGGAGAATGTGAAATGATGAAAAAAGCCATGAAGAAAGTAAAACTGAAGGGGGTGTTGGACTTCCCTGCTGGGGCAGTGAATAAGAATCCACCTGCCAGAGCAGGAGGACATGGGTTGACCCCTGGTCAGGGAAGATTCCACAGGCTGTGGAGCACTAAGCCCGCATGAGGGCCTGAGAGCCAAAAGTACTGAAGCCTGTGCTCCACCACCATGAGGAGTAGCCCCTGCCTGTTGCATCTAGAGAAAGCCTGCACAAATCAATGAAGACACAGCATAGCCAAAAAGAAAGCAAAACTGAGTAAAATGACAGACTGTGGCTAGGACAGAACACTCCTCTGACGGGGTGGCGATGGTGAAGACGTGACACCCGACCCAAACCCTGAGTGACCAGGAGCCAACTATGGGAAGAGTCATGCGGAATGTTTTTCCAGCTGCAGGAGCAGCATGTGCAAAGGTCCTGAAGTGACCTGAACCAAGCAAGGTGGGTTTTGTGGAACCAACAGAAGGGCAATGTATACAAAGCTGGGGCTTCCCAGGTGGCGCTAGTGGTAAAGAACCCACCTGCCAATGCAGGAAACATGAGACCCGGGTTTGATCCCTGAGTCGGGAAGATCTCCTGGAGAAGGGAATGGCAACCCACTCCAGTATTCTTGCCTGGAGAATCCCATGGATAGAGGAGCCTGGCAGGCTACAGTCCACAGGGTCACACAGAGTTGGACACGATTGAGCGACTATGCACATGTGCAAAGCTGAACGAGTATGAGGTGGCATGATATGAGATAGTTGTTTAAGTCGGGAAGGTGCTATGCATAGAACTTTCCAGGAGAATGGGAATGTTTTTCTTCACTGTTCAATATGTGGCCATCAGCCACAAGTGCTGATGGAACACTTGAAATGTGGTGAGTGCCACTGAGGAATTGAATTTTACATTTTACTTAAGTTTAATGCGTTTAAATAGCCACACATGGCTAGTGGCTACTGTGTGTGCAAGGACTTCATTGATCACAGAAGAACTAAATGATCAAAAATATTAGGCTGGGTAGCTCCATCATCTCTGTTATTTTTTTTTCCTTTTTATCTCCCACCATCTCTTATCTGTAATTCCCAAATCCAAACAGCTCTAAAAACCAAAATTCACTTTTTCGGTCATTCATTTGGTGGCAAACTCCGAAATGGAAGCTCATGAGGCTGTTTATCATCTTGACTGTTCCCACTGATTCTGTGTGAATGTTCACATCTTTTGCAGCAAAAATATTCTTGTGTTTGATTTGGGGGGAGCTGCCCCAGAACTCACATGTAGTATAAGATCATAAGGTAATACAGTATTTCTAATATTCCTTTCTAAATGCTGGAAAAGTTCTGAATTATAAGAGGAATCTGAGCCCCAGGGTTTCAGAAAGGAATTCTGAGTTGGTATGTAAGTGCTCCAGGCCAGTGATGATGCCCACAGCGAACACAGGTGCAGTCCTTGTCTTCCAGGTGTGAATTTGTCCCCAGACTCCAAACAACCTCAGAATGGAGCCAGCCTGGGAGCTCCGCAGAACACTCACCTCTTATAGTATGCCAGCTCTTCTTGCAACAAAAACACCTTGGACTTGAGCTCGTTCCTTTCATGTAGTACGTCCCGCAGCTCCTGCAGTGTGAACCGGGGGCGGTTGGGGTCCTTGAGATCCATGGCCACCTTCTCCGCCTCGGAGACACACTCTTCTCCGCCCAGCTCCACCTGGAGGGGCAGAGACGCTGCTAATGAATTCCTGGCCACAGCCACTAGCACCCACTCTGCATCCTGCCAGAGCCTGAATTTCCCACCCTCCCCAGGGCCTGAGCAGCTTGCCGAGGGCGCTATTTTAAGAACTTGCGGGCGGCCTCTGCTCACGTTCTGTGCAGTCAGCATCCATCCCTTGGGAGAGCACAGCCAGTGGCCACCTGCGTGCTGTTTGCCTTCTCAATACCCAGACCCACAGTCCCATTGCCTCCCCAGTTGACTCAGGGTTTTAATTACAAATAACATTAAAAGGTGTCAGTGGAGAAGAAACTCAATGCTCCCCCAGTGCCACCATCCTCTTAAGTCTGCCTGGTTTCCCTTTCCCATGTTCTTGCTTCATTTTCTAACCAGTTGGCATATTCAGTCCTGTCTGATTCTTTGCAACCCCATGGACTCTAGCCTGCCAGGCTCCTCCGTCCATGGAATTACCCAGCAAGAATACTAGAGTGGGTTGCCATTTCCTCCTCCAGGAGATCTTCCCATCCCGGGAATCAAACCCAAGCGTATTGCATCTCCTCTGTGTCCACTGAGCCACCTAGGAAGCCCTTTCTAATGGAGGCTATTGCTAATTTGGCCAAAGTCGTTGGATCAGATCCAGTGTGCCATTCTCTATTCCTTTTTCCTTTGATAAGAAGTCGTACACAGCTTCTTATTTGTTACTGGCCTTCTGGTTAAGCCCACTCCTCCCCAGAGGTGGTGGGGATCTATTCACTGGCGTTCCATTGAAGCCCTGGTAGGGGTAGAGGTGGGAGGTTAATGTCACAGCTGACGCAGGGCATTTACCTTTCTTCCATGTGGGTCACACAGATGGATCCTAGTCTGCTAAGTTTCCAGACCCAAACCCCATACTCCTGCTCTCTTCCACAGCAAGGAGTTTTGTTGGTTTTTCTTTTCCAATTGTGACACAAATCCACTTAACACAAAATCTCCATTTTAAAATGCACAATTCAGGGACTTCCCTGGCAGTCCAGGGGTTAAGCTTCTGCACTCTCAGTGCAGGAGGCCCAGGTTCAATCCCTGGTTGGAGAACTAAGATCCTACATAGCACTTGGCATGGCAAAAAATTAAAAAGAAAATAAAATTCAATATAAAAAATCAAAACCCTACTAAAAATGAAACACACAATTCCATGGTGTTCCATGGTGTTAGATGGCACAGTGGTAAAGAATCTGCCTGCCAATGTAGGAGACTCAGGAGACACAGATTCAATCCCTGGGTCGGGAAGGTCTCCTGGAGAAGGGAACACCCACCCATTCCAGTATTCTTGCCTGCAGAATTCCATGGAGAGAGGAGCCTGGCGGGCTACAGTCTATGGGGTCACAAAGAGTCGGACATGACTGAGCATGCACGCGTGTAGCCATCCATGGTGCAGTGCAACCACTTCTGACTAGTTTCAAAACATTTTCCAGAGGAAACTCCACACCCAGCAGCAGTCCTCCTTCCCCCCTAGCCTCTGGCAACCACCATCTGCTTTCTGTTTCTCTATGAGTCTGCCTTTTCTGGACATTTTCTAGAAATGGAATCATATAACATGTGGCTTTTGGTGACTGATTTTTTTCCCNTTGGGGGAGAATGGACACATGTATAGGTATGGCTGAGTCACTTTACTGTTTACCTGACACAGTTAATCACAACACCGTTAATCAGCTATACTCCATACAAGAAACAAACAAACAAAAACTCCTCAACTTACTAAGAAGTCAGAACTTAAAAGGCAGAGACACTGACATCAAGGAGGTACTATTCACCTTAAGTTTTCTTACTGGTTTTATATAAAGTCTTTTAGACAAGAAGCCGACTTCATTTTCTTAAGGGTTTATATGTGCAACTGTCAAAGGCAGGACAACCATCAATTAAAATGTGAGAAGCTGGATGAGCTAGAAAACATGCTGAGTAGGAAGCGTAGTCAGGATCACATGGTGCATGAGTCCATTTCAACGAAATGTCCAGAAGAGGCAAATCCACAGAAACAGAAAGTAAATGAGTAGTTGCCGAGGCTGGGGGAGGGAGATGGGGAGTGACTGCTAATGCGTAGGGGGTTTCTTTCTGGGCTGATGGAAATGTTCTCGATAGTGGTAACAATCACACAATAGAGTGAATATATTTAATAATAAAAACCACTGACCTGGGGACTTCCTAGGAAGTCCTGTGGATAAGACCCTTCTGGGACTTCCCTGCTGGTCCAGTGGCTAAGACGATGAGCTCCGAATGTAAGGGACCTGGGTTTGATCCCTGGTCAGAGAACTAGATCCCATATGCTGCAACTAAGACCCTGTACAGCCAAATGAATAAATATTATTATTTTTTAAAGACTTTGTGCTTCTAATGCAGCAGGTGTGGGTTTGATCCCTGGATGGAACTAAGATTCCACATGGCACAGCCAAAAAAAAAAAAAAAAATTATCTGTACACTTTAAATGGATGGATTGTATACCATGTGAATTACATCTCAATAAATGTGTTATAAAAATATACAAAGAGACCTGCCCACTGGAGATCACACTGAAATGACAGTGATCACATCTCAGAAAGAATCATATGAATCAAGACGCAATGTTAAGAACAGATTCCTCTAGGCACATACCCAGAGAAAACCATAATTCAAAAAGATACATGCACCCCAGTGTTCATTGCAGCACTCTTTACCATAGCCAGGACATGGAAGCAACCTAGATGTCCATTAGCACAGGAACGGATAAAGAAGACGTGATACATGTATATAAAAGAATATGACTCAGCCATGAAAAGGAATGAAACAGGTCATTTGTACAGATATGGATAGAACTAGAGTCTGTCGTACAGAGTTAAGTAAGACAGAAGGAGAAAAACAAATATATATTAGCGCATACATGTGGATTCTAGAAAAATGGTACAGATGATCTTATTTGTAAAGCAGAAATGGAGACACAGAGAACAAATGTGTGGATACCGAGGGGGATGGGGTGGAGTTTGGGATGAATTGGGAAACTGGGATTGACATATATACACTATTGATACTATGTAAATAGATAAATAAGAACATACTGTATAGCTCAATGTTCTGTAGTGACCTAAATGGGAAGGGGATTTAAAAAAGGGGGGGGGGATACATGTATACACATAGCTGGTTCACTCTCCTGTACAGCAGAACTAACACAATATTGTAAAGCAACTATACTCCAATAAGGGCTTCCCTGGTGGCTCAGCTGGTAAAGAATCCGCCTGCAATGCGGGAGACCTGGGTTCGATCCCTGGGTTGGAAGATCCCCTGGAGGAGGGCATGGCAACTTACTCCAGTATTCTTGCCTGGAGAATCCACATGGACAGAGGAGCCTGGCAGGCTATAGTCCATAGGGTCGCAAAGAGCTGGACACAACTGAGCGATTAAGCACAGCACGGTACATACTCTGCTAACAAAGTTAAAAAAAAAAAAAAAGAATGGATTCCTCCCCGGCTCTGGATCCCTGCATAGCTCCCATCTTCCCTCACTGATTTGGTGCCAGGACTAACTACCACCCAGCCTCACTCTGCACACTCTCTAGTCTGGCTTATGCTGTTCCTCTTGCCCCACACTCCATCCCCAGACATTCTACCCAGCCCACAGACCTTCTCAAGGCCTTGATGCCCTGCATGGCCGTCTCCTCTCCACTCAGAATTCACTGTGCTTTTCTCTGATCACCACCCTCTATCCAGCCATGCTAACTTTTTTTATATTGGCGTATGACTGCTTTACAATATTGTGTTGGTTTCTGCTGTACAATGAAGTGAATCAGCTGTTTGTATACATACAACCCCTCCCTCCTGGACCGCTCTCCCAGCATCCCCATCCCACCCATCTAGGTCATCACAGAGCACCGAGCTGAGCTCCTTGTGCTATACAGCAGCTTCCCACTTGCTATCTGTTTTACACCAGGTAGTGTATATATGTCAGTCCTCATCTCCCGACTTGTCCCCTCCTCCCCTTCCCCCACCCTGTGCCGACATGTCTGTTCTCTACCTCTGTGTCTCTATTCTTGCCTTGGAAATAGGTTCATCTGTCCATTTTTCTAGATTCCACATATATGTGTTGCTGCTGCTGCTAAGTTGGTTCAGTTGTGTCTGACTCTGTGCAACCCCATAGATGGCAGCCCACCAGGCTCCTCCATCCATGGGATTTTCCAGGCAAGAGTACTGGAGTGGGGTGCCATTGCTTTCTCCGACATATATGCGTTAATATATGATATTTGTTTTCTCTTTCTGACTTACTTCGCTCTGCATGATAGATTCTAGGTCCATCCATGTNACCAGGCTCCTCCATCCATGGGATTTTCCAGGCAAGAGTACTGGAGTGGGGTGCCATTGCTTTCTCCGACATATATGCGTTAATATATGATATTTGTTTTCTCTTTCTGACTTACTTCGCTCTGCATGATAGATTCTAGGTCCATCCATGTCTCTACAAATGACTCCATTTTGTTCCTTTTAGTGGCAGCCATGCTAACTTTTAGATTTACTGAATCAAGTCAAGTTCATGGCCCTCATTTGTCAGATAAGAACTTATTACCAAAGAGATGGAACGGCCCCAAGTCACACGGCAGCAGGTGACGAAGCCACCACTACCTGCAGCTTCTCTGTTTGAGTGACAAGCATCCTGAATGCCACTCAGCTCCAAGGGATGGTGTCAAGCCCTCAGAAGACACCCTGAGTTCAGGAACAGACGCTGCAGACAAGCTTAGTGGGTTAGTCATAACTGCTACTGGACTTTACTCCTGTTTCTGCCCCACCTCCGTGGAGCCAGAAAGGAAACTGAAACCTACCGGTTGCCAGGCCAAGGAGGTGTGACGTGTCCTTGTCCGAAAGAGATCTGGAGCAAGGCTCAGAGTCTTGTGGCTAGGGGTGATGTCCTCAGGACCCAGGTTTGAACCAGCCAGAGACAGAGCCTGAGCTCTCGTGGGGCTCAGGAGGCTGAAAGGGGTACCCAGGGGAGGTGGGAGGGAGTGACCACCCCAAGCTTCGCCTGCTGGCTCCTCCCCTCCATCCCAAGGCTATTATCTTGGTCCAGCCCTCACCTTTCTTGCCTAGATTACTGCAAAGGGCTCCTGACAGCCCTGGCTGCCATCGTCTCCTTGTTCAACTGTCCTCCATATAAACTCAGAGCTGATCCTGTCATTCCCCTGCTGAAACCCGGTGAAAGAATCCACATCCTTCACTGCTCAGAGTTGTGTGTGTGGCATTCTCAACCCTGACTCTCTGACACTAACAACAGCTGTTGTCCTGCCTGGCCTGCACATCTCTGGGTTGAGTCACGGCAGTATTCCTCTGGAGAAACTCCTCTTTCCTATTTTCCGTGCATGTAGCTTAGATTGGCATCATCATGGATAGCTATGTGCATGGACCTCAGACCACAATGATTGATTCAGGTGAGGTCATGAGAAGGTTCCTGAGACTTCTGATGAGAATTTGAGAAGAAGCAATTTCTTGCCACTGGGGTTGCAAAGCTGGTTGAGTACTGCTGCTGCTGCTGCTAAGTCACTTCAGTCATATCCGACTCTGTGCGACCCCATAGACGGCAGCCCATCAGGCTCCCCCGTCCCTGGGATTCTCCAGGCGAGAACACTGGAGTGGGTTGCCATTTCCTTCTCCAATGCATGAAAGTGAAAAGTGAAAGTGAAGTCGCTCAGTCGTCTCCGACTCTTAGTGACCCCATGGACTGCAGCCTACCAGGCTCCTCTGTCCATGGGATTTTCCAGGCAAGAGTACTGGAGTGGGGTGCCATTGCCTTCTAACTCAACTTCTGGTTGAGTACTAGGGGCCACTATATGGCAAGAGGCTGCTTGAGAATGACACCACCACAGAGAGAAGGGTTGAAACAAATTCCTGCCAGCGTCATCAGGGCACCTGGCACCAGCTATACCTGAACCTATCATTAACTCAAAGCTTTTAGTTACACAGTCCCAAATTTGAACCATTTTAAGTTAAGTTTTTGTCTCTTGTAGCGAAAAGAAGATTCTACTCCAGTTTCCCTTTTAAGACTTCTCTCTCTTCCTCCCTATCTGTATCTCAGAGGTTTTTGTCCTTCAAAGAACCTAGGAGTGTATGGTCCAAATTCACAAGATACTTAATGACTCTGCTGGGACTTGAGCCAGCCTGATGGAAAGCTCATCTATCTTACCTCCCTCACCTGGAACCCAAGAGACCAGCCTGCAAACTGGAAAGTCAAAAAATATGTGCTGGAAGAAATGGGAAGCTCTGAGCTTTTCTCTAACAGTTCATTACACTTCTCTGAAACAGTATATCCATCTTTTACAACTGTCTATTAACATCTTAGCATTATTATCACTGACATTCAGCTGAAGCAACAGCTGGTCCATGAAACTCCATGCCACCCCCATCAGGATTAACTGCCCCATCTCTATGTTCCTGGAATATCCCAGGGGCACATCTACGTGGGAGATACCTTTGGTGCCCTGGGTCACATACTGGGCCCACCCGGATTTCCGCTGCAGCTGTGGTGTGGTTTTATTCATGTGGGCAGAGCCCTACCTCAAGCACACATCAGATGTCTTTCCATTTTTTTAAAAAAATATTTACTTCATTTTTTAAAAAAAATATTTACTTCATTTTTTTATTTGGCTGCACTGGGTGTTAGTTGCCACATGTGGGATCTTAGTTGCAGCATGCAGGATCTAGTTCCCTGAGCAGGGATCAAACTCAGGCCCCCTGGATTGGGAGCTTGGAATCTTAGCCACTGGACCACCAGGGAAGTGCCCTGTCTTTCCATTTTCCCCCGAGTTTCTGCTCCACAAGTTCTGCCTGGGAGTATTGGGAGGGATAACACCCCGGGGACCCCACCTCCCCTTAGTAACTGGGGACAGACATTTGTAGATCACTACTCTAAGACTTTCTCCTCCAGAATAAGCTTTTTGGGATATAATTCGCATACCATAAAATCCACTCTTTTGAAGTATAAAAATCAGAATGACTGTTCTGGGAGGTCTTCTCTGAGGTCCCAGAGAGACTGAGCTTCCCCGTGGCGACCTCAGTGACACACCCTCAAATTCCCTTTTCCTCCTTCCCTGTCTCAGTTTTTTGGTCTTTGCGATCAATCACCTCCCCAGTTAACCTGCCCACATTTCTCTTCTCAAGCTCTGCCCAGAGGGAACCAGACAGAGACAGCTTCTTAGTGTGAAGACAATCTCATCCCACCTTGACTGTGGCTGCGGGGTCCAAGACTTTCTCCTGCACTGGGCTGTAAGCTCTTCAGACCTCCATGGCGCCCAGCACAATGCTTGCAGATAAAAGCCAAACTTCACTCTGTAGCACTGGCCCCTGCCAACCTCTCTGGCCTCATTCAGACCCTCTCCCTCCCTGTCAGCTTGCACATCAGCCATCCTGACCTTCTTTTTTTTTTTTTTTGGCTGCGCCATGTGATATGTAGGCTCTTAATTCCCTGACCAGCGATCAAACCCTTTCCCCCTGCATTTGAAGAGCAGAGTCCTAACCACTGGACCACCAGGAAAGTCCCTCACCCTTTCTTTCTTATTCTTCCTTGACTGCACTGCAATTTCTTCTCCCACAGGGCCTTTGTACAGCCACCCCCCTTCACTTAGTTCACTCTCATTCTTTCCATCACCTCCTTGGCAAAGCCTTTTTGACTCCCTCAGACTATCATGGTAATAATAACAGCTAACACTCTAAATGAACTAACTCATTTAATTCTCATAATAGCAATCTGGGAGTAAGTACTCTTATTAGTATTCCCTTTTTTTTTTTTTGCCAAACCATGTGACTTATAAGATCTCAGTTTCCTGAGCAGGAATTGAACTCAGGCCACCGCAATGAAAGTGCGAAGTCCTAACCACGAGGCCACCAGGGAACTCCTTAGTATTCCCATTTAGAGATGAGAAAACTGAGATGTGAACAGGCTAAATAACTGCGGAATAGAGTAGATATGAACTGAAGCAGATTGGCTCTAGAGTCCAGGCAGTTGGGGCATTCCAGCACTATCGCTCTCCTTTAACATAAATCGCTGGTTTGCTTTTTGGGATATAATTCACATACCATAAAATCCACTCTTTTGAAGTATAAAAATCAGAATACACTTTAGTACATTCAAGGCTGTGCAACTATCACCATTATCTAATTCCAGAAACATTTCCATTGCCCTCAAAAGAACCCTGTGCCCATTAGAAGTCACATCTCATTCTCCCCTCTCCTAGTCTCTGCAACCATCAGTCTTCTTTCTCTCTCTATGGATTTGCTTATTCTGGATATTTCAAACAAATGACTCATACAACAAGTGGCCTTTTGTCTGGCTACTTTCACTTGGCATGTTTTTGAGGTTCATCCAACTTGCAGCATGTCTCAGTATTCCATTCCTTTTTATGGCTGAATAATATTCCACGATGTGGACACACCATGTTTTGTTTATCTAGTCATCAGCTGACGGACATGTAGGTGGTTTCCACCTTCTGGCTGTTGAGACTAGAGCTGCTATGAACATCTGTGTACAGGTCTTTCTAGAAATATATTCCTTTATTTGGCTGTGTTGGGTCTTCGATGCAGCACATGAGCTTCTTTAGTTGTGGCACATGGGCTCCAGAGCATGCAGGCTCGGTAGTTGCAGCACACAGGTTTAGATGCCCTGTGGCATGTGGAACCTCAATCCCCTGACCAGGGATCGATCCCTGCATTATCTCCTGCACTGGAAGGCATTCTCCCAACCATTGCACCGCCAGGGAAATCCCAGTGTACAAGTCTTTAGGTGGACACATATCTTCACTTTTCTTGGACATATACCTAGAAGTAGAATTGCTGGGTCATATGGTATATTAGGGCTTCTCAGGTGGCTCAGTGGGTAAAGAACCTGCCTGCAATTGCAGGAGAGGCAGGAAGCACAGGTTCAATCCCTAGGCCAGAAAGATCCCCTAAAGGAGGGCATGGCAACCCACTCCACTATTCTTGCCTGGAGAATCCCACGGACAGAAGAGCCTGGCAGGCTACAGTCCTTAGGGTCGCAGACAGTCGGACACAACCAAAGCAACAGAGCACGCATGCACGCATGGTATATTATGTGATTATCTGTCTAATGTCTGTCTCTCATACCGGCTGTAAGCCCCATGTGGACAGGAACCAGGTCTCCATTTCATCCCCCATGCCTACAACATAGTCAATAATTATTTGAATGAATGAATGAACAGCAGATGCCCAGTAACCACTAGCGAGCTGGACACCCTGGGCTAGAATGCTGGGAGTCCTGGGTTCCAGGCCCAGCACTACCTCTGCCCAGCTGTGTGTCTCTTGGCCAGAAGCTGGCCCTCTCTGGCCCTCCCATTTCCCTCAAGTGTAATGGCGAAAGCAAGGCAGCCTGGCTGCCTCGAGCCAGCCTACAGAGGCCAGCTTCCCACTCACCACAGGCTCCTCCTCTCCATTTTGGTTGAGTTCGCCTTGCAGCCTCTCTCGCAGCTTCCCAAGTTCTGCCCGCAGGCTGCCCATCTCCTGCTCCTTGGTTTGCAGATCTGCCTCCAGTTCTACCTTCTGTTCAATCAGAGCCTTCCCCTGGGCCTCTACCACTGTGACACGATGCCGGAGGTCATGGTTGATTTTCATCAGCCGGGTCTGCTGCTGCTGCAGCTGTAGAGAGAGAAAGCCCACTGGGCGAGGCTGCCACATACGGTAGCTCATGTAGTGCACTGAACAAAGGCAAACCGTCTACAGGCATGCCATTCATACTGTACATGTTTTGATTTGCTTGAAATTTGCTCACATTCTTACAACTCTGTTGATGCCAGAGATGGGAGTTTATATATTTACTATGATAGTTTTATGACAGGTGGAAGATAAGGGTCTTGTTAGTATATTATGACGATTTTCCAACAGATGGAAGTAACACACTTTGAGAAAGGAGTGTCTTTTTTTAATTTAAGCAGAGACAAAGTATAGCTTTTGGAGGGGCCGGGACAATGCCGGGGAATGAAAGGGGTGAACTGGAGGAAGCCTCAGGGTCAGAAAAAGGCTGACCAGGCCCTGGAACTTCCTCAGTGTGTGTCAACAGTCAGGTCACTGGGCATTGCCACGTTCCTTCCTACCGTTCCAGTGAAGACTTTTCTGGGGGGCCTACCCATGGCAACTGTTTCAGGGCTGGGCACACCAAGCCATGGGCAGGATCCCTACATTATGCAGCCCATGGAGGAAGACCAAGCGGGAGAAGGGGAGCTTTCGGAGGGGAGGATGGAGTCCCTTGCTACCGGCCAGGGGTGGACATGGCAGGTGGGGCCCAGCACTTACCGCCTCAACATCCTCATTCTTCAGCCCCAGCTCCCGATCTTTGGCACGGATCTCATCTCGCTGTTTGTCCACCACCTCCTTCAGCTTCTTCATCACCTGCCGCTCCCGCTCTGACATGCCTAGAGAGGGGCGAGAGGGACCAGCAGGTGAGTCTACCTCCCTCCCCTGCTTAAACCATCGGCAGGGATTTCCCTGGTGGTCCAGTGGCTAACACTCTGCACTCCCAATGCTGGTGGAGTGGGTTGGATCCCTGGTCAAGGAACTAGATCTCACATTTCCATTTTGCGGCAAAGAATTTGCATGCTGCAACTAAGACTTGGAAAAGCTAAATAAATAAATATTTTTTAAATGTTCATAGCAGCATTATTTGTAATAGCCCCAAACTGGAAACTGCCAAAATGTCCATCAACAGTAGAATGAATAGATAAATCTAGACAGTAACAGGCAATGGAACGCTACATAGCAGTGAAAAACAGCAACTACCAGCTCCATTTGAAATCAATAAAGTCAGTTATTTCTCCAGACACTTCCTGCTCCTCAAAGGATACTCTTCAGCTGGAGTCCTGACTGTCAGGCCCCCAGACTGCTGATGGGGAATCACAGGGTCATCTGAGAGTTCTGGGCACTGGGTATCCCTCTCTCAAAACTCCTGGGCAACTGCTGTGAGGCAGGACCTGGGCCTGGGGCAGTGGAACAAGAAGACACGACTAACATTTCCAGAAAAAACACATCTTAGACACAATGCAAGGGCGAGTGTGTGTGTGCATATATCTGTCTGCGTAGGGGAGTGGGGGCTGAAATCAGGTGCAGCCAGAGTCTGTGAAAAAGCCACAAAAACGTTTGCTGTCTGCTCTCTGAGCCCCCATCCTGCAAAGCCCTGGGGCAGAAGTATCAGGGGCTTAGCTCAATCAATTTAATCCTTGGCGGGGCACATTCCACTCTGGAGAAATCAGATAAGTAGAACTCAGTTGGGATGGGGGAAGGGAAGCACGAGGTCTGGAGAAAGGAAATCTGTATTTGGGACCCACCTACATCTGAGTTCCCCAACCAGGGACTGAACTTAGGCCACCAGAGTGAAAGCCCGTCCTAACCTCTGGACCACCAGGGAATTCCCAAAGGAAGGATTTTCCCTTTTGGGCCATACTGCATGGCTTGCAGGATCTCAGTTCCCAGGCTGGGGAATGAATCCGGGCCATGGCAGTGAAGGTCCAGAATCCTAACCACTAGCTACCAGGGAACTCGCCATCCATCACCTTCATGGGTGTTGGTGGCCGCAGGATAGAGCAATCAGAGAACAAATGGTCAAGGGCTGAGAGTCTGGGGCTAGGTTACTTGGACTCATTCGCAGCTGAGCTGGTGCCTGTTTTCTGACTTGCAAATAGGGTTCCCGTGGTGGCCCCATCTGGGGGGCTCTTGTGAGGCTGCATCTGTTAATCTATGTGAAGTACTCACAACAGGCCTAGCACAGAGTGAGTGTCTCCAAGTGTCATTTTATCTATAAAAGAGAAATACCAGTTCTCCTTGCTCCAAACGCTCTGCTAAGACAGAGTCCTAGAGTGCTGGAGAAGTGGTTTGAAAAACTAAAAGGTTAAGTGTTTTGAAGAGACTCACAGACAGAGGTAAAAGCCGGGAGTCGTGCCGTTACTCCCCCAGTCGTGTCCAACTCTTTGTGACCCCGTGGACTGTGGCCTGCCAGACTCCTCTGCCCAGGCGACTTCCCAGGCAAGAATACTGGAGTGGGTTGTCATTTCCTTCTCCAGGGGATCTTTCCAACCCAGGGATCCAACCTGTGTCTCCTGTGCCTCCTGCCTTGATAAAGGATTCTNCAGTCGTGTCCAACTCTTTGTGACCCCGTGGACTGTGGCCTGCCAGACTCCTCTGCCCAGGCGACTTCCCAGGCAAGAATACTGGAGTGGGTTGTCATTTCCTTCTCCAGGGGATCTTTCCAACCCAGGGATCCAACCTGTGTCTCCTGTGCCTCCTGCCTTGATAAAGGATTCTTTACCATCTGAGCAATTATTCAAGTCACCCAGCAATTCAAGACTCTGGGAGCTAAATTAACGATACATTCAGGGGACTTTCCTGGTTCTCCAGTGGCTAAGACTCCATATTCCCAATGCAGGGGTTTGATCCCTGCTCAAGGAACTAGATCCTACATGCCGCAACTAAAGATCCTGCATGCTGCAATGAATACTGAAGATCCCAAATGCTGAAACTAAGACCCAGTGCACCCAAATAAATAAGTAAATAAAAATATTTTAAAAAAGAAAGTACACCTTTGTGCCCAAGAGCAGGGAGACTCTTGGGTGTAAACACTCCAGAGCTCGCTGCCCTGCACAGACTTTATTTGGATTCCTCCTTTCCCTGTCCTGATCCCTCCACTTCCCCCAAGAGTCTTTTCCAGGGGGCACTTCCTTAATAAGTCACCTGCAGAGGAACATCCTTGTCTCAGGGTCTCCTTATAGAAGATGCTGATATAAACAGAGCTTAGTTCATTCTATCCTCAGAATACTTTACAAAGTAGGAATCCTGCTGTTCCCACTGTACAGTTGAAACTGCGGTGCACAGTAGCTAGTGAACTTTCCCAAGGTCACACAGCTGATGAGCGGCACCATCAGGATTCAGGACTCAGGCACTGTTCAGGATTCTAGACAGCATATTAAAAAGCAGAGACATCACTTTGCCAACAAAGGTCCATCTAGTTAACACTATGGTTTTTCCAGTAGTCATGTATGGATGTGAGTATTGGACCATAAAGAAGGCTGAGCACTGAAGAAGTGATGCTTTCAAGCTGTGATGCTGGAGAAGACTCTTGAGAGTCCCTTGGACTTCAAACCAGTCAATCCTAAAGGGAAAAAACCCTGAACATTCATTGGAAGGACTGATGTTGAAGATGAAGCTCCAATACTTTGGTCACCTGATGCGAAGGTCCAACTCGTTGGAAAAGACTCTGATGCTGGAAAGATTGAAAGCAAAAGGAGAAGGGGGCTGCAGAGGATGAGATGGTTAGATAGCATCACTGACTTAATGAGCATGAATTCGAGCAAACTTTGGGAGACAGCAGAGGACACAGGAGCCTGGTGTGCTGTAGTCCATGGGGTCGCAAAGGGTCAGACACGACTTAGCAAGTTAACAACGACAACCAGGATTGAAACTCAGGTAGCCTGGCTCCAGGTTCCACACTCTTGCAACCACTTTATTACCGCTCAAAGTGCTGTATGTAAAATACACATCAGCCATCAACGGATGGGTGGATCAACAAAGTGTGGTCTATCCGTACAATGGGATATTATTCTGCCTTAAAAAGGAAGGAAATTCTGACACACACAACATGGATGAAAGTCAAGGACATTTATGCTCAGTCAAGGACATTTATGCTCAGTGAAGTAAACCAGTCACAAGACAGATATCGCATGATTCAACTTCTGTGAGATACCTGGAGTAGTCAAAATTATAGAGACAGAAAGTAGAATGCCAGTTTCCAGGGGCTAGGGGAGGGAGGCATGGAGAGTTATTTAACGGGACAGAGCTTTAGATCTGCAAGACGAGATGAGGTCGGGAGTTTGGCTGTACAGTGCGAATGTCCTAGACCCAGCTGAACTGAACACTGGGTAAGATGGTTAAGCTGTGCAGATTACTACAACAAAACATGCATAAGACTTTCCTGGTGGTGCAGTGGATAAGAATCCATTTGCCAATGCAGGGGACACAGGTTCAATCCCTGGTCTGGGAAGATTCCACCTGCCACGGAGTAACTAAGCCTGNACCCAGCTGAACTGAACACTGGGTAAGATGGTTAAGCTGTGCAGATTACTACAACAAAACATGCATAAGACTTTCCTGGTGGTGCAGTGGATAAGAATCCATTTGCCAATGCAGGGGACACAGGTTCAATCCCTGGTCTGGGAAGATTCCACCTGCCACGGAGTAACTAAGCCTGAGTCCCAGAACTACTTACTGAGCCCAAGCTCTGGGGCCTGCAAGCCACAGCTGCTGAGCCGGCATTCCTAGAGCCTGTGCTCCGCAACAGGAGTAGCCCCCATTCAGAACAACTAGAGAAAGCCCTAGCACAGCACTGAAGACCCAGCACAGTCAAAAATAAATAAAAAAAAATAAAACATATGTGTATATTGGAGAAGGAAATGGCAACCCACTCCAGTACTCTTGCCTGGAAAATCCCTTAGACAGAGGAGCCGGGTGGGCTACAGTCCATGGGGTCACAAAGAGTTGGACACAATTTAGCAACTAAATATCAACAACATATAACGCTATACATAAATAAATAAGCTACCAAATTTCAAAGACTTAATATGAAAAAAATATGCACAATATCCTATGGATAATTATTTATCGATTTGGCTGCATCATGCAGTTTGTAGGATCTTGGTTCCCTGACTAGTACTGAACCCAGACCCTTGGCAGTGAAAGCGTGGAGTCCTAAGCACTAGACCACCTCGGAATTCCTCTACTGATGATTTTTTAAATCGATTACATGCTGAAGGATGATACTTTGGACCCATTGGTTTAAATAAAAATATTAATGGAATTACTTTCACCTTTTTACTTTTTTAAATGCCACCCCTAGAAAAATTATAATCATATCTGTGACTTGCCTACATTTTTTGGTAAAAGGTAAAAGATGTTCATGATTCAAAGAGTAACGAGAATATTGCCTTATATATATACTTTGAACAGTGCTGTTCTCAGCTTCCCTTCAGAAAATGGCTAAGCGGTCAGTCTTCAGCCTCTCCTAGTGACAAGAGTAGTTTGTCCAGAGCCCAGGAGTTTTTCTCTAGAGGCCTGAGCATATTTTTGTACCCCCACCCCCCAGTCCCATCGCTTCCATATCTGTAATTCATCTCAGCATGTGCTAACTAGTAGTTTCCAAGTGCTGACGGGACAGTTTCCAAACACAAGAGGCAGCAAAGTGATTTTTCATCTGGAGACTTTCGGGGAGCTGGAGACAAGAGACTGACGGGTGCTCTGAGCCCAGCACCCAGTATCAATGGCTGGGCAAGCAGCACTGTTCCAGGCAGGGTTGGCTCTTATTTGTGTTTTGTTTTTCTTTTTTAATGATTTTATTTATTTAGCTGTGCTGGGTCTTCTGGCTGTGTGGGCTTTTCTCTAGCAGCAGTGAGCAGGGGCTTCTCTCCAGTTGTGGTGCTTGGGCTTCTCGTTGCGGTGGCTTCTCCTGTTGCAGAGCACAGGCTTCAGTAGTCTCAGGGCACGAGCTCAACAGTTCAGTTGCAGCTCCCAGGCTCTAAAGCACAGGCTCAGCAGTTGTGGCTTAGTTGCTCCGCAGCATGTGGGATCTTCCTGGATCAAGGATGGAACCTGTGTCTCCTAAATTGGTAGATGGATTCTTTATCCCTGAGCCAAAGGGAAGCCCTCTTTTTTTCTTTTCATAGTGTTTTTTAAAAATTATTTTGTGGCTACCATGCACAGCATGTGGGATCTTTGTTCCGCAACTAGGACTCGAACCCACACCCCCGGCCATGGAAGCCAGAGTCTCAACCACTGCACAGCCAGGCAAGTTCCAGGGCCGGCTCTTCTAAAGAGGCACCCCACCCGCCTCATCCCCTATATCTCTAGTTTGCCCCAAGCGGTGCTGGACACATAGTCTAACTTCATGGGAGCACCTCTCCCCAGGAACCCTCTGTCTTGTGTCTGTTCCTCTCCCAGGTGGAAGAAATGCTCTTGTCCCTGTTGCGTACCCACGGCTTCCTGTGCAAAATAAAAATAACCGTGAGAGGCATGCCTGGCATCCGGCCAGTTTCTCCACTTGGGTGGGGGCTGCAGCCGTGCAGAACACCCAAGCCTCCCTGAGCTCAGCCCTGGGAGCTGGACCCACGCGAGATGCCAATTAAGTGCGTCTCAGATGGCACCTGTGTGGGCTGTCTGATGAAAAGCCCAGCAGGGATGCGGAGAGCCGAGGCACAGCCCTCCCACACAGAGGGTGCCGCAAACACACACATGCAACGAGCCTCGAGAAAGCAGCTCCAGGTGTTGGGATCCACAGCTGGCAGACCCGAGGCCTCTGGGGCATCACTGGGGCAGGCAGGGGAGTTCCCACATCACCCCTGGAGCCCGCTGAGTGACCTCCAGAAATGTCACAAACCAAAAGATGGCTAAGGGTGCCTCATGAAGTTCAACAGTTACCACAGGCTGCAGCAATTCCACTTTGAGGTATATACCTCTCGAAGCACCACAAACAGGGACTTCCCTGATGGTCCAGTGGATAAGACTCCACGCTCCCAATGCAGGGGACCTCGGTTCCATCCCTGGTGGGGGGACTAAGAGCCCAAATGCCCCAGCTAGAGAAGCCTGAGTGCAGCAGTGAAGATACAGGACAGCCACAATTTATTTAAAAGAAAACAAAACACACCGGAAAGATTATGTCCACATAGAACATATACCAGAGCCTTCACAGTGGCACTCTTTACAACAGCTGAAAGTTGGAAACAACCCCGCGTCTGTAGGTGGAGGCATGGATAAAAACAAGACGTGGTCCAAACAGACAAGGGAATATTATTAAGCCATGAAGAGGAAGGCTGCACCTCCTCAGCCTGTTTTCCTTCTTTTTTTCAAAAAGGAGACTGGATAACAATAGCTCATAGTGACACTAGATAGAAACTTTCAGAGTGTGGGCACCAGATACTATTTTAAGCAGCGTACATGTATTAATTCATTTAATCCTCAGCAATCTGATGACAGAGACAGGGTTATCTGTCCCATTTTCACATGGGGCACTTAGGTACACCAAGGTCAAATGACCTGAGCAAGGTCATTCAGCAGGTAAATATCAGGTTAGGAATCACCCCTGGTTAGCATGCTTTGAGCACCAATGCTTATCACTGCTAAGCCTTTTGTTTTCACTGTACCATTCATGTCTCAACAAAGGAAACCCATGGAAAAGAGCTGCTGCCGCACCTGGATCAAACATTTCCTTTCTCCTTGGTCCCTACAGTCCTTATATAGTACGGTACTTTATACTCACAAGAGTTGTAACCTCTGAACTTCAGGTCTCCTCCCTGTAAGTCCACTCCCCTTTATAACAAAATGAGGAGGGGTTTGTATCAGGACCCAAGGAGCTTAAGACTAAAGAGATGGGTCTAGGACTTCCCTGGTGATCCAGGGGCTAAGACTTCAAGCTCCTAATGCAGGGGGCCCAGGTTTGATCCCTTTTCAGGGGACTAGATTAGATATGCTACAACTAAGAGTTTGCCTGCTGTAACTAAAGATCTCAAGTGCCCTAAGCTGAGGCAGCTCCTCAGGGACCAGATAAAATCTTTCTGTGTTTGCTTGCCCAGCACCAGCAGAGAGCCTGGAGTGAAGGTTCTAGATAACTGTTAGTAGGATGAATGACAGCTGGGGTGCTCCAGCGCCATTAAGATCTGGGTGGCCATCCTGGTTTGCTCATTGTTAAACGTGTGCCCATGACATGTACCTCAAATCTCTTCCTAGCACACTCAGAATAAAATCTGAATCTAGGTCTCTAAGGGGCTATGTGATCTGATCCCTGCTGGCCTCTCTGACTTCATCTTTAACCACCTTTGGCCATGATTATCTTCTGTGATGCTGGTCTCCTTNCGTGTGCCCATGACATGTACCTCAAATCTCTTCCTAGCACACTCAGAATAAAATCTGAATCTAGGTCTCTAAGGGGCTATGTGATCTGATCCCTGCTGGCCTCTCTGACTTCATCTTTAACCACCTTTGGCCATGATTATCTTCTGTGATGCTGGTCTCCTTGGCTTTCCATAAACAGTCATGCCCCAGGGCCTTCGTACCTTCTTTACCCCCAAGATATTTACATGGCTCGCTCCCTGACTTAACTAGGGCTCAGATGTCACCTCGTCAGAGGCCCTCCTTGATCACTGTATCTAAAAAAGCTCCCCACCAAGTCAACTCTGTCATATTCCACCCACCTTCCTTTTCAGTTCTTCCAGGACTGTGTTATCTGTTTACATATTTATCATCTCTCTCTTCTGCACTAGAACATAAGCTTCACGAGGGCTGGGGTTTTGTCTTGTCCAAGGTGTATCCCCAGTGCCTAGAAGAGTCTGGAAAAGTGAGGAACCTCTAACAATTTATTAAATGAACCTCTCAGTTTCATCACCTGTAAACCAAGCCACACAATTTCTCTTGGGCAGAGTGATGGCGGGAATGGCTTCCCCAGTGGCACAGTGGTAAATAACCTGCCTGACAATGCAAGAGACACAGGTTTGATCCCTGGTCTGGCAAGATCCCCTGAAGGAGAAAATGGCCACCCACTCCAGTATTCTTGCCTGGGAAATCCCATGGACAGAGGAGCCTGGTGGGCTACAGTCCACAGAGTTGCAAAGAGTCGGACGTGACCGAGCACACACACCTGGCACGTGATGGTGTAAATGCACGTGACATGAGACATGGTGCTTAGGGCCACCCTCAGGACNCCCACTCCAGTATTCTTGCCTGGGAAATCCCATGGACAGAGGAGCCTGGTGGGCTACAGTCCACAGAGTTGCAAAGAGTCGGACGTGACCGAGCACACACACCTGGCACGTGATGGTGTAAATGCACGTGACATGAGACATGGTGCTTAGGGCCACCCTCAGGACTCACTGGTGATACTGGTGATGACAATGGGAAGAGCCTTTTCCCTCACCTCCCATGCCAGCCCCTCCTCTTACCTTCATGTTTCTGGAACTCCTCCTCGGAGAAGCTGACGTCCTTGTGGGAGAGGTTGGTCATGAGCTGCTTGTTCTCCTCCTGCAGCTGGGCAATCTGAGAAAGGAGATCTTGTGCTTCCCCTCGCCACACGTCTTCCACCAACTCCAGCTCCTGCAAGGGCAAGGGGCCGGTGTGGGTCACTCACTGCCTGCCCAGGGCAGCAGCCTTACCCACCCCACCCCAACACTCAGGAGCAGCTCAGAGATGCTGGAGCTTTGGGGTTGTTCCCTTCTCCACAAGAACCAGGCATCAGCAGGTGAGCAGTTCAGGCATCACCAGCCCACAAGGCAACTTCACAAAAACTAGAAGGCGTCCTTCCTCTGGGCAAAGCCCGCACTTACACTGTTAGGACCCAGGCAGGTTAGAACCGCCCTGAAGACAACCATGGCACCAGATCTGCACCTTTTAACAACCCAGACAGGAGACATAGGAGGGAGTGGCAGCCCCAGGTTACAGGGGCCTGAATGTACCTGCCCTCTGGGGAGGTCACATCCCTGATCCTCAGACAGACTTTCCATCCAAGCAGGACACACCTCTTTCCAAGAGGCAGAGAGAGCTGCAAAGATCCCAGGGATGCTCCCTGGCCCCGAAGCTCCTAGTATACCTGAAACAAGCACCTCTTCTAGTAGCCTTGAGCAACTAACTTTAGAACTCTGAGCCTCAGCTTTCCTTAGCTAGGGAGCCCTAATATCAAGGCTCACAGTGAAGAAAACAAAAACACTAATTTGAAAAGATACGTGCACCCCTCTGTTTACAGTAACATTATTTACAATCAAGATCTGGAAGCAACCTGAGTGTCCACTGATAGATGATAGTGGATAAAGAAGACAAGGTCTGTTTACACAATGGAATATTACTGAGCTGTAAGAAACAATGAAATCTTGCCATCTGTGACACCGATGGACCTAGAGGGTATGATGCTAAGTGCAATGAGTTAGAGAGAGACAAATACCATACGATTGCAGTTATTTGCAGAAGCTACAAAGCAACATAGATACAGAGAACAAACAGGTGGTTGCCAGAAGTGAGGGGACTGGAGCGGGAGTGAAATACGTGAAAGGTGTTAAGAGGTACAAACCTCCAGTTACAAAATAAATAAGCCACGGGGATATAATATACAGCATAAGGAATACAGTCAATAGTATCGTAATAACTTTGCATGGGGACAGATGGTTCCTACACTTATCATGGAGATCGTTTCATCATATACATAAATGTCAAATTACTACACTGCACACTTGAGACTAATATATAATACTGTGTGTCAACTATGTTTCNGGAATACAGTCAATAGTATCGTAATAACTTTGCATGGGGACAGATGGTTCCTACACTTATCATGGAGATCGTTTCATCATATACATAAATGTCAAATTACTACACTGCACACTTGAGACTAATATATAATACTGTGTGTCAACTATGTTTCAGTAAAAAAAAATAAAGGCTTACTGGTTGAATGTGAGGGTAAACAAGATGCCTATTAAATAATCTTGTGGATGGCTGTAATCAGAGAAATGCTGTAATCAGAGAAACAGATAATAACAAGTGTTGGCAAGGATGTGAAGAAACTGGAACCCCCCTGCATCACTGGTAAGAATGTAAAATGACGCAACCACGGTGGAAAACAGTCTGGCGGTTCCTCAATAAGTTAAACATAGTTACCATTTGACCCATCCATTCCACTTGTAGGGTCTGAGAAATGAAAACATGTGTCCACACAGAAACATGTACATGAACCTTCACAGCAGCTTTATTCATAATTGCTGAAAGGCAGAACCAACTCAAACGTCCATCAGCTGATGAGCAGGTACATGAAATGTGATGTATCTGCACGATGGAATGTAACTCAGACAAAAGGAATGAAGCATCGACACAGGCTACAGCCTTGATGAACCTTGAAAATATGATGCTGAGCGAAAGCAGCCAGACGCAAATGGTCACTCAATGTGTAACTCCGTTGATGGGAAATGTCCACGATACAGATGGACATACAAAATCCACAGATACAGAAAGTATATTGGCAGCTTGGCAGGGGCAGAAGGGTTGGTGGAGCATAAGGAACGACTGTTAATGGGCCTGGGTTTTCTTTCTGGAGTAATGAAAATGTTCTAAAACTGACTGTAACACAAGTCTGGGAAAAAACTAAAAAAACATTGAATTGTGTATGCTCTGAATGGGTGAACTGTATGCTATGTAAATTATATTCAATAAAGCTGTTGCCAAAAAAACAGGTATTTTGTAAAACCATTAACTGTATAGAATGCTTGCTTAAAGCATGGATACTGGAGCCTGTTGACCTGAGCATGAATTTAATTTCTGCCACTTACTAGCTGATCTTGGACAAGTTATTCAATCTTTGGGTGCCATGGAGATGAGGAAGATAGTGTAATATCTACCCTGCAGGTTTTCATGAGGATTAAATGGTTAATATATGTAGATATTTGGAACTGGGCCCAGTACCCAGAAAGCGCTAAACATATGTCCGTTGATTTCTGGTCCTCCTACAACCCATCCCAAGCCGGCCCAGGTGGCCAGATGTCAGCATCGCCTCCGTTCATCTTTTAAATAAGTTCCTAAATCCCATCGCCTTCATTAGGAAGCCTGCTGAACTTGGGAAATGAGAGGTAACAACTCAAGTATTCATACAGCTGATTCAAGGTCACCAGGGGAGGTGAAGAGTGGGGCCAAAGGGCAGAAGCAGTGATTGAAAGACGGAGTGGCCATAGGACCTTCCCACATGCAGGTGTGGACTGGAAGTAGAGTCAAGCTCTTCCTGCCCCAGTCCTCTCTGCTCCCGCCTGACAAAGGCTGGGCACACAGAGGGCCCCAGTGCTATCAGCCTATCAATCAAGTGTAACTGGATGAAGGAGGCAGAACAATGCCCCCAAGAGATGTCCACAACCTAATCCCCCTGGAACCTGAGAATATGTGACCTTGTGCAGCAGAAGGGACCCTGAGATGGGGAGATGCTCCTGGGTTATCACAGGTGGACCCAATGTAATCACAAGGGCCCTTAAACATAAAAGAGGGAGGCAGGAAGGGCAGAATCAGAGATGAATGATGGGGGGACTTCCCTAGTGATCCAGTGGTTAGGACTCCACGATCCCACTGCAGGAGACGCGGGTTCAATCCCTGGTCAGAAAACTAAGATCCTGCATACAATGTGGTGACAGAAGCAGAGATCAGAGTCAGAGATTTGATGATGCCACACTACTGACTCTGAAGATGGAAGAAGGGGCCACAAGCCAAGGGATGCTGGTGGCCCCCCGGAGCTGGAAAAGGCCAGGAAATGGATTCTCCCCTAAAGTTGCCAGAAGGAATGAATTTCTTGACACCTGTTTTTAACCCAAGTGAGACTCCTTTCTGACTTTTGACCTCCAGAGTTTTATCCAGTATTCATATTGATATTATTCATAGTATCATATTATCCAACATGATAATAAATTTGTGTTTTGAGTCAGTAAGGCTGAGATGGGGATACCAGACCACCTGATCTGCCTCTGGAGAAACCTATATGCAGGTCAGGAAGCAACAGTTAGAACTGGACATGAACAACAGACTGGTTCCAAATAGGAAAAGGAGTATGTCAAGGCTGTATACTGTTACCTGGCTTACTTAACTTATATGCAGAGTACATCATGAGAAACGCTGGGCTGGAAGAAGCACAAGCTGGAATCAAGATTGCTGGGAGAAATATCAATCACCTCAGATATGCAGATGACACCACCCTTATGGCAGAAAGTGAAGAGGAACTAAAAAGCCTCTTGATCAAAGTGAAAGAGGAGAGTGAAAAAGTGGGCTTAAAGCTCAACATTCAGAAAACTAAGATCACGGCATCTGGTCCCATCACTTCATGGAAAATAGACGGGGAAACAGTGGAAACAGTGGCAGACTTTATTTTGGGGGGCTCCAAAATCACTGCAGATGGTGACTGCAGCCATGAAATTAAGACACTTACTCCTCGGAAGGAAAGTTATAACCAACCTAGGTAGCATATTGAAAAGCAGAGATATTGCTTTACCAGCAAAGGTCCATCTAGTCAAGGCTATGGTTTTTCCAGTGGTCATGTATGGATGTGAGAGTTGGACTGTGAAGAAAGCTGAGCGCTGAAGAATTGATGCTTTTGAATTGTGGTGTTGAAGAAGACTCTTGAGAGTCTGTTGGACTGCAAGGAGATCCAACCAGTCCATCCTAAAGGAAATCAGTCCTGGGTGTTCATTGGAAGGACTGATGCTGAAACTGAAACTCCAATACTTTGGCCATCTCATGCGAAGAGTTGACTCATTGGAAAAGACCCTGATACTGGGAGGGAATCGGGGCAGGAGGAGAAGGGGACGACAGAGGATGAGATGGCTGGATGGCATCACTGACTCGATGGATGTTAGTTTGAGTGTACTCCGGGAGTTGGTGATGGACAGGGAGGTCTGGCGTGCTGTGATTCATGGGGTCACAAAGAGTCAGACACAACTGAACGACTGAATTGAACTGAACTGAACTGACTAAAGGCTGTGGTAATTAGCTACAGCAGCAATAAATGGATACAGTTCATCTATTATCCCTCAGTTCTTTTTTTTTATTCTTCTCTCAGTGAACTGATTGGGGAGCTGGTTCTTACCCCTGAGCTGATCAAGGACAATTTGATCTTGCCTCCACACCACTTCTTTCCCAGGAAGTGGCCCCTGACCGATCATCTCCTTCACCTTTTCTCAGCACTGTTTTCAAACTCCTTTTGCCGGCCCATGAGGCCCAGAGTGATCAGATCCCTGTACCTCCCTGAGGGATTCCCAGTTGGCTCAGCAGTAAAGAACTTGCCTGCCAATGCAGGAGGTACAAGAAATGTGGGTTCAATGCCTGGGTTGGGAAGATCCCCTGGAGAATTAAATGGCAACTCACTCCAGTATTCTTGCCTGGTAAATCCCAAGGACAGAGGAGCCTGGCTGCTACAGTCCATGGGGTTGCAAAGAACTGGACACAACTTAACCACCAAACAATGTCTCCCTGACCTCTTCCTCACTTGCTCTGCTCTAGTCATACCAGCCTTCTTTGTATTCCATGCACACACCAGCCTCCTACCTCAGGGCCTTTGCACTTGCCGCACTTCCTGCCTAGAATGCCCCTCCCCTAGATCTCCCTATGGCTGGTACCTACCCGTCATCTGGATCTCAGCTCAGACAGCACTTCTCAGGGAAAGGATTCCTTACTGCTCCATCTATGAGACCCCAGTGCTGACCAGTCTCTTATATTTCCTCATTTTATCTTCTTATGAAGATATGATAAGCTGAAATTTTTTAAACTGTAAAAAAAAAACCCGATCTCCTCATGCTAGAATCATCATTCTATTAGAGTAGCCATTAGTCATGTGTCTACTGAGCACTCGGAATGCAGCTGGTCTCAACTGAAACATGCAGTGAGGGTTAAACACTCACCGAATTTCAAAGACACGGTAGGAAAAAAAGAATGCAGAATACCTTATCATTAATATTTTGATAACTGTGTGGTGATCGATGGTAACCTTAGGTGGTAATCATTTTACAATATACACATATATCAAAGCATAATGTTGTACACCTAAAACAGTGTTATCTGTCAATCACATCTCAATAAAAAGTACCTTTACATTGATTACATGTTGAAATAACATTTTGGAAAGCCTGGGTTTGGTTATTAAAATTAACTTCATCTGAGGCATTTCCTGGTTGTCCAGTGGTTAGAACTAGGTGTTTTCATCGTTCTGGGCCCAGATTCAATCCCTGGTCAGGGAGTTAAGAATCTGCAAGCCACAGGTAAGGTAAAAAAAATGTTAACATCACCTATGTGTTTGTATCAATGTGACACTCCACATTTATTTCTACAGGACAGCACTACGCTAGAAAGTCAAGCCCTTGAAGACAAAGACCTCACCTCTTGTGGTCACCGCTGTGGCCCAGAACAGTGCCTGGCACTTTGTCGGTATTCAATAAATATATCTGTTGAATGAATAAATGCATAACGTATGCTATTTACATGATATGCATCTGCCACTGCTTTCTAAAGTCTCTTTCTGTGTTCTCCCGTCTTCCCTGTCATGCACTCGCTGCCTGAGATGAGGACCTAGTCTTCCTTTCCTTTGCATCACCCATGTCACCTGGGAAGGCGCTATGCAAGCTGTGGTCGGTCAGCGGGACTGTGAACTGCTCAACCAGGCAGTACCTGGTAAGATGGTGGCCTAGGTCTGAGCGATGAACAGAACTGAGTCTTTGGGGGTCTTTTGGGAGGTGGAGTAAAAGAGAGGGTGCAGGCTTTACTGGAGCCATATTTGCTTTGTTTTTATTTTTTTTGACTGCACCATTCAGGATGCAGGATCTTAGTTCCCCAAGCAGGAATCAAACTGGTGTCCCCTGCATTGGGAGCTTGGAGTCTTAACCACTGGATCACCCGGGAAGTCCCTGAAGCCAGTTGGGAGAAAAGGAAGAAAGGAAAGAAGGGAGAGAAGGAAGGAGGCAAAAAAGGTGGGAGGCAGGAATGAACAGACAGACAGATAAGATCAAGGACATGCTAAGAAGATTTTTGCGGAAATAACACCTTGAAGATCCTTTGAGGCTTATCAGGGGGTGGGGGTGGGGTGGAGGAGGGAATAAGAGGAGGCTCTCTTGATCTCGAGAATATGAAGTCAAGGGGACTGGAGCTGGGATGGAAAAAAAAAGGATTTTGTCCTCCAAATTCTAAAAAATCATCCTCAGTGTTTACAAATGAGCCCTGGCTCTGAACACATTGGTGTTTACTTTCCGGCCAATAGCACTCCAGAAGTGACAAGTGCAGCTGGCTGGGAATTCCACCTGACTCCAGGCCTAGTGGCCTCCAATGGCTCCCAAGGGTGTCTCCCAGCCCAGCTGCAGCAGGACTTAAAATGCCAAGGATGGGGACACAGGTGCCAGGACTTGTGTGACTTGGCCCCTAGTCCTTGTCAGTAAGAAGCAGTTTGTATGTGAGCATCTCAAGGTGCCTTCCTTCCTCGACCTTTTGGGAGAGTCCGGGTACCTAGGGTGGGGGAAACATTTCCAACATCAGCCTAAGAGAGCTCTGTGAAATCCCCTCCTGACCCAAAAACAAAAGTCAACACTTGGCAAAGCCCTCAAAATGGGCCAGGTTTTGTCCTGAGCACCGTAACCCTATGAGATGGGTACTATCAATATTATATTTCCCTTTTGTATAGCCTATTATTAATATTCCCTATTATTAATATTTCCCTATTGTATAGCCCAGAAGCTGAGGCACAGAGAGGTGAGGTGATTTGCCCAGGGTCACACAGCCCATGAGTGACAGCACTTTAAACCAGGCTATCTAACTCCAAAGGCCCTGGGAATCTTGACTTTAATTACAGGGCAGAGGACATTTTCAAGCTCCCTGTGAGATCTTAGAAACACTGTCTGAGGCTTGGGAGCTTGAATTTCCTTCCTGACCTCAGGACACAAGGACCTCTGAGGACAAACACAATCAAACCTCCAAAATGTGAGTGCTTTGAGTCACCCAGGGACCTGCCCTTGAGGTTAAGACTGCGCGCACAGCCCAGGCTCTCTTCCTTGAAAAGACACAGACCTCAAAGCACACAGTAGGTTGATGGCTGGCAGGTGAGTTTCAGAGAGGCCAGGGGTATTTTCCTGAGGACACACAGCGAGTCAGAGTCCGCTCAGACACCGTGATCCTCCAAGGAGAAGCGTTTCCTCTCATTCTCAGGCTCAAGGGTCTGCCAGGAGCTTCCCTGGGCTGAGGTTGGGACAGGAAACCACAGGTCTCCCACTTCCTTTTCCCCAGCCACCTCGTGGACTGTGAGGAGTCCCTGATTCATGAGCCCAGAAGGATTCTTGGTCACAAGCAGAAGCTGAGCCTTAAAGGTGCCCCAAATCATCTTCCTCCAATTCAAGGCGGGTGGGAAGAGATACTAGAATTAGTCTCAGCACTAACTTGGGACAAATCCTTCCATGCGGATCCTCAGTTTCTTCATCTGTAAAATGAAGGGAATTATCCCTACCTCACAGAGTAAAGTCAAGGTGGGGAAACCAACCTAGGTTAATAAACTCGAAGGAACTCTGGAGAGTCATTGGCAATCAAGAGCCCAGAGACTGAGGGTCAATGAACTCGGTGGCTGGAGGTCCCATCCCCTTGGCTCTGAAAAGGTCTGGAGTACGATGAAGAAAGGAGCCTGTGTCACACCTTCTGGGTAGCACTGAAAGGTAGGGGCGCTTATTTCATTTCTGGAAAAGAATAATATTATCTAAGCACTTTAGATACTATTCCACTTAATTCTTATAAGGCGGGTCCTATTCCTATCGCCATTTGATATGTGAGGAAAGGAAGCACAGAGAGGTGAAATAACTTACTCAAGGTGGCACAGCTATTAAATGGTGAAAGTGGAGTTGGAACTCAGGTCTGACTCCAGCCAACTACCCTTAATCTCTGTGGGTGGTACATGCCAGGTGCCCAGGCTGGGTAAGAGGGCCAGGGGCCTCGCTCCTTCCCTCATCCAGTAGGATCTTCTCTCATCTATTCCCTGTATACACATCCGTGTGCACCTACAGAACCCCAGTGCTGAAAGGCTCCCTAGGTCCCAGCGGCCCCACTGCCCGGATGGGCAGACTGAGGCTACCACCCACCTTCTGGTGCTTGCGCTCCTTCTCGATGCGGTCCATCCTTTCCAGCCGCAGTCGGTCCAGCTCGAGGCGCAGCTCGTCCAGTTCGGGAGCGACGTGGTGGCGGCTGACGAGCACCTCCAGGATCTCCAGAACACGCACGACCTTGGGCATGAGGCGCGCGATGGCCTCGCAGCCGTGCTGGTCGATGACCCGCTCGAACTCGTGGCCCACGAGCGACGCGATGTCGTACACGTCCATGACCGTCAGCTCCGCCACGTTCTTCTCCAGCGCCGACTCGGCCGCCAGCGCCGACCCCCGGTCCTCCTCCATGGCCCCCCGCCCAGCCTCTCCCCCACCCCGCAAACTAGTGCAACTCCCAAACTTGCCGCTGTCGAGAGCAGCGCCGGGGCCGGGCCCACCTTTCGCCGCCGCCGCCGGCCCGCGCTTAGCTGGCCCTCGGGCGAGGACGCACCAGGCAGGCGGCGGGCGTCGGCATGGGCGGAGGCGGCGGGCCGGGAGCCGGAGGCTAGCGATCAGGATGCGGGTCTCGGCGCTCGGATCGGCCCGGAGCCTGCTCCCCAGTGAGGGGAGGAGGAGGCGGCGGCGGCTGCGAGGAAGGCGCGCGCGTGCGCAGGCCCGCGGCGCCTCCCAAGTTGGGAATCCGAGTTGGGCGCAATGGAGGCGCGAGGTCTGGCTGGAAAGCGGGCTCCACTGCCCTCTCGCAAGCAGTCCTCGCCCGAGGGCTCGCCCCCACGCCCTGGGCCTGAGAAGGAAGGGCGGCCGCGGCTCCTCTGGGAAACTTTGGCGGCGGCGACGCCGGCTGACCAGCTCCCCCCGCGGGGATGCCGCGCGCCCCGCCCAGATCCCGGCCTGGAGAGGGGCGCGCCCGGCTGCCGCCGCCCGAGGGCGCCCTGGGGTCCCGGCGGGCACCGCCCCCCCACCCTCCGACTCTGCAGCCCCCCGCCCCGCTCCCGCAGCTCCACTTGCCTCCAGAGGCTTCCCCGCCTCCAGCCGGCGCCCCCAGCTCGTCCGGAGGCGCCACCCCCGCCTCCGGCGCGGTCCTAGCTCCTCCTCTCCCAATCCCGTCGCGCAGGGGTCGAGACTAGCCCAGAGGAGAAGCGAGGTGGGTGGTGGGGTGCGGAGGCGGTGGGGCTGCGGGTCGCAGATCTCTTGGGACCACTCACAGCGCCGGGGGGCCACTCTGCGTTGCAGAGAAATGGAGGGCTCTGGAGGTGGACTCGGGGATGCGGCCCATCCCGGGAAAGAGTGGAGGACCCCGCGGCTCGCCTACCCTCCCAGCCGACCGGGTCAGCGGGCGGACCTGGCGGCGCCGGGCCCTGAGCTTCAGGAGAGGGACAGAAAGATCAAGGGGTCCTCTGATCCCTAAGCCTCCGGGCTTCCCCGCTTGCCTGCCAGCCACATCCGTTAGCGGCTCTTTGTGACCCCTACACCACTTTACAGAGGCGGTGAGAACAGGCTTTGAATTTCAGCTTTCTTGTCACAAGTCCCCTGTCCTTTCGACCTGGCTAAATCTGTTAGTCCATCAGACCGCCCTTCCTCGCCCAGGTGAGCCTTCCTGGAAGCCACAACCCCATCCTTCACATCCTCTCCTCCCCATCTCCACATCGCCCCTCGTACTCCCATAAAGCTGCTCTTAACACAGTGAGTTTTGACCAAGGTTACACTTCCCTCTTCAGAGCTCCTTGAAGTCAGAAAAAACCCTGAATGCCATTGTAGCCATAATGTGCACCCCAACTTGACACACATTATTTAAAACTAAAAATGCTTAAAGTTTATGTAAATATATATATATAATTTTTATGTATGTATTTTTGACTGTGCCGGGTCCTTGTTGCTGCACGGGCTTTTCTCTAGTTGCAGTGCACAGGCTTCTCTTTGCACTGCTTCTCCTGTGAAGCACAGGCTCTAGGGTGCCCAGGCTTCAGGAGTTGTGGTACATGGGCTCAGGGGTTGCAGCCTCCTGGCTCTAGAGCATAGGCTCAGCGGTTGAGGCACACAGGCTTCATGCTCCGCAGCATGTCGGATCTTCCTGGATCAGAGATAGAACCCGTGTTTACCACTGAGCCACCAGGGAAACCGTAAAAATGTTTAAAGTTTAAAATGTATTGAGCATTTGCTTTATATTTAGTTTAAAAGTAGTGTTTACCATGTATGGGGCATTATGCCAGGTACTTTACGAATACTTCTTGAAGTCTGGCCTCATGACCATCAGGGTTCCTCAATGCCTGAAGGGTCCCTTTGAGGTCCCTTTGCTAGCTATATCAGTGACAGGCTGCATCTTCTTCCTATAGGTAATACAAATCAGCATATCATGAATGACTGAATGTGCAGATACAGATCTTAGGGGCTTGCTCTCTGATAATGAGCTAGATTTTATTTTTTATTTTTTTTTTCTTTATGAGCTAGATTTTAAAGAGATTTGCAAAAATATGGAACAGTGTCACTGTCCTCAGCACTTGTTTGTTTGTTTTGGAGCGTAGTTAATTTTTATTGAAAAAATTCATGCTAACATGCCATGTGTCTGTTTTAAATTAATCAGTGTTTTTTTTTAAAAACAGCTTAAATGTCTAGTTACAGTAGGTATCAATAGATGTAACATTTTAACAAGGTCCCTTTAAGGTCTTCAACAGTTCTTCAGAGTCACCGAGAGGGAAAAGTTTGAGACCTGCTGCCTTACTACTTCCTAAGAAGTATTATTGTACTCTAAATAATACAGAGGAAACTGAGGCGCAGAGAAGTCAAATCACTTGCCCGAGGTCAGACAAGCTGATAAGTGTTAAAGCCGGGGTCAGATCTGTGCACAGCATCCCAATAAAGTGGATCTGTGATTTGTTGTTTAGTCACTAAGTCTTGTCCAACTTTTTGTGAGTTCATGGACTATAGCTGCCAGGCTCATCTGTCCGTGGGATTTCCCAGGCAAGAACACTGGAGTGGTTTGCCATTTCCTTCTCCAGGGGATTTTCCCAACCCAGGGATTGAACTCAAGTCTCCTGCATTAGCTGGCAAATTCTTTACCATCTGTGCCACCTGGGAAGCTCTGATCTATGATTATCTCCACCCTAAATCAAGGACAGTGAGGAATAGGGAGGGACATTAACTTCCTGTAACAAATTGCCACAAACTTGACTTCAAACAATAGGAACATTCTCTGACAGTTTGGGAAGCTGGAAACAAGAAGTCAAGGTGTGCTTCCTCTGATGGCTCCAGAGGAGGATCCATCCTTGCCTCTTCCAACTGCTGGCTTCCGTAGCTCAGTAGCTCGTGGCAGCAGCACTCCAGTCTCTGCCTTTGTCTTCATATGGCCTTCTCGGTAGGTCTGTCTTCTCTGTCTCTGTCCACTGGTTAAGACTCAGCACTTCTGCTGCAGAGGGCAAGGGTTTGATCCCTAGTGGGGAACTAAGATCCCACCCACATGCTGCTCAGAGCTGCAAAAAAAGAAAAAAAAAAAAAAAAGGAACACTTGTCTTAGATTTAGGACCTACCCACACAACCCAGAATGATCTCATCTTGAGATCCTTAATCACATCTCTATAGACACTTTTAAAAATAAGGTCACATTTACAGGTTCTGGAGATTAGGATAGAAACATAGCTTGTTTTTTTGGGGGGACAGGTGTCAGGAGTGGTGGCACCATTCAACTTGACACAGGAGGTCAGGTAACTTGTTTAGGGTCCTACAGCTAGGAGGGATGGAGCTGAACCTGGTGTGCCCCCACAGTGAACTAAGGGATAAGTAATGGATGCTTAGACTGAGGAAACTTTGCCTTCCTCAAAGCAGGCAGCAAAGATGTACTGAGAATCCGCTGGGAGGGGACANGTAACTTGTTTAGGGTCCTACAGCTAGGAGGGATGGAGCTGAACCTGGTGTGCCCCCACAGTGAACTAAGGGATAAGTAATGGATGCTTAGACTGAGGAAACTTTGCCTTCCTCAAAGCAGGCAGCAAAGATGTACTGAGAATCCGCTGGGAGGGGACAAGGCTAGAGGAGCCACAGTGTCAGCCAGCAGCTTGAGCCTCAGGACCGGGACAGGAAAAGGATGGGAGAGTGGAGGAGATGGAAATGACTTTAGGAAGGGAAAGGGGAGGCAGGAGTCCAAGGTGACCTCCCCCGCCCGCACCCAGATGATGAGCCTGAGTTCTTCAGAGAATGTTTACAATCTTAAGAAAAGGAGGGAGAGGCAGTTAAGCTCTGATGGTTAAGTTTCCAGATCACTCTACATTCTAAGCTTGATGCAGTCACTGACAGGCTGTGTGGCCTTGGGCCAGTCACATGACTCCTTGGGGCCTCAGGTTCCCTCTCTGTAATATGGGGTCACAAAGGGTAATTGTGATTATTAAACAAATAAGCATATGAGCCAGCCACACAAAGTTCTATAGAAAAACCAGATGAAGATGAAAGAAACTTGGAGGCGGGAATTCCCTGCTGTCTAAAATTAGGACCCCATGCTTCTGCTGCAAGGGTCCAGGTTGGATCCCTGGTCAGGGAACAAAGATCCCAAAAGCCATGTGGCATGGCCAAAAAAAAAAAAAAAAAAAGGAAATCTGGAGATGTCTGGGTTGGGTGTAGATGTCCAGTTGACAGGCGGGGACCTGGAGCTGAAACTCAGGACTAGAGCAGTTGATGTGGTAAGACCAATATTGACATTGACTCATTCAATAAAGACTTAGCTCTTAATAAATTGCCACATTCACTGCTAAACCTGTGAGCTATGACAATATCTGAGAGACAGGATTACTGCTCTTGTGGGAAACAGATGGGAAACAAGTAAAACCAAAAATAAACTAATTTCAGATAGAACAAGAAAGGATTGAGAAAGAGGAGGGGAATTAACAAATTAGTGTGTCACAGGAACTAGATGTGTTAACACAATTCAATTTCAAAAAAGAGTTCCAGACACCGTATTGTCTCACCTACAAATATTTTAATATGTATTTCTAAAACATAATGAAATTGTAAATCTACAGTATCATGATCACGCTTGAAAAAAATTAATAATTTCTTCATATCAAGCATCCAATGTTTGAAATGTTGTTTCATGAGTTTATTTTTTTTAAGTTTGTTTAACTCAAGATCCAAATCATACCCACATATTGCAATTGGTTGATACATCCTTTAGTCTCTTTAAATCCTCCTCCATCTCTTCCTTTTTCTCCTTCCCTTGAAGTCATTTTGGTGATGAAACAGGACTGTTTGCCTTATAGAGATTCTCAGTCTAGATTCTGATAGTTTTACCCTCTGTAAAGTCCTTTAATATGTTTGTTCCCTGTCTTTTCTTTAGACTGGTGTTGGATTGAGAGGTTGATCTGATTTGAATTCAGTTTATTTGGTACGTGTTCTAGCATTTCCTTTTGTTAGGAAAGATTCTTTTTTGTTTAGATGTAAATCATCTGGGGGTGATACTGACCCTTTTAATGCGTGCAATTCAGTAGTTTTCAGTATATTCACAAAGTTGTGCAACCATTATGCTTGTGGGCTAAGTCACTTCAGTTGTGTCTGACTATTTGTGACCCTGTAGCCCACCAGGCTCCTCTGTCCATGAGATTCTCCAGGCAAGAGTACTGGGGTGGGTTGCCATGCCCTCCTCCAAGGGATCTTCCTGATCCAGGGATTGAACCAGTGTCTCTTACATCTTCTGCAATGGCAGGCGAGTTCTTTATCCCTAGTGCCACCTGGGAAGACCCATGACCACCCTGTAATCTCACATTTACATTAACTGGCCCATAAAATCCTGTACCTATTAATAGTCAACCTCCATTCCTCTCTGCCCAAAGCCCCTGGTCACCACTAATCTGCTTTCTGGATCTATAGATTTGTCTATTCTGAACATTTCATATAAAAGAGTCATATACTATGTGACCTCATGTCTGACTTCTTTCACTTAGCATCATGTTTTTCAGAAATATTTCTATTTGCTTATTTATTTGACTGTGCTTGGTTTTGGTTACAACATGCGGGATCTTTGATCTTTGTTGTGGCATTTAGGATCTAGTTTTCTCTGACCAGGGATCGAACCCAGACCCCCTGCATTGGGAGTGCAGAGTCTTAACCACTGGACCATCAAGGAAGTCCCTTTAACTCATTTAATCCCCACAAAAATTGATTATTCCCATTTTACAGATGAAAAACTGAGACAAAGAATGATTCAGTGCCTCACCAAAGATCATATAACAAACAGACCTACTGCATCAAATATGAACTTGGACCCAGAATCAATTTCTGGTCTTCTCTTCAGCCGCCCTCCCCACTGCTCCCCGACTTGCCCCATCCAATCCAGGCTCAGCCTGCTGACTCACACTCAAACAGAGCACATTTGTTCCTTGGGCTTCACACACATGGCCTGTGGTCGTCTCTTATTCCCTCCGTATCATATGATTCCATTTATTCAGAATGTCCAGAATAGGCAAGTGCACAGAAAGCAGGTTGGTGGTCGCAGGGTTGCCCCACCTGGCACACGAAAGGTACTCACTCAATAGTCGTGAGCTTCCTGGGTGGATCAGGGCCTTTTCTCTTTTCCTACCTACCCTCTTCTGGAGCCTGGTTTATCTCAGAGAAACGAGGAGTTCTGTTCCTATGAAGTGATCTGAAGAAAAGTACTATTAAACCACAGGCAAAACAACACAGAAGGTGGAAACAACCCAGAAGTCCACTGTGAGATGAATAAACAAAATGCGGTCCATCCATACAATGAAACATGATTCCTCTATAAAAAGGAATGAAGCACCAACACAGGCTACAACAAAGATAAACCTCAAAAACGCGACGCTGGAGCCTTCCCTCATGGTCCAATGACTAAGACTCGGCTCTCCCAATGCAGGTAGTCTAGGTTCGATTCCTGGTCAAGGAACTAGATCCTAAATGCCACATCGAAGATCAAAGATCCCACATGCCATAACTAAGACCCAGCACAGCCAAATCAATAAACAAATAGAAATACATATTTTTGAAAAACATGATGCTAAGTGAAAGAAGTGAAACAAGTCACATCTGAGGTTAGATAGTATATGATTCCTTTATATAAAATGTCCAGAATAGACAAATCTGTAGATCCAGAAAGCAGATTAGTGGTGACCATGGGCTTCAGGCAGAGGAGCATGGAGTGTGACTGTTAATAGGTACAGGGTTTTATGGGGCAGTTAATGAAAATGTGAGATTAGAGAGTGATCATGGGCACAAATTCGATCCCTGGTTGGGGAACTAAGACTCCACATGGCCAAAAAAAAAAAAAAAGTTAAAACATGTGAAATGTCTAGATCAGAGGCTGGCATGTGGTAAGAGCTACATTAATGTTAGCTACTGCTCTTAGTATTATTATTGTTATTACTACTACATTTGCTGTTACTGTTACCACTGAAGCATTTCATTCAGAGCAGTGACAACCTGGAATCAACACTGTTCTCTTACCATGGTGTTTGAAGCTACTAGAGGAATTAGAAATTAGGGCAACCAAGTCCCATCAATTGTACCTGCAACACATCTTAGAAATTCTTCTACTTCCTCATCTCCCTCCTACCTACCACCCTAGCACCACTTAATATTATTTCACCACCTGGAAGGCTACAGTAGGCTTCTAACTGAGTTTTCTTCTACTCAACAGTCAGTAATCTGTTTTTTTTTCCCTCCACTACATGGCATGTGGAATGTTCCTGACTAGGGATCAAACCTATGCCCCCTGCAGTGGAAGCATGGAGTCTTAACCAATGGACTACAGGGGAAGTCTGCATTCAATAATCTTGATAAATGCATACATTGTATCACACCAGGTATGAATACCAAGTTATAATAAGCCCAAAGTCCTTCCCAAGGCTGACATAATGTTTATAGTCATCTTCACCTCACACCTAAGTAACGCACTGTCTGAGCACCAGCCACCCTTCTGTTCCTTTAGTCTTTCTATGTACATGGTTCATCTAGTCCAAACTCACATCCTTGTTGAGAGCATCCAAATGGCTGAGCTTGGGTCATAGCCCATGATCAGTTCAGTTCAGTTCAGTCACTCGATCATGTCCGACTCTTTGCGACCCCATGAAACACCAGGCTTCCCTGTCCATCACCAACTCCCGGAGTTCACTCAGACTCACGCCCATCGAGTCAGTGATGCCATCCAGCCATCTCATCTTCTGTTGTCCCCTTCTCCTCCTGCCCCCAGTCTCTCCCAGCATCAGACTCTTTTCCAGTGAGTCATCTCTTCGCATGAGGNCAGTCAAAGGCTTTGGCATAGTCAATAAAGCAGAAATAGATGTTTTTCTAGAACTCTCTTGCTTTTTCCCCATGATCAAGGGAAATGAAGTTTAACATTTTTTGGTCCTTTTTTTCCCCTTAAGTTTAACTTTTTAAACTTCCATAGAAGGAATAAAACTCTGCTTTCATCAAAAATCACATAGGGATGGACAGCCCAAACTTAGTGAGTTCAGGTGCTGAGTGGGAAACAACATATGTCTTGTTGAGGAGGGCATGCAAATTTGAGTCAGAGCAGAATTGCTGGGAAATAATGGAAAGGTGATTAAAGGTCAGTCCACTAGAGGGTCTCTTCCTCCATCTGCTCTACACACGGCACTCAACCTTCCCTCCCAATAACATGGAACACCTATTAAAAGTTTATGGGCTGGGACTTCCCCAGTGGTCCAGCAGTTAAGACTTTGTGCTTCCAGTGCAGGGGATGTGGGTTCTATCCCTGGTCAAGGAACTAAGATTTCTCATGGCATGTGACCAAAAGGTTAAAAAAAAATAAAGACTATGGGCTTGCTGATATATTCATGAATAAAATGATGTAATGCCTGTGATTTTTTTGCTTTAAAATAACCCATTGGGAAGGTGGGATGTTTGGGAATATGGAGAAGATGAACATTCGCCTTTTTGTTAATAATTGTTAAGGCTGGGTGATGGGTATATGGAATTCCATCATACTAGTTAATATTTAATACCTATAATATTAGAACATTTTCATTAAAAATTAAAAAAAATTTAATACAGACTGTGGGCTTGAGTGAATGACAAAATATTAGCTTTCTTGGGATGAGTTTTGCTTCAGCCATGGGTAAATGAAGAGGGACTTGATGCCACCAACAAGAATGGAAAATCTGGAATAGGGAGAAGGGTGAGTGGGTGCTGGGAGATTCCACAGTTAGCTGCAGGAGGAAGAACTGAGCCAGAGGGTCCCGGAGCCAGTTGCCTGGGCACATGGCAGAGAGAAGCAGTGATTATGTGGAAGGAGAAGTTATTGCTTCCTGGAAATCAGGCCACCAGCCCCTGAGAAACCACACTAGAACTGGAGAGGGAACTTTAGGGCACCAGAGAATAGCTCCCTGTGCTGTTGCCATAGACTATCTAAAAGACTGGAAGTCTGTGCTCCTCAAATTCATATGTTGGAAACCTAACCCCACAATGTGATGATGGTAGGGGGAGGGGCCTCTGGGAGGTGATGAGGTCATGAGGATGGAGCCCTCATGCATTGGATTAATGCTCTTATAAAAGAAAGAAATGCGTGGGGGCTTCCCTAGTGGTCCAGCGGTTGAGATGCCACCCTTCCACTTCAGGGGTCGTGAATTTGATCCCTGATCAAGAAATTAAGATTCCACATGTAGCTAACCTTGGCTGAAGTTTAAAAATAAATGAATAAAAAATTTTTAAATGACAGAAATTCCTCCCCTCTCCCACCATGTGAAAAGACAGAGGTCTATGAACCAGAAAGGAGGTTCTCACCAGATACCAAATCTGACAGTGCCTTGATCTTGGACTTTCAGCCTCCAAAACTGGGAGAAATAAATTTCTGTCACTTATAAATCACCCAGCCTATGGTACATTTTCTGGCCTCCTTTTTAAAAAATTGAGGTATAGTTAACATACAGCGGGCTTCCCTGGTGTCTTTGATGGTGAAGAATCTGCCTTTAATGCAGGAGACCTGAGTTTGATCCCTGGGTGGAAAAGATCCCCAGGAGAGGGAAATGGTATCGCCTGGAGAATCCCATGGACAGAGAAGCCTGGTGGGCTACAGTTCATGGGGTCACAGAGAGTCAGACACGACTGAGCGACTAACACTTTAACCTACAACGTCGTGTAAGTTTAAGTTATTAGTTCAGTTGCTCAGTCGTGTCTGACTCTTTGCGACCCCATCGACTGCAGCATGCTAGGCTTCCTTGTCCATCACCAACTCCTGGAGCTTGCTGAAAGCTCAAACTCATGTCCATCGAGTCACTGATGCCATCCAACCATCTTATACTCTGTCGTCCCCTTCTCCTCCTGTCTTCAATCTTTCCCAGCATTAGGGTCTTTTTCAAGGAGTCAGTTCTTTGCATCAGGTGGCCAATATTGGCTCTGTGTGGCTTTTCTATTACAGTTACATTCATTTGGTAGCACTTCTCTGCTTTGAGGGTCCTCATCCACTTTTTTTAAAGATTTTTTGGATGTGAACCATTTTTTAAGTCTTTATTATGTTTGTTACAGCATTGCTTCTGTTTTGATGTTTTTGTTCTTGTTTTTTTGGCATGTGGGTTCTTAGCTCCCCCACTAGGGATCAAACCCACACCCCCTACATTGGAAGACAAAGTCTCAACCACTGGATGGCTAAGGAAGTCCCAAGTGGTTGGGCTTTTAAAGAAAATGTTGAAAGAAAGCTATTTAAAATGTAAAAAAAAAAAAAAAAATCACCCATTGCCTTTATATGGGCTCCTTAAAAAGAATATGAGTTAATGCTTTGTTGGAGGGTATAATACCAGGGAAGCAAGAGTCAGGGAAGAAGTAAAGTGAGGCTGAAAAGGAGGGAGACCAAATTTAAGGTGGAATATTGCCAAAGCTGCTCCAGCTTTGCAAGAATGCTCAGCTGGGCCAATTATACAGAGTGAAGTAAGCCAGAAAGAAAAGCACCAATACAGTATACTAACTCATATATATGGAATCTAGAAACATGGTGATGATAACCCTGTATACGAGACAGCAAAAGAGACACAGATGCATGGAATGGACTTTTGGACTTTGAGCGGGGGGGAAGGTTTGGGAGAATGGCACTGAAACATGTGTGCTGTCGTGTGGGAAACGACACGACAGGTCTATATTCGGTTCAGGATACAGGATACTTGGGACTGGTGCACGGGGATGAGCCAGAGAGTTGATGTGGAGTGGGAGGTGGCGGGGGGGTTCANTTGGACTTTGAGCGGGGGGGAAGGTTTGGGAGAATGGCACTGAAACATGTGTGCTGTCGTGTGGGAAACGACACGACAGGTCTATATTCGGTTCAGGATACAGGATACTTGGGACTGGTGCACGGGGATGAGCCAGAGAGTTGATGTGGAGTGGGAGGTGGCGGGGGGGTTCAAAATTGGGAACTCATGTACACCTGAGATGAAAAAAAAAATTAAAATTAAAATTAAAAAAAAAAAGAATGCTCAGCTGGTTGCTTAATCCAATGGGCGCTGAGGTGATCTTGGCGCTGCACAGGGCTCTGCCACTGATGCTAGTCATCCCACAAAACCAGGTATCCAGGTGAGGGTGGGGAGGGTACTGGTGGGATGAACGGACCTGGGTTTTCCACAGGTTTTCCATAATCCGACCATTTACAAAATTATGTATTTAGTAGGGTTCTTCCTATCCCATTTCCACTCCCAGGTAACTACTGTTGACAGTTTGACTCATGTTCTTTCTGATTTTTCTCCTGAGAACATGCATATATATGTATATATATATAACACATATTTATTTTTTATGGAAGCGTGACAAACATTAATATACAATTTGCTTTTTTCACTTCATGTTACCCTGTAATCATCTTTCCAGCTCCAGCATATATACATATATCTTGTTCTTTTTTTAATTAGATAATCCCTGCCTCATTCTTTCAAATGATTGTATAGTTCTCTGTTTTATGAATGTACTGTAATTTACCAGATTATTTCTTCCCTTGATAGACATTCATGCCATTTCCTGCTTTAGGCTATTTTAAACAACCTTGGTGCGTAAGTTGATTTTTGGTTCTTTCATTTTTGTGGGAAGTGAGTGGCCAAAATATGTTACATCCTTGTCTGCCCAGCACCTCCATTCCTGCGTATAAATGACGCAGTAAGGCCGCAGCTCACCCACTGCAGCCAGACAGCCTCAGGCTGTGTTGGTGTTCTGGGGGCTGGGTCCGGGGGGGTGGGGTGGGTTGTGAATTGGGGCTTTGGTTGGGTGGTTCTGGGAAGAGTGTAAGGATCTGGGAATTTGCTCTAGAGTGGGTGCTAGCAGAAAGCAGGGATGACTGTAGGATCGAGGCTCTTAATAAATCTCATCTATACGAGGGGACAGACTGGTGAGAAGCTGAGGCTGTAACTGGTGCAGAAGCAGCTGTCACTCATATTCGCGAGGAGAGGGTTGGATCTGGCATTCTGTGGCTTGGACCACATTCATGTTTTATCTTGTTCCATCGTCGTCCCAGAGTGGCCTCGGCTGATGCTCTTGTTCTGAGAAATCGTTATCTCAGTGGGAGAGCAGCAAGGCCAGCTGATGCCAGGTCAGCAGGTGGGTGGCCAGCACTGCTCCCTCTTTGTCAAAGCCGTGAAGGCTGTTTGGTATTCAAAATGGAAGTAGATAGCTGCACTCAGTCGCTCAGTTGCTCAGTCATATCCAACTCATTGCGACCCTATGGACTGTAGCCTGCCAGGCTCCTCTGTCCGTGAGATTTTCCAGGCAAGAATACTAGAGTGGGTTGCCATTTCCTTCTCCAGGGGATATTCCTCACCCAGGCATTGAACCCACCTCTCTTGTGTCTCCTGCATTGGCAGGCAGATTCTTTACCACTAGTGCCACCTGGGAAGCCCCAGAAGTAGGATCTAGGGAAAAACAAATCTAGACCCTGACCAACTTTGGAACTTGACCTAACCTCAAAGGCACCACCTCTCCTGACTGTCCTTTGTACCTGAACTTGGCTGTTTCTGGACCACACCTTGGACAGCTGAAAATTCTTCCTTGTTTTAAACATACTTTTAATATTTATTTTTATTTATTTTGTTGCGCTGGATCTTAGTCATGGTATGCAAGATTTTCAATCTTCGTTGCGGTATGTGAAGTTGTAGTCGTGGCATGTAGGGTCTAGTTCCCTGGCCAGGGATTGAATCTGGGCCCCTGCATTAGGAGCACAGACTATTAGCCACCAGGGAAGTCCCCCTTGCTTGTTTTAAATAGCTTGTCATATAGTTCATATGCCATAAAGTCCACACATTTAAAGGGTACAGTTCAGTGACGTTAGTATGTTCACAGACGTGTGCACCCATCACTACTATATACTCCCAAGTCTTTTTTTTTTTTTTTTTTTTGGCTGTACCCCATGGTTTATAGGATCTTAAGTTCTCCAACCAGATATCAAATCTGGGCTTGGGTAGAGAAAGCGCTGAGTCCTCATCACTGGACTGCCAGGGAATTCCCAGAATATTTTCATTGCTCCAATCAGAAGCCCCTACCAGGTGAGAAAGGAGTGGGTGAAGGATAAACCGAGAGATTGGGGTTGACATATACACACTCGTTGTTTAGTCACTAAGTCCTGTCTGACTCTGTGTGACCCCATGGACTGCAGCACGCCAGGCTCCTTTGTCCTCCATTATCTCCCAGAGTTTGCTCAGATTCATGTCCATTGAGTCAATGATCCTATCTAACCATCTCATCCTCTACTGCCCTCTTCTCCTTTTGCCTTCAATCTTTCCCAGCATCAGGGTCTTTTCCAATGAGTTGGCTCTTTGCATGGGTGGCCAAAGTATTGGAGCTTCAGCATCTGTCCTTGTAATGACTATTCAGGGTTGATTTCCTTTGGGATTGACTGGTCATATACACACTACTATATATAAAAGAGATAATTAGGGGGATTTGCCCGGCAGTCCAATGGTTAAGACTCCACACTTCCAATTCTGGGGGCACAGGTTCGATCTCTGGATGGGGAACTAAGATCCCACATGCTGTGGGGTGCTTCCAAAAAAAAATAATAATAAGTAATAGGGACCTAGTGTAAAGCACAGGGAACTCTACTCAGTCCTCTGTAATGACTTACATGAGAAAAGAATCTAAAAAAGAGAGGATAGATGTGTAACTGGTTCACTTTGCTGTACAAAAGAAACTACACAGGGTAAATCAACTATACTCAAAACAAAAAACGAACAAAAGACCAAGCCCCACTAGCAGTCACTCCTGTTTCCTCCCTACTTCGACTATAGCCTGAGGAAAGCACTAATTACTCTGTCTTTATGGACTTGCCTGTTTTGGACATTTTATTTAAGTAGAATCATACAATGCATAACCCTTTTGTGACTGACTTCTTTGACTTAATGTCTTCAAAGTCCACCTTGTTGTAGCTTGAATCAGTACTCTATTCCTTTTAATGGCTGAATAATAGTCTATTATAGGGATAGACCACGTTTTCTTTATTCATTTATCCATCAGTGAACTTTCAGGTAAATTGGACTTTTCCTATTATTTGCTCGTGGTAAAAGTAGTACTTTCCTTCTGGAAGCTCAGGTGCCTAAGTTATCCACTGCTGTGTAACAGGTTGTCCCAAAACTAAGCGGCTTAAAATAACAGTAATCATTATCTTTCACCGTTTTTGCAGATCTGGAATTCTGGAGCAGTTTAGCTGAGCAGTCCTGATCCGGGATCTCCCGGGAGACTTCAGTCAAGATATTAGCAGGGGCTGCATCATTGTCTGAAGGCTTGACTGGGGCTGGAGGAGCCACTTCCAAGATGGTGTCCTCATGTGGCTGTCAATAAAAGGCCTGAGTTTCTCTCCCTGTGGGACTGTCTCCCAGAGCTGCTTGAGTGTCCTTATGACATGGTGTCTGGCTTTCCTCAGAGAAGTGTCAAGAGAACACTGAAGCAACAATTCCTTTTATGACCTAGCTTCAGAAGTCACAGACAGTCATCTTTGCCACATTCTCTTAGAGGTCAGTCACTAAGTTCTGCCTCTCATTCCAGGGGAGGGCAATTAGGCTCCAAATTTTTTTTTTTTTTTTTTGGCTGCTGTAGCATATGGGAATCAAACCCATGCCCCCTGCAGTGGAAGCATGGAGCCCCAACCACGGGACCACCAGGGAAGTCCCTAGGTTCCACCTTTTAAAGGTAGGAAGATCACAGAACTCCTGGATATATTTTGAAACCATCTCAATAGGCAATGATAGAGCTGAGGAGCCAAACAAGACTGTGAGACAAAGGCATAGATTATCAACAGCAGAAAGATATTAATCCACTTAGGACTGGAGAAAGGAAGGGAGGAAGTAGGACTATCAGAGCCCAGGAGCCAGGACCATCCCGTAGAAACTGGACTTTCAGGGGATCTGGAGCCTCCAGTCACTGGCAGAGATGCTTCCCAAAGCAGCAAGGGAGACAAATGCTCTGGCTTCTTCCTTCCTCGGCCCTCCAGTCTTTTGCCAGTGCCTGCGACTGGCTGAACCTACCCGGAAGCAGAGTGAATGGGAGCCGGGGAAACAGATTTCCTTGTGATACTAAGGTGAGAAGAGAGGGCCAGGATGGGTATGAGGTGAAGGTCCTAGCACGGCATCTCCCAGGATGGCTTATTTGATTAGGTGGTGACATCATGGTTAAACTTGTCTTGAATTTTCATATCAATATTGTTCTTCATAAAGTAACATTTAAAAACTGAAAATGAAAAAAAGAAAAGAAAAATGAAAGAAAGTTCTCTTATCTCCTTTACTCTTCTCTACTTTTTAAGAGAGAACTTCCATGGGACCAGAAGGGAAGAGGAATGTTAATACCCAAACAGCAGAAAGCTGATCTAGCCTTTCTGGGGAAGCAGCCTTTGTTATTCCCTTTAAAACCTGTCAGCATCTGAGAACTGACTATGCAACTGATGCAAATGCCTCGTCAGTGTCTACCCTAGTTTCTTGGTTTCTGCCACAACAAGGTGCTGATTCCCAGAAAAAATCATGATCTTGTCCTCTCCAGGTATATACCCAAGAGAACTGAAAAATCTATATCCATCAAGAATATATATGGAAATGTTCATAGCAACGTTCCTAATAATAGCCCCAAAGTAGAAACAACCCAAAGTCCATCAGTGGGTGAATGGCTAAACAAAATGTGGTCAGGGGCGATGGGGAACGGGATATGACTGCTAATGGGTCAGGATTTCTTTTAGGGGTGATGAAGTGTTTTGAAACTAGACAGTGGTGATGGTTGAACAACTCTTTGGGTGACAAGTCCTGAGAACTGGTAGTTCTTGGAATTAATTTGTTTTCAAATCCTGAAATATTGTTGAAAGATACCTAATGACCAATTATGCATGCGTGCATGGGTGCTAAGTTGCTTCAGGTTTGTCTGACTCTTTGCGACCTCATGGACTGTAGCCCGCCAGGCTCCTCTGTCCATGGGAATCTCTAAGCAAGAATACTGGAGTGTGTTGCCATGCCCTCCTCCAGGAGATCTTCCTGACCTAGGGATCAAACTTTTATCTCTCACATCTCCTGCACTGGCAGGAGGGTTCATTGGCAGACAGGTTCTTCATGGCTAGGGCCACTTGAGAAGCTTGAGTAATTATGACAAGGATGATAAAAAGAAAAACCTGGGCAAAGAAGAAAATATACCAAGTTCATAAAAATATACCAGATTAGATAGTATTGTGATTAGAGTTACTTTTTTCTCTTTTCCAATTTTTAGATAGCACTGTTACTTTTATAATATGAAAATTTACAGATGACTTCTGGTGTCGTCTTTGGCTTGGCCCACCACCATGTTTTCAAAAATTGGAGTTGCATGTATTTATTTTATTTGCTACACTGAGTCTTAGTTGTGTCATGTAGGAGTCTCAGTTGCGTCACGTGGGATCTAATTCTCTGACTGGGAATCGAATCTGTGCCCTGTACATAGAGAGCATGGAGTCTTAGCCACTGGACCACCAGGGTAGTCCCCTGAATGTATTCAGATACAGAATCTATGCTCCAGTTTGCCACAGTCCTTCCTACTCCTTATTGCCTTAAGCTGGTGCCATCTCTCATATAAACTGCCTGATCCCTAAAGTGAGTCCCTTGACTTACATAATAAAACTCCTATAATATATAATTCACTGTGGTTCAGTGATATGATAAATATCCACATTTTAAATCCCTGACAAGTCGGGTTAGAATGTTATTGAATCAGTTTGAAAATGAAAATTAGTATTTAATGTCTAGATAAAAATAGAATTGTTCTTGTCACTTTTCCATAGAGCTGGGTTGCTTGGGAAGTCAAAAAGATGACATTCACCAGTTTAATTCAGTTTAATAGGAAACTTCTGATGGTATTATTAGCAAAAAGAGATTTACTATAGGGAAATTGTTGTTGTTGTTATTTAGTCCCTAAGTCTTTGTGTCTGACTCTTTTGTGACCTCCTTGGACTGTAGCCCGCCAGGCTTCTCTCTCCGTGGGGTTTCCCAAGCAAGAATACTGGAGTGGGTAAGCCATTTTCTTCTCCAGGGGATCTTCCTGACCTAGGGGCTGAACCAGCGTCTCCTGCATTGGTAGGCAGATGCTTTACCACTGAGAAACCAGGGAAGCCCGCTATAGGGAGATAGAGGCTTCCAAATGGATTGGTGAAGCCGGAAGAGCAGGCTCTAGGCTAAGCCTCCTTCCAGTGATGGCTGCCAGGATGACACTACAGAACTGACCTGCCAAGAGAAGCAGGGCCCTTGCCAGTTTGCAAGGTGAGGAATCAGGGTACCATTATTAGAACTCTTGAGTTCAATAGCATATCATCATAGCCAGGAAACTTCCATCATCACCCTAATTGTACCTATTTCTTGACACCTGCCCAGGAAACTGGATATTGGGCCATTACTGCCCCCTATTGCCTGTTAGTCTTTGAAGAAATAATTCCCCAAACATGCATAGTGCATAGCATCATCTGATTTTCATGATAACTTTACCAGATAAACAAAGGGTGTGGTGTCATATTTTTTACAGATAGGGAAATTAAAGTTCAGAGAGGTGATGGAACATAAATAACGTCACACAGCTATGTGCAAAGCTGGAGTAACAACCCAGATCTCCTCATGCTCAGGCCAGTTTAGTGAACTTGATATGTCAACTACCATGTCATGGGTGAGGTTCTTTTGTGGGGCTTTCCTGGTGGCTCAGAGGGTAAAGCGTCTGCCTGCAATGCAGGAGACCTGGGTTTGATCCCTGGGTCAGGAAGACCCCCATGGAGAAGGAAATGGCACCCCACTCCAATACTCTTGCCTGGAAAATCCCATGGACAGAGAAGCCTGGTAGACTACAGTCCATGGGATCGCAGAGTCTGACACAGCTGAGCGACTTCTTTATGGTAGGGCCTGAGAATACAGCACACAAGCACAGGTATGCCAAGACTAGTGCCTCGGGAGTGACAGACTGGTAAATGACTGTAACTCTAAGCACAGAGGAAGGGGCTAGTATTGTGCAGGTGGAAGTCTAGAGCTGACATTTGAGTTGGGTTTTGAGGGATGTGTAGGAGTACCTCAGGAGGCAAAGGGTGGGGAAAAAATTGTCTTAGTAGCTGGCAATATTTAAAGGGGTGCAGGGTGTCAGCAAGACTTTTGGGGAGGTGAGAGACTTCTAATTTTGGAGGATGTAGCCAAGGGAAAGTTTTTTTTGTGTGTATGTGGTTGTATTATAGACATACAGTAAAGCAAAAAATATGGAGCACTATTCAAGTATACAGCTTGAGCTATTAAAAAAAGCATATGTAAACACTCGTGCACCCATCATTTAGTGACGATATGATAAAACATTTTCAACATCTTCCTGGAGTGAGTTGCCATTCCCTTCTTTAGAGGATCTTCCTGACCCAGGGATCAAAGCTGGGTCTCTCGCATTATGGGCGGGGTNGACTGAGCGACTGAACTGACCTGATGGCTCTTGGGCTTATCTCTCTTCTCTAGTCTCACTCTTTTTATGTTGCCTGAGTTTCTCCTCTGCACCATCCAGGTTGTCTTGTCTCATGTCCTAGGTTTTGCTTGTTCAGGACCTTTTTTTATTGTTTCTCTAACACACTTGCTCCAAGTACCCCCATGTGAAAGTGAAAGTGGTAGTCACGTCCGACTCTTTGTGATCCCATATACTATAGCCCTCCGGGCTCCTCTGTCCACAAAATCCTCCAGGCAAGAATACTGGACTGGGTAGCCATTCTCTTCTGCAGAGGATCTTCCTGACCCAGGTATCAAATCTGGGTCTCCAGCATTGCAGGCAGATTCTTCACCAGGGAAGCCCCATGCCCCCCAAGTACCCTCATGAGTACACTCTATTCATTAAATCTCGGTAGAATGATCTCTACTAATGAATCTCTACCAAGGTTTTCTGCTTCACACATGTACCAACACACTGTGCCTTCCTGCTTTATAATCCTGAGTTTGCCTTGAGTCACTTGCCAAGCCCTAGAAGTTCTCTTTCTAGCATTAATGCTCTCTGTCCTAGCCTCTGCATGAGTGAACTGGGCATGAAAAACATCTTCAAGAGTTATTGAAAATGGTTTCCGTCAGAGTCAAGCCCAAGGATGCTATGAGAATTTCTCTGCAACATCATTAATCACCCCAGACGCAATAGTGTATAGTGTATAGACTTTACCATTAAAAAGTATCTTAAACATTGCATCGTTCCTGCACATTTTCCTCTGGATTTATGCTTACAGTTACATTTTTGGCAGCAGTAGTTTTCGCATTTATCACTTGCTGCTTTGGATGAATTGCTTGAATTTCTAGTATTTTTTTTTTTTTTACTACTCTTCTGAATGTCTTAAACTTTTATAGCTACATGAGTACATTGCCTTTGGTTAGTCAAACTAGAGTTTAGAACTTAAAGAAGTTATATTTAATGAGATTGTAAGAAAATTTTGCTTGGGGACATTTTCACCGTCTAGTAATTAAAATATGTATTCCTCTGTGAAATCAAATGATGAGCTCTCTCTAATGCAGTCAAATTGTCATTAAAAAAAATAGAAGGAGCATCTTCTTTTCTGTTCTGCTCATATGTAAACACGTTTTTTAAATCCAGGTATTAAATGGAAAATAGGAAAATAAATATTTCATTTCCATGAGATGGGCACTGAAACCAACAAGCAGCATATTGAGATCAAAATGAACTGTGTTTTCTTGTCTCATGTCCTAGACGTGGCTTCCTTTTAACAGGACCCTTATTGGCAAGCCTCTGGCCAGCTTAACATAGACACAGGAGAGAGAGAGAGCCCAAGACTTGCCCCTCCATGTGGGACCCGCTACTTCTGGAATCTGGGGTGAAAGAAAGCAATGCAAAATGGAGGGGATGCAATTGGCTAATGTGAGAGCATATTCCCTAAGATATTATCTGCAGGCTGCACTCGAGAAAGCATTGAGCTCCTATTTTATACCAGGTATTGAACTGTGTTTGCTAGAGTAAATAAGGACACAGTTTCCACTTTCCAGGAGTTCATAGCCTAGTAGAGGAGAACAGATATACACAAATGATCCTAGTAATCAGGAAGAGAGTAATGGCTGCAATAGATACAGTGCCAACCAGAATGCTGAAGAAGTGCAGAGGGAGAAAGACTGAGGTGTCTGGGAAAGGGTTCAAGCAGAAGATGGCATTCAAGCTGAGCCTTGAAGTTCATGAGTACGATTTCCCAAGGTAGGCATGAGGACTGTGGCTTTTCCAGGGCTGGAGAGGTGAGATTAAAATGGAGAGAGAGAGAAACCACAGGTCTATTCATGGCATAGAGGTGAACAAAAGAGCAGAAATAGGGCCAGGATGACAGAGGAAAGGGCAGCCACTGAGAGATGAAAGCAAACTGGCTTCATAAAGGAGCAAAGGCAGGAGATTCTTAAGCCTTTCCTCTGGGCCCCGCTCTACACTCCCAAGGCATGGACAGAAAATCAGAACTGTTTTCAAAGACTGTGTAACTAAGGGAGATAGGTTTGTTTAACAAAAAGTAAAGTAGGCTATTGGAGTGCATAACCCCCTAGAGCAGGGAGGGTTGGCTGTGTTAGGGAGCCTCGCCTTTCTGCTGGGTTATTAGTTCCAGTTGGCTGATTTAAGAATCGGTGCCTCATTAGAAGTAAAAATGTAAACCAGATCAAACAAAATTTACATGAAATGTTTTATTCAGCTGAGTTTTCCCTGAAATTCAAGTTAACTGGATAAAAACAAAAACAGTGGAAGACAGTTAACAAAGTCAAATTTTCCTAAGATCTCTGTATATTTCAGGCATAATTTTGCAGGAAGGCTGGCACTAGAATAGGGGACCATTTGTTTATATTCCATCAAAACTACTCCATCTAGAACAGAGATATTCTGTGACCCATTAGACTTCTAACAGGATTATTCTAAGAAATTTGGAGAATTCCGTACATAATCATCAAGAAGTCTGTGATTAATGTGAAAGCAAAAGANGGAGGGCCCTCGGTGCGAAGGGGGCAGGTTGGGAAGGGGAAACTCAGAGCTGGGATTTTTTGTCGTGTCGTCTTTCTGCTTCCCCGACTTGGGGGATGACTAGCTGGTTAGTGATCACCAGGCAGAGGCGGCAGGCGGCGGCGCGCCTGTACTAGGGTTTTCATAGCACTTCTCCTCCATCCGCTCTTAGGTGCTGGGACTTAAGTGCCTGGCTCGTATCCTACTCTTAAATTCGTTTCCTGCTCTTAAGTACCTGGTTCGTATCCTGGCCCTGCCCTCTGTACATCTGTGAGACCTTGAGCAAATGACTTAACCTCTCTGTGCTCCATTTCCTTTCCATGTGAAATGACGAAAATAGTATTACCTAAGAATTGTTGTGAGGATTACCTAAGACAATGTTAAGGACGCTCAGTAAATGTAACCTGTTGTCTTGTTATGTGGGCTAAGTGAAGTGTCTTGGTCCAGCTCACTCGTTTATTCAATCAGTTTCTCCAGGATTAACTGTGTATCAGGTACTGTTTTAGGCTCTGGGGATTTTGCAGTGTTGGTCCCCACTCATGGCCCTTGCTTTTTAATGCAGAAGAGAGGGAAGGGAGTAAAGAAATAAGGTAATTTCAGCTGGTGATCAGTGTGGTGGAGGAGACAGTGACAAGAAAGTACAGGGCAGAAGGTAAGATACAGAAGGCCTCTTGGAGGAGGTGTCATTAAGCTGATACCTGAATGAGAAGGAGGCCAAGGGATGACTGGAGGCAGGATATTCCAGCAAAGAGAAATGCCAGTACAAGTGGAATGAGCCTGGAGGAACAGAAAGAAGGCCTTTGTGGCTGGGGCATCATGAGTAGTGTAAGAGATGAGTGTAAGAGATGGAGTGCTGACTGTGCAGGGTCTTACTTGTGTGGTCTTGTATTCCATTCTGGATGTAGTGAGAAGCCGTCTTACATGGGAGGCTGCAGGAAGAGAAGGGCCGTGACTGGTGTGTAGAGAGTGGACTTTAGGGGAGTAAGAGAGGAAGCGAGGCCATCCACTAGGAGGCCGCTGTCAGGTTAGAGGTGATGGTGGCTTGGAGTAGAGAGGAAGTTGTGGATATTGAGGAGTCACTTTTGAGATAGCTTTAGGGTTGCTGAGGGACCAGATGTGGGGGTCAGGAAAGAGGAATCTAGAGGGACCCTGAGGTTTTTGTTTTTAGTGACTGGGTGATTGGTGGTATCGTTTACTAAGGTGAGGAACGCTAGCAGGGATAACAGTCTTCAAAGGAAAAATCTAGAGTCCTGTTTTGGAATGCTGAGATGTGCATAGGCTCCTCAGGAAAGGTGTGGAGGAAGCAAGCAGTGCTGTGTGTCATGCCTTGGGACTGCTGGGCAGAGAGGACCTAATATTTACCATTGGAGTCCGTGGTCTATGTGCTGTCCGCTATGGTAGCCACTTACGTGTGACTATTAAGACCTGAAACATGGTGAGTCCAAATTGAGATGTCCTCTAAATATAAAAATCTATAATGGATTTTGAGGACTTAGCATGAAAGACAAATGAAAAATATCTCATTCATTTAAAAAATAGCGCTTACACATCCGATAATATTTTGGATGATATTAGGTTAAATAAAATATAAATAAAAATTCATTTTGTCTGTTTTTGCTTAAAAAAATATATATATATATTTATTCATTTGGCTACATAGCTCTTTGTTGCATTATGCAGGCTCCTTCATTGTGGGCGCAGACTCCAGAGTGTGTGGGCTTCAGTAGCTGTGGTGTTCAGGCTTAGTTGCTCCACAGCATATGGAATTGTAGGGATTGAACCCAGGCCCCTGCATTGCAGGGCGAATTCTTAGCCACTGGACCACCAGGGGAGACCTTCTTTTTACTTTTTTTAATGTGGCTACTAGATGAGTATGTGGCTCATATTATATTTCTTCTTTTTTTTTAAGTATAACTGATTTACAGTGTTGTGTCAATCTCTGCTCTATAGCACAGTGACTCAGTTTTGTACATAGATACATTCTTTTTTAAATATTCTTTTCCATTATGTTTTATCCCAGGAGATTGGATATAGTTCCCTGTGCTATACAATAGGACCTTGTTGTTTCTCCATTTCTAAATGTGATAGGTTGCACCTACCAACCCCAAATTCCCAGTCTGTCCCCTCACTCCCCCACTCTTCCTTGGCAACCATAAGTCTGATCTCTTATCATATTTATTTCTGTGAGGCAGCAGTGGTCCAGAGTAGAGTTCTCAGTCTGCGCTCTTGATAGTTTGGACTGGATAATTCTTTGTTATATGAAATGGCCCTGGGTGTTGTGAGCTGTTTAACAGTGTCTCTGGGCTCTACTTATTAGGTGCTAGAAACAAACCACTTCCTGCTTCCCCTGCCCCGCTCTGACTACTTACACCATCTCCAGTTACCTTACAATAACTGCCACATGTTCCCTGAGACTTACTTGTGCCAAGGCAGTTAGGAAAGTTAAGAATGTGCTGCAGTGGGTGAGCTCAGGCTGTGAGGACCAGGAGTGGAATCCTGGGCGGTGGGGAGGGGGAAACTTTGAAGCCAAGATCTGAGTCTGCTTCAGGTGCAGCTGCTCATTGCTGCAATCAAAGGGCCAGGCCCCTGGTAAACCTGTGGGTTCTCAGTGGTGTTTATAATGAAAGAGCCCATTTGAATCGTTATTGTGTGCTATGAGGACAGGAAGGAACCTTAAAACCACTGTCTTCCCCTTCCTGACCCAGCCCCTTCCTGGTCTAGAGGGGACGAGCAATTGAGGCAGGGCTAGAACTCAGGACTCCCAACTCCCAGCTCGACTTGCTTCCCCTGCACGCCATCTGCGTAGACACCATGCCGTGTTACCTGACCACACTGAGGTCCCTGGTGGTGACTGATCAGAGTCTACTTTGCAGTGGGATCCAGTGTGACCAAGGCCAGTGCTGTGTTCCTTGGGCTTTGGGCCTCGTCTGTGGTGTCACGGCATCCCATAACTGGTAATTTGCCATCTCTCTTTTCAGTCCGCAACCATCCCTCTGTTCATGAAAAACAAAGACGTTGCTGCAGAAGCAGTGAGTATACATTGTGGCAGTGCAGCCTGTCCTCCCGTTTGCCCTCCAGAATGAACTTGGAGGAAAAGCAAACCGCAGCTTCCTCCCCTTTCAGGTCACAGGTAGTGGCAAAACCCTCGCTTTCGTCATCCCCATCGTGGAAATTCTCCTGAGGAGGGAAGAGAAGTTAAAGAAGAGTCAGGTGAGGAGACCAAGCGCTTTATTTTCCCCTAGTCATCAGAGAGTTCACAGTTGAGGAAAAAGCTAGTCAAAAGCTTGAAAAAAGAGGAAAAGTACAGTGTGTCCTCATGACTCGCAGATTTGTGTTTATGAATTTGCTGCTCCTTAGCACGTATCTATAGCTCCCCAGGCAGCAGTCGCCATGCTTTCGTGCCCACGCGGGCCTTGCCTGGGGCAGTGACACTGATGGCACGTTCCCAGCTGAGCCTGAAGAGGGCGACTGTCTTCTCATTCCTGCTCTCAGACTGTGAACACGGGTCCTTTTCCAGGTCTTCGTATTGCTGTGGGGGGGGGGGGGGGGGGGGGGGGG
>SJYA01002444.1:797529-930786 GCA_006410615.1 Neotragus moschatus
GTGTGTGTGTCTGTGTGTGTGTGTGTGTGTGTGTCTGTGTGTGTGTCTGTGTGTGTGTCGGTCTGTGTGTGTCTGTGTGTGTGTGTCTGTGTGTGTGGGTGTGTGTGTCTGTGTGTGTGTGTGTGTGTGTGTCTGTGTGTGTGTCTGTGTGTGTGTCTGTCTGTGTGTGTCTGTGTGTGTGTGTCTGTGTGTGTCTGTGTCTGTGTCTGTGTGTGTCTGTGTCTGTGTGTGTCTGTGTCTGTGTGTGTCTGTGTCTGTGTCTGTGTCTGTGTGTGTCTGTGTGGTGATTTCACTGCTTAAAATGACCCCCAAACATAGTGCCGAAGCACTGCTGAGCATTCCTGAGCGCAAGGAGGCTGTGATGAACCTTATGGAGAAAATACGTGTTAAATAAGCATCATTCAGGCATGCATGATAGTGCTGTGGCTTTGAGTTCAACGTTAATGAATCAACAGCATATAGTCAGTGAGATACCTTTATTTATTTAATTGAAGTATACTTGACTTACAAAGTAAGGTGTCTTTAAACAGACATGTGTAAAACAAGCTTATGTATTAGGTTGACAAAAACACAACCAGAGGCTCGCAGGAACCTAACCTCACTTCCCTAGGAGCCATGGTTCAGTATTTGTTAACATAGTGTCTGGCTGCTTTGTAGAGAACTGATTGTAATTTAGACTACAGCTGACCCTTGAACAACAGGTTTGAGTGGTGCGGGTCCGCTTAAGTGCGGGTTTTATCAGCAGTGAATAACTATAGGTCTCTGCCAACTGATAGTTTAATCCCTCCATGTGGAATGAGGTTACAGAGGAATCAAACCAGTTATACCCTGTTACATGGAGGACCGACTTTAAATTACAGGTGGACTTTCAACTGTGCTTCCTAGGTGACACAGTGGTGAAGGATCTGCCTGCCAATGTAGAAGATGCAGGATGTTCAAGTTCAGTCCTGGGGTCAGGAAGATCCCCTGGAGGAGGAAATGGCAACCCACTCCAGTATCCTTGCCTGGAAAATCCGATGGACCGAGGAGCCTAATGGGGTCCTGTCCATGGGGTCACAAGAGAGTTGGACACGACTGAACACAGTACTTTTTCGACTCTGCGGAGGGTTGGTGCCCCTAACCGCCCCTAACCACCCCCCACCACCCCCATCATTCAAGGTTCAACACTAGTTGATATGCACTATGGCCATGCACTGCTGGAAAAGGCCAGGGAGTGCTGTTTCTCTGAAAACCTTCCTCCATGAGGTGGAGGGTGCTGGTTGTGGAGTTTCAGCTCTGTAAGCTGCAGGCTTCGCTAATCACGTCCCTTCCTGCCACGTGGTTAGGTGGGCGCCATAATCATCACACCCACGCGAGAGCTGGCTGTTCAGATAGAGGAGGTCCTGTCTCATTTCACGAAGCCCTTCCCACAGTTTAGGTAAGTTGGGGGCAGAGTCCCAAATTTTCAGCCATGGGCTGCAATTCCTCCTGACCTCAAGACCCTTCTCTCGTTTCAGCCAGATTCTCTGGATTGGAGGCAGGAATCCTGGAGAAGATGTCGCCAGATTTAAGGAGCTTGGGTGAGTTGCCTTGCTGCTTTGCTTGCTCTTGACATTGAACTTGATGCATGATCAAGACCTAATTGGAAATGCCCCCTTCAGTCACTCCTCTCCCTACAAAAAGTTTTTTCTTCCGGCCAACCCCCCATTTTGGTCACTGGTTAATGGTCTTGTCTCTCCCGAGGTGGTCCCTGACCTTGCCTTGAGCCCCAGATAATCCACTTGTCTCCCTGGCATCTGACTGGCATCTCACAGCTTTTGTGGAAACATCTGAAACAAGAGCTTGGAATTTTCATCCCTAGACTTGTTCCTCATTTGGAGTTTCCTATTCATCTTTCCCCTGTGTGCCTCTCCTGAGGTCAGGGAGTCAGCCTTGACTCCTCACCATCCCCACAGTCCTCCTCTCAGTTAATCATCACCAGATCCTTGGCATTTTCTCTCTGAAGCACATCTCTTAACTGGTCAACTTTCTCATCACCACCTCTTCTGCTCGTTTCTCCCCTGAACTCTAGTAACTGCTTGTTCTGTCCTGTGTGTTTCTTTACCTTTAAAAAAAATTAATTTGTCTATTATTTATTTTTGGCTGCTTGAGATCTTGCAGCACACAGGCTCTCTAGTTGTGGTTCGAGGGCTCAGTTGTCTCGCTGGCATGTGGGATCTTAGTTCCCAACCAGGAATCGAACCCATGTTCCCCGGGTTGCACGGTGGATTCTTAATCATGGACCCCAGGGAAGTCCCTCTGCTGTATGTCTCTACTGTTAGCCCCTGGTTATCCACTCTCCATGTAGCCACCAGAGTGCCAGCCAGGTCGTGTCCCTCACTGAAAGCGCTGCAGCGGCCCCTGCTGGCCCTTAGCATGGGTCCTGATGTTGGCGCGGGCACTCTGCTGCCGCACCTTCCAGTCTGCCCTGCTGTTATGGTGAGCTGGCTTTCTCCCAGCTATTGTACGCGCCCAGCTCCTTTGCATCCCCAGGCGGCTCATGAAAGTCAGGGTGGTGTTAGTCTCACAGCACTTTACCTTCAGGGCCTAACAAGAAACGGAGCATACAGCAGGTGTTCCCTAAACATCTAGAATAAACATTTAAATACACGATGGCAGTCAGCCTGCGGCATTTTATTGTCCCACTATGAATAATAGTTTGTAATGAGCAGTGATAGATTTTGTGCCCAGTTTGTTAGTGAATTCTTGATAAAACTTTTCTTGAGTGCTCGCTGTGTCCAGCTACAATGGGAGATGCTTTGCAGCGGGGGTCACAGACTTGAGTTCCTACAGGAGTCAGAGGAAAATATAAACATCTGAAGTGAGGCTGGGTGGGGATTGGGAGAAACTTGCTAGTTTATGCCTGAATGCTCATCTCCAGTTGACATGTTGCTACAGGACTCTGTATTGCCAGGTTTTAAATTTTTTGTAGTCTAGATTTTTTTTTTAACATTTGCATGTAATTCACATTAAAAAAAATAATAACTTTCCTGCAGGGACCTAGTCTGTGGAGGGGGACCCATTTGGCTTTCAGTCTGCCAGTTTGTGATCTTTACATAAAATTGTCTCTAGTTATGTTGACATTCACATTTTATAGATGAGTGACCTGGGGCATAAATTCAGTTCAGTCGCTCAGTCGTGTCCGACTGTTTGCAACCGCATGAATNTTGGCTTTCAGTCTGCCAGTTTGTGATCTTTACATAAAATTGTCTCTAGTTATGTTGACATTCACATTTTATAGATGAGTGACCTGGGGCATAAATTCAGTTCAGTCGCTCAGTCGTGTCCGACTGTTTGCAACCGCATGAATCGCAGCATGCCAGGCCTCCCTGTCCATCACCAACTCCCGGAGTTCACTCAGACTCACGCCCATCGAGTCAGTGATGCCATCCAGCCATCTCATCCTCGGTCATCCCTTTCTCCTCCTGCCCTCAATCCCTCCCAGCATCAGAGTCTTTTCCAGTGAGTCATCTCTTTGCATGAGGTGGCCAAAGTACTGGAGCTTCAGCCTTAGCATCATTCCTTCCAAAGAAATCCCAGGGCTGATCTCCTTCAGAATGGACTGGTTGGATCTCCTTGCAGTCCAAGGGACTCTCAAGAGTCTTCTCCAACACCACAGTTCAAAAGCATCAATTCTTCGGCGCTTAGCCTTCTTCACAGTCCAACTCTCGCATCCATTCATGACTACTGGACAAACCATAGCTTTGACTAGACGGACCTTAGTTGGCAGAGTAACATCTCTGCTTTTGAATATGCTATCTAGGTTGGTCATAACTTTTCTTCCAAGGAGTAAGCGTCTTTTGATTTCATGGCTGCAGTCACCATCTGCAGTGATTTTGGAGCCCAGAAAAATAAAGTCTGACACTCTTTCCACTGTTTCCCCGTCTATTTCCCATGAAGTGATGGGACCTGGGGCCTAAAGCAGTCGAATAAAGCCAGGATCCTTTCAGTAAAGGCGCGGATAGTAATTATTTTAGCTTCGTCAGTCACACAGTCTGGGTCATTACAGCTTCCCTCTGCTGTTAGTGTGTGAAAGCCTCCAGAGGCAACCCATGAATGAAGGAGGATGTGGAGTGACGTGCCAATAAAATGTCATAGAAACAGTGGAGGCCAGATTTGGCCAAAGGGCGCCCCTGCCCTCAATCTCAGCCTGGAACTCAGACCTGTCCCCTCATGGTGCAGCCTTCTCCTCCCACTGTGATGGTCTCCCTTCTCATCTGTGGGATTTTAGATGATGTTTTTGGAAGGATAGGGCTTCCCAGGTGACACAGTGTTAAAGAATCCACCTGCCAATGCAGAAGATGCAAGAGACAGGTTCGATCCCTGGGTGGGGAAGATCCCCTGGAGAAAGGAATGGCAGCCCACTCCAGTATTCTTGCCTGGGAGATCCCACGGACAGAGGAGCCTGGTGGGCTGTAATTCATGGGGTCGTAAAAGAGTGGGACATGACTGAGCCCTCAAGCACAGGGGGATACAGCAATCACGTTTGGAATCACAAAGGTCCCTGAGATTCACTGAGTGCAATAAATGTTAACTTTCTTTTCCTAGTGGGAACATCATCGTGGCAACCCCAGGCCGCCTGGAGGACATGTTCCGAAGGAAGGCTGAGGGCCTCGATCTGGCGAGCTGCGTGAGGTCCCTGGAAGTCCTGGTATTGGATGAAGCTGACAGGCTTCTGGACATGGGTTTCGAGGCAAGGTACTGAAGTTTGGACTTAATGGCTGTTGGGTGACACAGGGTGGAAAGGACCCCAAGGTGGAATTCCTTTATCACTTGGTGACTATATCTCTGTTAGCTGCACGTGAATTTCATATCATTAGGTTGTTTGATCCATCAAATTCTCTCACACTGTTTAAATTTCAGTTGTTCTTTGATGCATTTTCCTTCATGGCTCTTTAAAAGTTTTTGTGTGTTTTAAAGAATTAAGTAGTCTTATTGGGATCCAATTCATATGTTACACAGTTTGCTCAATTAAATAGTGTGCAGCTCAATAGTTTTTAGGCTTAAAAATTTTTGTTTTAATTTCACTCTTTTAATTGTCCCCCCATTATAAAAGAGTTCACTTATATGTTTATATTGAAGAAATGTTGGGAAAATAAGAGTATAAACAAGAAATAAAGATCACCCATAATCTCATCTTCCAGTAACAGCTACTGTAGATAATGTTATGGTTTCCAGTCTTCTAAAATACTTGTTTAGTATCATAAAACACCCTTTGTTTTGCTGATAAGTAAGGGGTTAAGATGAGCCCGTCTCTTTTTAGCATAAACACCATCCTGGAGTTTTTGCCCAAGCAGAGAAGAACGGGCCTTTTCTCGGCCACTCAGACCCAGGAGGTGGAGAAGCTGGTGAGAGCCGGCCTTCGGAACCCCGTTCGCATCTCGGTGAAGGAGAAGGGCGTGGCGGTCAGCAGCGCCCAGAAGACCCCTTCCCGCCTGGAGAACCACTACATGGTGAGCTCTGGGTGTCCGCGCCGACCCCTGCCGGCCAGTGAACGACGAGGGCCGCAGTTCACGGTGATGTTTACCAAGATTTAAATTTGCCAACAGTGGTTCTGAAGTGTCCTCACAAAAAATTCAGAAGGTGAAGTGAAGTGATAGGTGTATTAACTTGATTATGACAGTCATTTCACTGTGTGTATGTAAAGTCATCATATCGTACACCTTAAACATATATTACTACATGTATATATTTTTACTATATAAATGTGCTTAAATATACAATTTTTATTTGCCAATTGTACCTCAGTAAAGCTGGAAAAAAGTAGAACCAGTATTGTTAGTCAAAGCAGTTTACTGAAAAAATTACCAATTTTTTTTGACTTGTACTACTTTCAATAAGCTTAGTTCCATTTTTCCTTTGAAATGATCAGCTATAAGAATTGTTTGAATAGCTTATTCGATTTTCAAGTACTTTTTTCTTAACTTTCACTGTCTGTATGTTTTATCAATATAATACACCATGTTCCCACTAATATATGTTAACTCTTAGCAGTTAAAAAGCAAGCAAAAATTAATAATGATGAGTGCTCTATGGATTAGCTTTCAGTTTTCTAGGTAACTGAGTCTGTAAAATGATACCCTGAGGCACATTTGAAAGTGCAGCATTTGGGGCAGGGCTGGGATACATGGAATGTGTGATGATACTTGTCATTCAGCAAGGAAATGAATAAGTAAGTTAACATGGGTATAACTGTGTTTTAAGCATGCTCTCCAGGGATGGTGTCCTTGGGCCTCCTACCCCCAAGTGATCAAACTTTTTGACATGTGCATGGGGTGTGCTGGGTACAGGCAGGGAAACACTGGGTTCCCGGGCCGTCAGTATGAGCCTGAGTTAGAGAAGGACACAGCCAGACAAGCAGCTCAAACACAAAATCTAATGATAGACTCTCTGAAGGAGCCTTTTTGGGTCACAGTGTTCCACTCTGGAACCTAAATGTTTGGTGTGTTCATTTTGCAGCTGAGGGTTGCTCAGTTCTTCCTTGGTGGCTCAGATGGTAAAGCGCCTGCCTGCAATGTGGGAGACCCAGGTTCAATCCCTGGGTTGGGAATATCCCCTGGAGAAGGAAATGGCAACCCACTCCAGTATTCTTGCCTGGAAAATCCCATGGACGGAGGAGCCCGGCAGGCTACAGTCCGTGGGGTTGCAAAGAGTCGGACACGACTGAGCAACTTCACTTTCACTTTCTTTAAATTTGTAGCAGTAAATCCTAGCTGCTGCTGCCCTTCCTCACCAGGCAGCTGGAGGGCTTTTGGAATGTAATTGCTAGTAGTGAGTTCCCTCCTTCTGTCCTCTCTGGTCGCTGGCTCAAGCCAGGAGGCATCTAGAGAGGATGGCCAGCCAGGGTGGCCAGGCCAGTGTCCCTGCTTGACAGGGCACCTCTTTATCATCAGCCAGGGAACAGGGTTTTTCTTTTGGCCGAGAGGGGCTCCCCAGCTCCTGAGCACAGTGACATGTTTGCAGAGAAAGTGGGCCATTTCCAAACCAGTGTCCCTAGTGCTGTGGACTGTAAGGGTGAGGAGGTTGCTGTTCTTTGTCAGTTCTTTGTCAGTCCGGGGGTAGGTGGGTCAAGCAAAAGAGTTTGCAAATCAGAAAACTGCTTCTGGTGCAGCTGTCAGGAGGATGTTTTTGAAATCAGACCGGGGGTATTATACTTGGTGCTGCTGTTTCCGCTTGCAGCCAGGCTTTTCCTAGGGGAGAGAGGAGGCCATGGACGGTGAGGTGGTTAAGAGCACGGCCGCCCCGGTGCGCAGCTTGGCTTTGTCCCTTCCTAGCCGAACCAGGTGGACTTACAGTTCATCACTAGTAAGATAGGGGCTCAGGGAGCACCCACTTCATAGGGTTGCTGTGAGGGTTGGTTTATTAAAACACATGAAGGTTTTAGGCCAATGCTTAGTACGTAGTAGTACTAATAAATTAGCTTTGGAACCCACTGTGGCTGCTGTTGCATTGTGCCCTTTTGCATTCATTTAAGCAACTGCATTTAGAAATGTCTTGAGTGTGTGAGAAAGAGATTTGAAATTGAGGATTTGGTTTTAGTATTAATAAAAATAGGGGAAATGCATTCAGGTGGATTTACATGTCTTTAAATTGGGAGCCTGAAAGGAGCTCCAGTCTGTCTCCATGGAGGTCTGTGAAGTAATTCTGTGCAATCCATTCTGGAAATCTGTGTTCACCTCAGAGCAGTGATTTCTGAACATGGCCGTGCCTCAGAATCTCACGGGTGCTGTTAAATAATACTGACCCTTGGGTCCAATTCCAGAGCTGCGATCTGTGGTCTTTATGTTGTATCTAAGGACCTGTATTGTAAAGCCCTCCCCTGGGGATGGGGTTACGGCCGGCATGGTGCTGTTGGCATGTTGGGGTTTGGGAGGTACTTAGTGCACTGAGTGACTCGCTGTCCTCAGTTACATGATTATGTGATTTAACATTTGACAGCAGCAGGGGCTGATGTTAATTCTGAGCTCAGTGGACTGAGTAACATCCTGGTGAAAGTCTTCCTCTTCATGGAGGCAGTTAGAGTCCTTAAAATTTAAGGCCCAAACTGAAAATAGTTGTGGGGTTGTTTTTATTGTCAGCAAATATGTCTTTATCAGTTTCCTTTTTATTTTGCAGGTCTGTAAGGCAGATGAGAAATTTAATCAGCTGGTACATTTTCTTCGAAATCATAAGCAGGAGAAACATCTGGTCTTCTTCAGGTAATCCTTCTGGGGTTCAGTGTGCATGTGCGTGTAGTCTTCAGTTTTGGAATTCCTTTCAGGTTGCTTCTCTGTTAGAAGTGTGTTTAACTGCAAGTGGCTGAAAACCCGACTTCTGCTGCTCAAGCAGGAAGGGTTTATTTTTCTCCTGTAAAAAGGAGTCCAGAGGTAAGCAGTTCCTAACATTGGTTTCTGTCTCAGCAACATCAAGGCCAGTGTTTCTGTGAGTGTCTTGGCCTTTCCTTCCTGTAGGTCAGCTCTAGTTTTGAGATGACCGCTTTGACACCCCGTCACATCTGTACTGGAAGCAGATAAAAGAGGAAAGGCAGCGGGAAGGGCCGTACTTGCTCTATTTGACTCTTAATCAGAGAAACAAAAGGCTTTCCCAGACAACACTTGCCCCTGACCCTGGCTGACTTCTGCTTTCATTGCATGGGCCAAAGATGGGTCACCTGGCAGCCCCTCACTGTGAGAGGTGGATAAATGAGTGGGTAGCTGTCCCAGCCTCTGCAGTAGTGGGAGATGAGGGAGGAAGTGGTTGGGATGCTGTTTAATCAGCCAGCCTAGTGTCTGCCACGCTGGGGTATGTCCTGTTGTCAGAGTGCATGCATTCTTGGGCTGTTTTTTCCTCCATATATACCTACAGTGGTGTTTTTGGCATACCCAAAGAATTTCATGTTTCTTTTCCACCCAATCATTTCACCTGCAGTAACTATATTGACCCATAGTTAGAAATACAACCTGGTTCTCTCTGTCTTACACACACGCACACACACCAAACTGTACTTGACTAGGTGGGAGGCATTCTGATGCTTTGTTTTCTGTTCTGCTCTGATTTTTTAAAAATGCTGGTTCAGACTCACTAAATTGATTTTAGGACCCACCAGGTGACTTTCAAGATCTGTGGCTTGTGGCCCTTGGTGTGTAAAAGCTGCATCCTTATATATGATGTGACTCGTGGAAAACAGTGGGGAATCCGGAAGCAGTCACTTGGCACAGATCTTTGAAACTTTTTGTTTTGGCTGTGTTGGGTCTTTGTTGCAGCACATGGCCTCTCTTTAGTTGTGGCAGGCAGGCTTCTCTTACTGTGGCGCAGGGGCTCAGGTGCCCCACCGCATGTGGAATCTTAGTTCTCAGACCAGCAATCAAAGCGCCTGTGCCCTCCCCCAGCACCTGCGCCTGTGTGGAATACTACGGAAAGGCTCTGGAGGCCCTGGTGAAGGGTGTGAAGATAATGTGCATTCACGGAAAGATGAAATACAAGCGCAACAAGATCTTCATGGAGTTTCGCAAATTGCAGAGGTGGGTTGGCTTCTCTGGAGACAGCAGATCTCCAGGCTCTGCTCTGCAGCAGGTTGCTCTGCCTCTAGACCCTCTTGTGTGCTGGAACCCTCTTCCTTCTCTAAGCCGGTTATCACGTCTCCTCCCCCCGCCCTCTGTCCTGAGCCCATTGCACTCTGCTGCAATTGTAAGCTCCACAAGAACGGGAACCTGTGTGTTATGTTCATTCCTGAGTTCCCCACTATCTGGCCCAGGTCTGACCCAGGGTTTGGTAAGCTGTTTGTTGAATGAATGGGTGGACAGAGCGTATGGGAGAAACCCATTGAAGGTTCCGGGTTGACTGCACTAACGGAAAGCAGTGTCTCTGGAGACTGTAACTTGACTTTGTTTGTGCGTAGATATACTGTTTTTCTTGATCACCGAAAAGATCGGTGATCTTATTGATTCTGGCTATGTTAAAAACAATCTTTTAGGCAAAGTGATAGACTTGATGATTACACCTCAGTATGAGAAGGAAAATTTCATTTTTTTTAATGGCTGCGAAGGATTAGACCAAATAACAGTGTTTTTGTTTTTTCTTCTTCCCCAGTTGAAATAGGCTAGTTTAAAAGTCTTTTCATTATTTTTCATTCATCTTTTCATTATCTCCCTACCTCTTTACAAATTTCACTGAGAACTTGTAAAGTCCTAGAGGTTTAGGAGGAAGAAAAATCAAAATGTTATTACTATATATTTGCTTCCATGAGATTCTGCAGTCTGTTTTTATTGTCATCATCTTCAAATTAGTAACAACTGCTTGATGGTGGGGAAATGGTGGTCTCCTTACCCAGCTGGTGTTTTCTTATTTTCTAGTGGGATTTTAGTGTGCACTGACGTGATGGCCCGAGGAATAGATATTCCTGAAGTAAACTGGGTCTTGCAGTATGATCCTCCCAGTAATGCCAGGTATGTTACTTGTTCTGTCTAGGAATCTAGTCTAATGAAATAGGAATCTTGAGGAAGGTAAACATAATGATGGTTGTCAAAACATTATGAAATAGCAAAAGTTGGGGAACTGGTATGTCATCACTGATAGGTCAGTAGTGATGCTGTATTGTATTTTCAGATACCTTTTAAAGTTCTTGCAGAGATGCACATGAATAGACTGTTTAAAGGAAAAATATACTGCTGCTGCTGCTGCTAAGTCGCTTCAGTCGTGTCCAACTCTGCGACCTCATAGGCTACAGCCCACCAGGCTCCCCCATCCCTGGGATTCTCCAGGCAAGAACACTGGAGTGGGTTGCCATTTCCTTCTCCAATGCATGAAAGTGAAAAGTGAAAGGGAAGTCACTCAGTTGTGTCCAACTCTTCCCGACCCCATGGACTACAGCCTACCAGGCTCCTCCATCCATGGGATTTTCCAGGCAAGAGTACTGGAGTCAGGTGCCATCGCCTTCTACATAAGGAGATTTCAGTTATTCTGAGAGCAAGCATATATTTCTAGGAAATGCCTCCAAACATAGGAAAATGCCTGTAAAAACAAACTCTTAAGCAGTACTTGTTAATTCTGGGTGGAGTTAGGGGTTGGACTCACAAATCACTTACATTTTCTCTATTACTTTTCATTGTTTCCCAAATTTTCCGCTGGGACCATGTCTTCCTACCAGTATCATCAGAAGGGCATAAATTTACAAGTTTTATAGTTGACATTAAATGTCTAAGAGATTGCTTTCTGGTCTGCAGTGTGTATATTTAATCACCAGCTCTTCTCTAACACTAGTAAGTGGCAGAGTTAGGACTGAGCCATGGAGTCGGGCGGCTCCTGGTGTCACTTTAGGCGTGTCAGCTGCGTGGTCAGAGGCCAATGCTCTGCTGAGCTGTCAGGTGGTAACTGTTCCCGCCCCGTGTCATTCCAGTGCTTTTGTGCATCGCTGTGGCCGCACAGCCCGCATCGGCCATGGTGGCAGCGCGCTCGTGTTTCTCCTTCCCATGGAAGAGTCGTACGTCAACTTCCTTGCAATTAACCAGAAAGTAAGCTCTCTTCCTTTTTTCTGTGGAATTCCTGAAGCCGGGGTAGTTGGAAAAGTTCTTTTCCAGAAAGTGGTCCAGAATGTAGATTAGGGGCCAGCCTGGCGGTGTCAGTGCGGGAACCTGTCTATAGCTTCATAAAAGACTGTGGAGAGGCTCTGGGGTCCACTGCTGGCCCCAGCTGAGTGTCATTACTTGGGAACACAGACCTATGTTACCATATTTTCCAACCAGAAATCAGGATTGTTATGTAAAATCTGATTTTAAACTTTGCCTTAAAAAATTTAAAATACTTTCTGGACCAAGTAAAATACTTGGGTTGGATCTGGGCTTCAAAGCCTCCACTGGATAAGATTAAAATGAGTGGTTTTGCCTTTGATTTTACTGGCACTGGCTCTGATGGGGTAGCCTTGGGCGGGAGGAGGTCCCAGCCAGAAGTGACAATGTGGTCCCTGTGCAGTGCCCCCTGCAGGAGATGAAACTCCAGAAAAACACAGCCGACCTCCTTCCGAAGCTCAAGGCCATGGCCCTGGCCGACAGAGCCGTGTTTGAGAAGGGCATGAAAGCTTTTGTGTCACACATCCAGGCTTACGCCAAGCATGAGTGCAACCTCATCTTCAGATTAAAGGGTAAGTTTGATTTGCTCACCATCTGAAACATTTGACAGCTTTTACAAGTATTACAAATATGAAGGGCTTTCTAGGTGGTGCTAGTGGTAAAGAACCTGCCTGCCAATGCTGGAGACATGAGACATGGGTTGGATCCCTGGGTTGGGAACATCCCCTGGGTGAGGAAATCGCAACCTACTCCAGTGTTCTTGCCTGGAGAATCACATGGACAGAGGAGCCTGGTGGGCTACAGTCCATGGAGTCACAGAGTTGGACACCACGTGGCAGCTGAGCACCTGTGTTGAGCACAAATATGAAACTGCTTTGTCTTAGGTCCATGTCAGGGTTAATGTTTTCCAAGCATTTAAAAGAAAGTCTTTCTGGGACTTACCTTGACTTGACTCTGAGCTTCCATTGCAGGGGGTAGGGGTTCGATCCCTGGTCAGGGAACTACGATCCTGCATGCTGTGTGGCATAGCCTCCCCCAAAATAAAAATAAGAGTCTTAATCGGTTTGACTAGGTACTGGCTGCTGAGTATTCTTTTAGTAAAAATGTAATTATTTTAATTTTAATTAAAATGAGTCCATTAGATCACAGAGAAAAAATTACATTGCTGTGAATATTCTATTGGCTAATGCTTACAGTCCTGTTTTGGGTGTGCTAACTCTTGATGTTTTGGTTTAATCAGATCTTGATTTTGCTAGTCTTGCTCGAGGTTTTGCCCTGCTGAGGATGCCCAAGATGCCAGAGTTGAGAGGAAAGCAGTTTCCAGATTTCGTGCCTGTGGATGTCAACACAGATACCATTCCATTTAAAGACAAAATCAGAGAAAAGCAGAGGCAGAAGCAATTATTGGAGCAGCAGAGAAAAGAGAAAACAGAAAATGACGGGAGAAGAAAATTCATAAAAAACAAAGCTTGGTCAAAGCAGAAGGCCAAAAAGGAAAAGAAGAAAAAACTGAATGAAAAAAGGAAAAGGGAAGAGGTAAAGCTGGCAGTTTTTTAAATTAAATACTTAGAATTTTGAACAGATCTCACAGAAGTGTAGTGTATAGTGCCTTCTAATAGGAACTGCATAGGACTCTTAGATTTTTGTTCTTTCTTGGTGGCTTGGGTTGGGGAATGTGCTGTTTGTGAAAGCTGATCTAAGAGCATGTAGTTCCCGACTGATTAAAAAGTGCTGGTTTGGCGCTTCTCTGGCGGTCCAGTGGTTAGGACTCTGCACTTTCACTGCTGAGGGGCCCAGGTTCAGTCTCTGGTTGGGGAACTAGAATCCCACAGGCCTCCTAGAGCGGCCAAAAACCCCCCCAAATTTTTCTGGTTTCACTTAGACACTGTTGTTGAGAAATTCAGTAGCTGTTNGCAGAGTTAGGACTGAGCCATGGAGTCGGGCGGCTCCTGGTGTCACTTTAGGCGTGTCAGCTGCGTGGTCAGAGGCCAATGCTCTGCTGAGCTGTCAGGTGGTAACTGTTCCCGCCCCGTGTCATTCCAGTGCTTTTGTGCATCGCTGTGGCCGCACAGCCCGCATCGGCCATGGTGGCAGCGCGCTCGTGTTTCTCCTTCCCATGGAAGAGTCGTACGTCAACTTCCTTGCAATTAACCAGAAAGTAAGCTCTCTTCCTTTTTTCTGTGGAATTCCTGAAGCCGGGGTAGTTGGAAAAGTTCTTTTCCAGAAAGTGGTCCAGAATGTAGATTAGGGGCCAGCCTGGCGGTGTCAGTGCGGGAACCTGTCTATAGCTTCATAAAAGACTGTGGAGAGGCTCTGGGGTCCACTGCTGGCCCCAGCTGAGTGTCATTACTTGGGAACACAGACCTATGTTACCATATTTTCCAACCAGAAATCAGGATTGTTATGTAAAATCTGATTTTAAACTTTGCCTTAAAAAATTTAAAATACTTTCTGGACCAAGTAAAATACTTGGGTTGGATCTGGGCTTCAAAGCCTCCACTGGATAAGATTAAAATGAGTGGTTTTGCCTTTGATTTTACTGGCACTGGCTCTGATGGGGTAGCCTTGGGCGGGAGGAGGTCCCAGCCAGAAGTGACAATGTGGTCCCTGTGCAGTGCCCCCTGCAGGAGATGAAACTCCAGAAAAACACAGCCGACCTCCTTCCGAAGCTCAAGGCCATGGCCCTGGCCGACAGAGCCGTGTTTGAGAAGGGCATGAAAGCTTTTGTGTCACACATCCAGGCTTACGCCAAGCATGAGTGCAACCTCATCTTCAGATTAAAGGGTAAGTTTGATTTGCTCACCATCTGAAACATTTGACAGCTTTTACAAGTATTACAAATATGAAGGGCTTTCTAGGTGGTGCTAGTGGTAAAGAACCTGCCTGCCAATGCTGGAGACATGAGACATGGGTTGGATCCCTGGGTTGGGAACATCCCCTGGGTGAGGAAATCGCAACCTACTCCAGTGTTCTTGCCTGGAGAATCACATGGACAGAGGAGCCTGGTGGGCTACAGTCCATGGAGTCACAGAGTTGGACACCACGTGGCAGCTGAGCACCTGTGTTGAGCACAAATATGAAACTGCTTTGTCTTAGGTCCATGTCAGGGTTAATGTTTTCCAAGCATTTAAAAGAAAGTCTTTCTGGGACTTACCTTGACTTGACTCTGAGCTTCCATTGCAGGGGGTAGGGGTTCGATCCCTGGTCAGGGAACTACGATCCTGCATGCTGTGTGGCATAGCCTCCCCCAAAATAAAAATAAGAGTCTTAATCGGTTTGACTAGGTACTGGCTGCTGAGTATTCTTTTAGTAAAAATGTAATTATTTTAATTTTAATTAAAATGAGTCCATTAGATCACAGAGAAAAAATTACATTGCTGTGAATATTCTATTGGCTAATGCTTACAGTCCTGTTTTGGGTGTGCTAACTCTTGATGTTTTGGTTTAATCAGATCTTGATTTTGCTAGTCTTGCTCGAGGTTTTGCCCTGCTGAGGATGCCCAAGATGCCAGAGTTGAGAGGAAAGCAGTTTCCAGATTTCGTGCCTGTGGATGTCAACACAGATACCATTCCATTTAAAGACAAAATCAGAGAAAAGCAGAGGCAGAAGCAATTATTGGAGCAGCAGAGAAAAGAGAAAACAGAAAATGACGGGAGAAGAAAATTCATAAAAAACAAAGCTTGGTCAAAGCAGAAGGCCAAAAAGGAAAAGAAGAAAAAACTGAATGAAAAAAGGAAAAGGGAAGAGGTAAAGCTGGCAGTTTTTTAAATTAAATACTTAGAATTTTGAACAGATCTCACAGAAGTGTAGTGTATAGTGCCTTCTAATAGGAACTGCATAGGACTCTTAGATTTTTGTTCTTTCTTGGTGGCTTGGGTTGGGGAATGTGCTGTTTGTGAAAGCTGATCTAAGAGCATGTAGTTCCCGACTGATTAAAAAGTGCTGGTTTGGCGCTTCTCTGGCGGTCCAGTGGTTAGGACTCTGCACTTTCACTGCTGAGGGGCCCAGGTTCAGTCTCTGGTTGGGGAACTAGAATCCCACAGGCCTCCTAGAGCGGCCAAAAACCCCCCCAAATTTTTCTGGTTTCACTTAGACACTGTTGTTGAGAAATTCAGTAGCTGTTGTTCTCTGTACTCAGGGTTCTGATATGGAAGATGAAGACATGGAGGAACTTCTGAATGACACGAGGCTCTTGAAAAAGTTTAAAAAAGGCAAAATTACTGAAGAAGAATTTGAGAAGGGGCTGTTGACAAGTGGCAAAAGATCAAGGAACAAAGCAGATTTGGAGATCTCAGATTTGGAAGATGACTGCTGATTCCTGCCCCTCAGGTGAAACGCACAGGAGTGGGGAATGCAGGCAGCTGGCCCCTACTCGGCAGACAGCTCGAGCTTCCTTCTACTGAACATCAGAACTTTCAGCAGCTGTTGGGGAGCTGCTGTTGCAGAAAAGGCACATGTGAGGGGTTTCATGCTCGTGAGCATTTTACTAAAAACATACCAGCCTTGAAGTCTAAGAAAACATAAATTTACATAACTGTAAATAATAGATGTTAATATTTATTTTGATGGGTTAAAGAGCTCATTCTTCAGTGGCTATTTTAGACTTATTAAACTTATTTAATATAAAGCTACTGAAGTAGATTTGATTTGAGAGCTTTTAAAAGTTCCTCAGTGTTCTCCAGCTCCTGATCTCCCTTCCCTGGGTGTCTTTACCTCTGGACCCTCAGTTCTCTCTTTGATGTACTGCACTGAACACCCACAAGGCCTGTAGTACCATTTTATTGGTGAGTATATGAAAAAGCAGCAGCAAGTCATTCTGGGAAAGGATTACACCTCCTGTTGAATAAACTGTAGTTCTAATCGACTGTGCCTTAAGAACGTGAAGGTGGCTGCCTAGTGTCTTTACCAAGATGGACTGTACATCTAGTGTCAGAGCCCTCTGGCTGGGCCGGGGTCAGCCTGAAGTGCAATGCAACGCCATATCAAAATCTTTCATGTAATTTATTTGAAAAGATGCTGAGTCTGTTCCCAAGAACAATTTAAAAAGCTGTTCAGGACCCAAATATGTTTCAAGTCACATCTTTTCCCAGATATAGAATTTTAAGTTTGCAAATATTCTGGAAGGCGTCTTCATAACTGATGAGCCGTGCAGGATACTCCGGCCAAAGAGACCATTAATACCTGTTCTTGGGTTCTTGCAATAGTATCCACTCTCTTTGCCTTGATTCTTTTGTGGAGATGACAGCCCTCAGCTCATCTTCACCGCTGGGAGCCTGTTGCCTGCCTTTTTCATCCAGCACTGCGTGGAGCCTGGTCCTGGGCAGCTGCTGGTTACTGGAGGGGCACCTGGCTGTAGTTTGGACTGCTGCCCTCTTGGGCCTGCTTGTCTTTCATGGATGCTTTTGGCAAATCAGTCTGGAATGTGGGGAAGGTGAAGGGAGGGAGAGTGGGCACATCTTCCTCCATCAGTCAAACAGCCAATAGTCTTATATTCCTGGAAACTGGACATGAATGGAAGTGTCTGGAAATATATGGAAACCCTAAGAGCACAATTTAGGTTGGGCTTTAGGGGAACCATGAATGCATTTTAGATGGGACTGAAATGAATAAAAATTTTCCCAAGAGTTAGGATTTTAAGTCCTTAGTCCATAAAACTTCAGAAAAAACAATTCAGTTTTGGCCTGGCTCACTGAGGGGCCAAGAGACTACTCCCCATATCCGACGTCCACCAGCAGGAAAGGACCCGGTGTTTACAGGTAGAGCTTGATGAGTTCGTCGCTGACGGCTGAGGGTGTCAGCACCCCCAGGTCTGTAAACAGCAGCGTGATTAAGGAAGGGGAGGTGTAGTCGACCCACGGGTGCTCTTCTCTGAGGTCCTGTCCAGTCTGTACAGACTTCAGAGTATCCGCCTTGTACTGAGGAGACAGGAAGCCAACGTTAGTCTGCCCCACAGACTGAGGGCTCTGACCTGGTGAGGCCTTGGCCTGAGCAACTGAGGTGCTCCTGCCTGAAAGTGCCTTCTGGAAATAGGGAGGCCAACTGTGTTGCACACTGGCCAGGGGACCCAGTGCAGCTTGGGTCAGCCAGGTCATTAGAGAAAGCCTTAAGCCATGTGTCCCGTGAGTGTGCTGGAGTTACCCCTCCAGACCTCTCAAGACAACTGTTTAGAGCATTTATAGAAAGCTAAGTGCCAGGTGCTGTGCTAAATTCCATAGATTATCTCTGAAGCATCACAACCCCTGTACAGATAACTGAAGTTCATAAACCTTACAGTGAAAGGACCTGCCTAAGATCACATGGTTAATAGGTGATGGAGATGACAGGTGAGCCCAGAGAGCTGCCCCAAAACTTTATTACCTACCAACTTTCCCTGCCTGCTTGGCCTGTATCTAGTGCTTAAGAGACAGAAGACTGAAATTCTGGGGACAAGTTAGACTGTTCAACAACCACCAATTTATCTTTGTATCCTGTATATTAGAAAAAATAGCAATGTGAAGTGAAAAACTTACTGGAACATTCTTAGCACTGCATTTTTTCAAAGGTTTCAGTTTAGACTCAAATACCCCTTATAATACGTAAAACTCTTGCCTTAAACTTATCTGGGACATCTTGCTGGTTTAGTGGGAAGAGTCGTACAAACTTGAAACTTTCCGCAACAACATAAAATGGCTTGTTCTGTGCTTTGGCGCACACAGCCATCTGGTTAGTTCCAATCTGGGAATTCAGAGAACAGTGGAGAAAGGTGAGATATAGCACATCTGTAGTGGAAGCAACAGAAAGTCTATGAATGAATGTAACATACGTACTTCTGGCTTTGGAATTAAAGAGGATCTTTTAAAAAAGAAAGCAATAGCAAAAGCAAAGATCTACAAATGGCCAATAAACACATGAAAAGATGCTCAAGAGTCTTAGTCATTACACAAACACAAGTCAAAACCACAATTAGACACTGCGTCACACCCACTAGGATTGTTCAGTCACTAAGTCCTGTCCAACTCTGTCTCCTAGTTTGCTCAAACTCACTCATGTCCATTGAGTTGGTGATGCCATCCAACCATCTTATCCTCCATTGTCCCCTTCTGCCTTCAATCTTTCCCAGCATCAGGGTCTTTTCCAATGAGTCGGCTCTACCCATCAGGTGGCCAAAGTATTGCAGCTTCAGCATCAATCCTTCCAAGTAATATTCAGGGTTGATTTCCTTTAGGATCGACTGGTTTGATCTTGCTGTCCAAGGGACTCTCAAGAGCCTTCTCCAGCACCACAGTTTGAAAGCATCAGTTCTTTAGTACTCAGCCTTCTTTGTGGTCCAACTCACATCTGTACATGACTACTGGAAAAACCACAGCTTTGACTATATGGACCTTGTCAGCAAAGGGATGTCTCTGCTTTTTAATATGCTGTCTATGTTTGTCATAGCTTTTCTTCCAAGAGCAAGGGTCTTTTAATTTTGTGGCTACAAGTCACCATTTGCAGTGATTTTGGAGCCCAAGAAAATAAAATCTGTCACTGTTTCTACTTTTTCCCCTCTATTTGCCATGAAGTGATGGGACCAGAAGCCATGATCTTAATTTTTTGAAGGCTGAGTTTCAAGCTAGGATGATTATAATAATAATAAAAAAAAGTATTGGCAAGTATATAGAGAAACTTGGAATCCTTATGTGTTTCTGATGGGAATGTAACATAATGTAGCTGCTGGGGAAAACAGTTTGGCAGTTCTCAAAAAGCTAAACACAGAAATACCATATGACCCAGCAATTCCACTCTTAATTATATACGCCAAAGAATCAAAAACAGAAACTCAAATAAGTAACTGTACACCTATGTTATTAGCAGCATTAGTCACAATAGTCAAAAGGTATTCCTCAACAGCTGAATGGATAGACACCTCTGGTCCAACCATACCTTGGTACACTATGCAGCCATAAAAAGGAATGAAGCACTGACACCTGTACAGTACAGGTGAGCTTTGAAAACATGCCAAGTGAAATAAACCAAACTCAAAAAAAAAATAACTGTGATTCCACTTATATAAGGTACCTAGAATGGGAAAAATTCATGGAGACAGAAAATAGCTTAGGGGATGGGAGAAGAGAGTTTTGTGACAGTTCTTTTGGGTGATAGAAAAGTTTTGAAGATAGTGGCTATGGCTGCGCAACAATGTGAGATGTAATTAATGACACTGAACTGTACACTTAAAAATGATTATGATGGCCAACTTTACGTTATACATACTTTATCAAACACAACAGACTATCAGGAAGTCTTTCCATGTGAAGCAACAGATAAATTTTAAATATATTGATGTCAAATATGCTCCATTAAAAAGAAAAAAACCAATTCCAAATAAAGCATGTTTTGAATAAGTATAAATATGTTCTCCTAATCTACACAGATCAATCTCCAAAGCAGAAAGAAATCTGACCAGAATCTGATTGGCCCCACTGCAATGGCTCAGGAACTGGGAAACCACTGGTTGCAATGGTGGAATCCTGAAGCTAAGCAGGGTTAGAGGAATGAACCATAACACACAATGTGGTTGGGTGTCCAAGGTTGTTAGTGGAGCTCCATGCTCTGAGCAAGGACCTGTGGAGAACTGATGCTCCTACCTTGTTAATGATTCCCCCGTTTTCAACAACTCCTTCAGCACCAACTATGACAAGATCCACTTTCTCCATGATGTAGCTACAGAAATGAAAAGAAAAATTTTAATGCTCCCTTTCTTTGCTCTTGCAACATCACCTGCAAAGATTAATCCTCCCATTTTCAGCAAAGTGTGTTGCTCTCATAACTTTCTTCCAAAGAGCACTGAACACCCGAGACAGCCCTGGCACTGTTACTGGTTCTGCCTCAGGGGCACCAAGACCCATTTTGATGACACTGCGATAAGGTGTATAACTCATGCTGCCACCCAGCAGGCACACGCCAACATGTGTAGCTGAAGCAAGGATTTCATGACCCAGCATTTATCTTTACTGCATGTGGCACACTATTTTTTGTTCTACATCAACACAAAACAAAAATTTAAAAACCCATGTGATCTGAAGTTGGAAAAAAATGTTATGCCATTCAAGAATTTTGCAGGTAGGGTGGAGGGCAATTTACCTTTTAAAACGAGCAATTACTAGAATCCTTCAAAATGTTTACTCCACCCCTTCCCCCCATTTTTTGGCCACAGTGCACAGCATGCAGGATCTTAGTTCCCAGAGCAGGGACTGAACCCATGCCCATGCAGTGAAGTCACAAAATCGTAACCACTGGACTGCCAGTGAAGTCCCCAAAATGTTTACTCTTAAACATATTTCTAATTTCCTTAAGCATCTCTGTGTGTGTGTTCTTCCCAAGGGATTATTATTCCTGTTTTCTCTTATGAGCCACGCTGCCAATCCACGGAGCGTGTCACCTCAGCTTTAGGAGTGAAGTTGTACACAGGAGATGAAAAATTCTGGAGTGCCACTGACGACAACCCGTGTCTTTAGATGACGAGAGAGCACTGATTACGAATGCTGACCCAGTCACTGCACCTTGCTCTTAAAATGCACCATGAGGGGCTTCCCTGGTGGTCCTGTGGCTAAGATTCTGCATTCCCAATGCAGGGGGTCTGGGTTCCATCGCTGGTCAGGGAACCAGATCCCACATGCTGCAATTAAAGATCCTGCATACCATAACTAAGACCTGACACAGCCAAATAAGTATTTTTTTAAAATGCACCACGACACCATGTATCCAGCTCTCCCCAGCATCCTATAGCCCTGTCTTGTGTGTACACCATCAGGTTCTTATCATGAACACTTGCTGGTTTAGTGCCGCTGTCAATTAGGAGGCAGGATGCTGCCCACTCTCATTTTATGAATGAGACTGGGACCCTCCATCTGGAAACCCTGCTCCAAGCCAACCCTGGGAGGGGGTGGGTGAGGAAACGTAACCGTGATAGGGGAGCCGGGCGCTTACCCAACTGCAGCATCAAGGACCACAGTGACAGGGACGTTGAGGTGGCAGAGGGCTTTGGCCATCTTCTTACTGAAAGTGACATTTTGAGAATGTTAGAAAAAGTCCAAGAAAGTCCCTATCATAGAGAGTGGTGAGTCACTTAATTTGGACAATGATAAATCACATTCGGAGAAGGCAATGGCACCCCAGTCTAGTACTCTTGCCTGGAAAATCCTATGGACGGAGGAGCCTGGTAGGCTGCAGTCCATGGCGTCGCTAAGTCAGACACGACTGAGCAACTTCACTTTCACTTTTCACTTTCCTGCATTGGAGAAGGAAATGGCAACACTCCAGTGTTCTTGCCTGGAGAATCCCAGCGACGGGGGAGGCTAGTGGGCTGCCATTTCTGGGGTCACACAGAGTCGGACACGACTGAAGTGACTTAGCAGGAATAGCAGCAAATCACATTAGCTAGAAACTCAGTTAATTTTTTTTTTAATGTGGACCATATTTGAAGTCTTAAACCCACACTCCTTGCATTGGAAGCATGGAGTCTTATCTACTGGACTGCCAGGGAAGTCCCCTCAGTTAATGGATTACGGGGCTGATCTCAAGATTCTGGACTAAGGAAGCATTTGAGTTCTTTAAAAGTATGTATTTTAGGAAAACTGTACTCTTGGGGCTGTGCAGGGATATGTAAATTCAGGAAAAAAGGGGTTTTATTATGTTCTGGATACATAAGAAATGTACTATCTATTCCCTGATAGAAACCTTTCAGTTTATATCTGATTTAAGTACTAAATAAAACCCCTAGATGCTGTACTGTGACCTACTCCAAATTTATGGTGATTTTTCTTCCAGGAGCCGGAATGGGCAGTGTGAAAGGCAATGCTGATTGACAGACAAATCAGGGACTTTGTCTGGCTCCTTTTACAATGGAGTCTCATCCTCAGTTTGCTCATTAAAGGGACTGCTAGGCACATGACCACATGGAAAGATACTTGCCCTGATAAGTCAGGCTGTGACTCTGTAATGTACACACTGAAACGCTTCTTGGCTGCCACGGCAGCTTCCAAGACTCTCAGGACCACTCTGGAGTAGGCGTGCGTTAATATTCTCTGTGGGTAGAGAAAGCTCTGTCAAAAGTGCAAACTTCCCACGATCACTCAGACTCTCTGCCACTCCAATGTGTGTTCCTGGTACCCTAAAACTTCTCTGTATACTTTCACACAAATCAATTGTAATCAGAAAGCAGATCCTTGACAATACACTGAATTTAAGCCCATATATTGATACTTTTTGGTTCTGCCACACCATGCTGCATGCAAGATCATAGCTCCCCAACCAGGGATCAAACCCTTGCCCCTTGCAAGGAAGCTTGGAGTCTTAACCACTGGATGGTCAGGGAAGTTCCTATTGATACAATCTGAAAAAGTTTTCTGCCAGAGGAATATATCACAGGTCTCATCTTTTCATAGCAAGCACAGAAGTGGCATCTTCACGTGGTGTTACTCAGATACAAAAGCCTTTCTGTCTGAAGGCTATTAGGTTCCTTTGGGTCGGTTTCCCTAATTCTAAGACCTACTCTGCACACCTGGGCCTTCAAGCACCAGGCAGCTGGCATAAAGAGATGCAGAGGCTGGTGGGGCCAGCAGCAGAGTACGAAGGCTGACCTCTGGCTGTTGTCACGTGGGGCCCACTGTTGCTGGATCCTCTGATTTTTCTAGAGGAGCTAAAATCCAGCATTTCTGTGTTGACTCATTTTTTAAAACTTTTATACAATTTGGGGTAAATACAACCCAACTATGGACTGGACACAATTTGCAGATACTTAGATGGAATCAAGATGTTCTAAGGAACAGAGTGCAGAGGACAGAGTAAAGCAAGGTGGAGGGACCAGCTCCCTGGCTCCTTTCTGGGTCTTGCTTGAGAGCTTGTTAGAAATGCAGGTTCTCAGGCCCCACCCGTCTCACTGAACCAGAATGTGCATTTCAATTTATATTTACAAATTTATATTAAAAAAAAAACTTTGGCTGTGCTGCATGGCATAGGGGTATCCTAGTTCCCTGACCAGGGATCGAAAGCAAGCCCCCTGCATTGGAAGTGCAAAGTTTTCACCCCTGGACTGCCAGAGAAGTCCCAGAATATGCACTTTAAAAGATCTCCAGGTGGTTTACCTGCATGCTTGAATTTAAGCCACTCTGCTCATAATTCACCCTAAATAGCACTGATGTAGGTGGTTACTACACATTAAACTCCATGAGGATGAACGAACCCTGTAGTGCAACTGCTGGGAAGGGGAGGTCTCAGAGATAAGCAGTCACCAGCTTGTCTCCACCTGGTCTCAGAATGGCTTTGTTTGAAGCTGGCTTTTGTACCAGTGCCATTTGCATCTATTACGTCATTTATTTAATAACATAATTCAGAGGCTGGGAAAGGAGTAATAAAACAGAGGACAAGATTTCAGAGTCCAGACGCAAGTAAATACTTTTACAGTCAGTGGAGGGTTAGTTGTCAGAAAGGATGTGTGCTGGCGGAAGAGACGTCATAAAAGTTTTATGACCCCGTTGCTGGGAGACTGACTTAATGTGCTGCTCCTGTCTTTCCTCACTTAGGTTATCAACACCTGGCAGCTCTGCATCTCCGTGACAGCATTTGGAATGAAGATGAAAAATATCTCAATCCAGTGCTAACCTTCGGCAGGAAGACAGTCAGGATGAACCAGTGACAAAAGCTGTGCTGATTTAATTCAGATCAGTTTAATACATATCCCGTAAGAAAAGAACACTTCTTTAGTAAGACAGCTTATCAAATCAAGAATCATCCATGCCATCCCAGGGTCTTCCTCTGCCTCTTTAAAATGACAACTGCCTACGATACAACATCTACCTTTAGACACTGCTTAATGTGTGCCAGGCATCCTGCAGAGTCCTCACACACACCATCTCACTAATCCTTATAGCAGCCCTATGAGGTAAGTACTATAATTAACCTTATTTGAAAAGATGAGAAAAGTACAGCACAGAGAGCTTAAGTAACTTGTCCAAGATCACACAGCAAGTGGCAGAGGCGGGATTTTACCCCAGGAGTCTGATGCCAAAGTCCTTGCTCCCGATCACCACCCACGATCGTGACGTACTCACCGCCCCATCTTTGATGAAAGTATGGCACAGATCTGCAATTTTATTTCTTGACAGTGATATTCTCCTGAGGAAAATCTCTCCCCGCTCAATCATGATCTTTTTACATTTGGAGTAATCCTAGGAAAAAAAAAAAGGGCAACATGAGGGGAAGGGGAAGATCCGGGTCAAGCTGAGAATACTTGTGGCCGAACACAGAAGCAGAGTCATGACCGGCGGAGGGCAGGGCTTACAGAGTATTCCAGGGAGGTAAGGCTGATGAAACGCAGGAAGAGCTCCCCGCCTGATGACACGGCCACAGAAGAGTCCACGCCACACAGAGTTTCTATGGCACTGGTGAGATTCGCCCTCAGACCCTGGATTGTCTCTCCTGGAATGATTACATGAGCAACATGATGTTCATTTCAGTATCACAGCCCCTTGATGGGTCTGTGATTCATTCATTCATTCATTCAGCCAGTGGACTGGGTGTAGGCTGTAGCCAGGCTCTCTGATGGCTCAGCAGATAAAGAAACCACCTTCAATGCAGGAGCTATGAGTTTGATCCCTGGGTCAGGAAGATCCCCCGGAGAAGGAAATGGCAACTCACTCGAGTACTCTTGCCTGGGAAATTCCATGGACAGAGAAGCCTGGTGGGCTATGGTCCATGGGGTTGCAGAGAGTCGGACACGACTCAAGCAACTGAGCACACACACTTCCCAGATGCGAGAGATAACATCAGTGAACATGACCAGCCCCTGTTCTGATGAAACTGCCTTTCCTTCCCTTTTCTCTTTTTATTCTTGGTTGTGCTGCCTGGCTTGCAGGATCTTAGTTCCCCTGATCCCCTCAACAGTAAAGTGCAGAGTCTTGATCACTGGACTGCCAGGGAATTTACAGGACTCTCTTTCTACTGGGAGAGGTAGACAGTAAACAAGCACACAAAGAAATAAACAAGTTATTCAGATTGAATTGAGGACAGAAAAAAGCAGAATGATGCAAAAGGTGGAATTACTTCAGACAAGAGTTAACAGGGGATGGTCTCTCAGAATGCGGGCCTTATAAACAGAGACCGGAGTAAGAAAGTATCCAGCTGAGTAAAGAGGCAGTGGGCAAAGTCTCAGATGCAGACTATANCAGATTGAATTGAGGACAGAAAAAAGCAGAATGATGCAAAAGGTGGAATTACTTCAGACAAGAGTTAACAGGGGATGGTCTCTCAGAATGCGGGCCTTATAAACAGAGACCGGAGTAAGAAAGTATCCAGCTGAGTAAAGAGGCAGTGGGCAAAGTCTCAGATGCAGACTATACCAATGCAAAGGCCCCAAGATGGGAATAAAATTGGTATGAGCAAGGCCAGAGTGAAGCACAGTTCAGTGAGGGACAGCATGGCAGGAAATTAAGTAGTGACAGAAGAGGTCTGCGGGTGATGCAGGCAAGGCTTAGATGTTTGAATATTAGTATAAGTATAATGGGAAGATGCTGGAGGTTGTCTTAGAGACATGCATCTCTAGGTCAGCCCTTGAAATTAAAGAATACTTTATTATTTTTATCATTGTTTATACCCAGATGTTTACATTTGGGATGACTGAATTCACAGTGCTCACAATGATGATATTAAAGCTAGAATTTATACTAGAACATTCTCTAACGCAACTGCAAAGAATCTGTCACGAGACAGAAGCTCAATAAACACTTGTAAAGCTGAACGATTGCTATAATTTAAGCTCCCCAGTTAACCTGGCATAATATGGTTGTTCTTGATTCAAAGTACATTTCAGGGGCTTCCCTGGCAGTCCAGTGGTTAAAGACTTTACCTTCCAGTGCAGGGGGTGCTGGTTATCAAACAGCTCCCTGGTTGGGGAGCTAAGATCCCATAAGCCACACAGCCAAAAAAACAACATATAAAACAGAAGCAACATGATAACAAATAAAGACTTTTTTAAAAATGGTTCACATAAAAAAAAAAATTTTTAAAAAAAGTATATTTCATTTGTGAAAAGAGACCCATTTGATCCTAACTTGAGGGCTCTCTCCAGGTTGAAAGGACTAAAATGAAGGGAGAAACTGAGCTTGAGGCTGTATTACCTTATATCAGCACACATCCATCTCTCACTTTCTAAAATTTTAACAGTTACAAGCAGATTTTCCTAACACCTGGAGCGATGGAGGCAGATCCCCTTTACCTGTATCTCTTCTCAAGTACTCCAGTAAAGTCTGGATGGCAGCTACTGCTGAGGCCATGTCAGGATCTTCTTTTATCTGAGACTTAAAGTATTCGATTAACTCTGGGAAGGGAGAAGAAAGTGATTCAGTGAATTTATTTAGCAGGAGAGACAACCACAGAGCTTATCAATGACTGCTCCCTTTACAAAGCAAACTAATTTAAAAAATAGTTCCTTTGCAGGGTGTTTGGCTTCAGGGACACAGAAAATGTTGATGGAAATAGAGATGACATCACTTTACTATTTGCAAGCTCTTTCTCATTTTGAAAAATCTAGCCCGTGTAATATGGAGTAAAATTTAAGCTCCACCAAAAGATAGTGAAAGGTCATTCTCTTATTCTTGACCCCAAGTCTGCAAAAAATCCCAGAGGCAACCTGCTTCCTGATTTCTCCTGCACCCCTCCAGACAGTCTATGCCAAGTCAAGCCTATTCACCTACGTACATATGTATGTGATGTAGAAGTCTACTCTGCTTTTTTACATGAAAGGTACTATATACATATTAGTTTGCCCTTGTTCTTCATTTAATAAAACACCTTGATAACCACTCTAGACAGGCACATCAAATACGTCTTTCTTTTGATTCTGGTACCACATTCAACAGGACAGGTTCAGGGAGTCTTACTCATACTTCACATATGAAGAAATCAAGACTTCGAAGACGCGCACATTCGTCCGAAATCTCACGTTTTTTGGAGGGCACTGGAAAGCGTGGGCAGAAAGGATGTCTGGGGATAGACCCAAGACCCATTCCCTGGATACACGAGCAGGGAGAGGGTTTTAGTTGTGACTAGAGGGATCACATCCGACCAAACAGCCTGAGCTTGAAAACTGACCGCGCCCGGAGCCCAGTCTGGGCGTGAGAGGTGGAGGGATCCCTGCGAGGCTCCGCTTTAGGTCCAGCAGGCCCGACGGTCCCAATTTACCCTTGTTGTCCATGGTGCACTCTGGACCGCGGAGCCTGAGAGGCCCAGAGCCGCACGAGAAGCCTGGACTGGTCCCGCCGCCGCGCGAACTCTACACCACACTGACTGACAGCGCGCAGCCACGCTCTACACTCCACTTCCGGCGCCTTGGGGACGGGGCTGTGGGTAAGGCGCTCGGCCTGAGCCACGCCGTCTCTTACGTCACTCGGCGGCGCCGGAAGTCGGGGTTCGTACACATCGGTAGGTCCGCTTGTTTGCAAGTGGCTGATCGCCGAGGGACTCCGGTCGCCATGGTGTCAGACGGTGAGGGCCGAGCCGGCGGGAGCCGGACCTCGGGACTAAGCAGACTTTGCCCCGCGATGACCTACCAAATGGACTGTATTTGGGGGGCAGGGTGGAGCCTGTTTGTTTTTTATAGGAGTAGCAAATGTATTCATTCCTTCATTCATTCAGTAAATATTTTTGGAGTGCCTCTTGTGTGCCAGGCGTTATTTCATGCCCTGGGAGGTATATAGAGAACATGACAGACTAGCGGAGGTTACAGTCTCGCGAGCGAGGCAGACAGTAGGCAAGTAAGTAAAAAATAATTTCGAAGGGTGACAAGAGCTGTGACGACAGTATAAAGTGATGATGATGTCTATTGCGATTCGGAGATGATCCAGGAGCTGCTTTCGATATGGGTCCAGGGAAGACTAGTAATATTCAGACTAAGACTTGAGTGACTTTATAAAGACTCTGTGAAGGCCTTGTGACAAATTGAGCCAATACATTGCAATGGGAAGACGGAAAGGGGACACCTGCGGGTTGAGGAGGGTGGAGACTTTCGTTCATACATTAAACTACCAGTTACGAAGCTTGATGTCTTAAAGGGAGAAAAAAAGAGGCCAGGGTGGTGGGAGCAGAGTGGGATAGAGGGATGAGATCATAGTGCTAGCTAGCCAGGTGCAGGTCCCTTCTGGGACCAGATCTCTATTTTAAGTGTAATACAAGCTGTTTTAGGACTCCTAGCAAGAAAGTATTACTGATTTACTTTTTTTTTTTTTTTTTTTGGCGAGATCTTAGTTCCCTGACCAGGGATCCAACCCATGGCCTCTTGCAATGGAAGCATTGAATCCTAACCACTGGACTACCAGGGAATTCCCTGATTTACTGTCTTAAAAGATTACTTTGACTGCTGTGTGGGAAATGGACTGTGGAGGGCAAGAATAGAAATAGGTCCTTTCAAGAGCAGTAACAATTGTCCATGCATCATTTACCTGTTTTAATATCACAACTCTATGAAGGAGGCAGATCTGGTATGGCCCCTGTCTACAAACGAGAAGGTAGAGCCCCAAATAAAGAAATCCACAGGGACATTCCATGTGTATGGATTCACACCTCTCCTGACAGGTGACGCTTTGTTTTTCTCAAGCTTGATAGTAGCAAGGAATGTATGGTTCTGAGAATTGGGGAGTGGGACCTGATGATAAGGCCAAAGGCTTTTGGACAGAGAAGTGCGGGCCTGTGGGAGAGACAGTTATTAAGTGACTCTTCTGTGCTAAACACTTTGTTCTGTGATTTACACAACATTCCTCATTTTCTAAGAAGTCCATGATTTAGAGGGGAAGAGAGGTCAGAAGCACAGCTAAGTGTAAAATGAGGTCGTGAGTACTGTCATCAGAAGAGAGACAGCACTGTGGGTGGTCAGAAAGAGGCAATAGGGCATTGAAAAGCCACAGTGTTTATTTCAGTTTTTTTTGTAAGAGTNTTCTAAGAAGTCCATGATTTAGAGGGGAAGAGAGGTCAGAAGCACAGCTAAGTGTAAAATGAGGTCGTGAGTACTGTCATCAGAAGAGAGACAGCACTGTGGGTGGTCAGAAAGAGGCAATAGGGCATTGAAAAGCCACAGTGTTTATTTCAGTTTTTTTTGTAAGAGTATAATTGCTTTGCAATGTTGTGTTAGTTTCTGCTGTACAACAGCATAAAGTGAATCAGCTATCTGTATACAGATATCTCCTCCTTCATGGATCTCTCTCCCTCCCACCCCCAGTGCCCCATCTAGGTCATCACAGAGCACCGAGCTAAGCTCCCTGTGCTATACAGCAGCTCCCACTAGCTGTGTGTTTTACACATGGTAGTGCATATATGTCAGTCCTAATCTCCCAATTCGTCCCCCGCCAACGGTGTCCACATGTCCCTTCTCTGTGTCTGTGTCTCTGTTCTTGCCCTGCAAGTAGGTTCATCTGTGTCATGTTTAGCCACAGTCTTTAGAGTCAAGCAGATCTGTCTTCAGAGCTGGGTGTTAGCTTTGCTACTTGTTAGCAGGCCATGTGACGCAGAGCAAGTTACTTTCTCTTGCAAAATAGGAATACCATATCATAAGCACATATGATTATGAAATGTGCTTTTATTTTATTTAATATATCACTAAGAGAAAAAACGTGATCAGTCATAATGGTAAGATACCTTCCTGAGTTTAGCAACTGTCAAATGTAAAAAGGAGGGAGTACATCTTATAATTGGTGAAAGAGCTTCCCTGGTGTCTCATTGGTAAAGAACCTGCCTGCCAATGCAGGAGACATGGGTTCAATCTGTGGGTCAGGAAGATTCCCTGGAGAAGGGAATGGCTACCCATTCCAGTGTTCTTGCCTGGAGTATCCCATGGACAGAGGAGCCTAGCAGCCTACAGTCCATGGGGATCACACAAGAGTCGGACACGAACTCAACAACAAGCGAAAGATAGCATTAAGTCCCTTTCTGAGCTGTCAGCAATGGGACAGGAAGATAGGATTACATATGCTAGGTCTGACACAGAAAGGCTGACATTTCCTCCCTTCTGAGATGGAGCCAGGACTTGTTGGAAGACCTGGGGAAGACTTTTGAATAAGGAGGTAGCAAGGTTTGGGACCTTGGAGAGTAAATAGGATATGGGTACGTAAGCAAGGCATTGCTGCTTTCTGCTATTAAATGAGCATCCTGGTTTTTTCATAACAGTGTATGCTTACTGGTTCATATGTCTGTCACCTCAGAATATAATCTGCCTGAGGGCTTGGATCCAGTATCCCCAACACCTAACACTGGTACTTCAGTGTAAGTGTTTGTTGAATTAATTAATGTGTTAGCCTGTTTCATTGTGTCTAATGAGTAGCCTAATTTTTTTCACAATAAAGTCTTCACACAGCCATTGCTTTTCACTTTTTACCTTTTAAAGTTTGGTTACTAGTTGTAATTGGCCTTGCTGGAAGGTGATTTGATGTACCTGGAGCCAGACTGATTCTGTGTCTTCCTTTAAATCTCTCTCCACCCAGCCCTACCCCATGCCTGAAATTCTGCTAGTGATTCTTAGGGCTGGTCCATCAGTGCCCTCTGTCCTTGACCAGACATCTGTGATGCATGTATCTTTGCGGTCATAAAATGTTTATTGAGCATCCACCCCATGCTAGACATTGGGTTCAGAGCAGAGAATAAACAGTGACAGACATGTCCCACTGCACAATGTTCATAGTCTACTGCAGGGGTCCCCAACCTCTGGGACCTAATGCCTGATGATCTGAGGTGTAGCTAATGTAACAATAATAGAAATAAAGTGAACAGTAAATGCAGTGCTCTTGAGTCACCCTGGAATAAACCAGCACCCCCCTACACACACAACCTGTGGGAAAAATTGTCTTCCATGAAACCCGTCCCTGGTGCCAAAAAGGCTGGAGGTGGCTATTGCAGTGCATGAGAGGTGTCAATGTGCAGAAGGCAAGCAAGAGTTCACTAAGGGCCTCCAGAGCTTTAAGTCTTTAAAATAACTTGATCTTGTGTTCCTTTCATGATTGTGGCTTATATACACAGAAAGGCATGTAGTGGTGCTTGCTTTGGATTTAATTTACAAATTGGAAACGTTAGCTTTGTTTCACTTTTATGAGGCTAATTTTTTTTTTTTGGTTAATATTTGCAGAAGATGAATTGAATCTTCTCGTTATCATAGTTGATACCAACCCTATTTGGTGGGGAAAGCAAGCATTAAAGGAGTCTCAGGTAAGGCTGCTTGGGAAGGCTTTTGGATAGTTCTGATTTGACTGAATATATGTGTATATTGCTTTTTTATTAAGGTATAATTTCATACCATAAAATTCACCCATTATAATGTATAATTCAGTGTTTTTTAGTAAAAATCACAGTAAAGTTGTATAACCACCACTACCACAATTCCATTTTTGAAAACTTCTATTCCCAGAAGGTTCCCTCTTGCTTGTTTGCAGTCAGTCACTGCTTCTATGCCCTAGCTGTTATTGTTGTTTAGTCACTAAGTCAGGCCCAACTCTACAACCCCATGGACTGTAGACCACCAGGCTCCTCTGTCTGTGGGATTTCTCAGGCAAGAATGCTGGAGTGGGTTGCCATTTCTTTCTTCAGAGGATCTTCATGACCCAGGGATTGAACCCACATCTCCTGCGTTGGCAGGTGGATTCTTTACCACTGAGCCACCTGGGAAGCCCTCCCCCGAGTTGTAGGCAACCACTCGTCTGGTTTCTGTCTCTGTTGCTTTTTCTGGACATTTCATATATTGATTCCATATAATATATAGTCTTTTTTTTTTTAATACTTTCTATTTTGAAGTAGTTATGGAATCACAGGAAATTATAAAGACTGGTACAGAGAGATCTATGTGCTCTGGTTCCAGCTTCCACTAGTACTAACATCTTCTGTAACTGCAGTACAAAAAGCAAAACCAGAACATTGACATCAGTACAGTCTCCAGACCTTATTCAGATAACAATAGTTTTGTGTGCACCTGTGGGTGTATGTTTCGTTCTTGCAGTCTTAGCACATGTAAGATTTGTGTAACTGCCACCACAATCAAGACACAGAGCTGTTCTATCCCAAGGAGCTCCCCGGTGCTCCCTCTATGGTTGTTGCAACTTTCTAGTCCCTGGTACTAATCTAATAATATGTTCTCCAGGTCTATAATTTTGTTGTATAAATAGATCCTATAGTATGTAGCTTTTGATGGTAACTTTTTTCTTTTATTATTTTTTAAGAGAACTTGGTCAAGATTGGGAACTCATGTACACCTGAGACGGAAAGAAAAAGAAAGAAAAGAGAACTGGGGACTAGGCTGTTTTATTTATTTAATTAATTTGTTTATTTGGCCATGACCCAGAGCATGTGGGATCTCAGTTCCCCAGCCAGGGATCAAACCCATGTCCCCTGAAGTGGAAGTGTGGAGTCTTTACTGGGCTGCTAGGGAAATTCCTATCCTTTTTTAAAAATTAATTAATTTCCTTTATGTTTTATTTTTGACTCTGCTGGGCCTTGTGGCTACATGCGGCTTTCTCTGGTTTTGGTGAGCGGGGCCTCCTTTCTAGTTGCAGTGTGTGGGCTTGTCTTATTGTGGAATGCCAGCGTTAGGGTGCCCAGGCTTCAGTAGTTGCAGCCCGCAGGCACAGTAGCTGTGGCACATTGCTCAGTTGCTCTATGGCATGTGGAATCTTCCTGGACCAGGGACTGAACCCACGTCCCCTGCATTGGCAGGTGGATTCTTAACCACTGGACCGCCAGGAAAGTGTCATGTGTCATTTTGATTATAGTCATTCTAGGGTAAGTGGTAGTACCTCATTGTGGTTTTAATTTGCATTTCCCTAATGACTAATGATGTTGAGTCTTTTGTTCATAAGCTTATTAGCTATCTGTATATTTTCTTTGATGAAATTCATATAAAAATGTTATGTCCAATTTTTAAGTTCTTAAATTGGACATGTTCTTAATTCCTAGATTAGACATGTTCTCACCATTAAGAACAAGTTATGTACTTGATCATAACTTTATCAAGTTGATGTACGGTGAGCCGCACATATTGAAAGTGTTATGTCTTCACGTATGTATGCATTCATGAAATTATCACCACAATCAAAATGATGAAATACAGATCCATGGGAGTTCCCTGAGAGTCAGTGGTTAGCACTCAGTGCTTTCACTGCTGTGGCCTACCTTTCGTCCCTGTTTGGAGAACTAAGATTCTGTAAGCTGATCGATGTATCCAAAAGAACAAAACAAAACAAAAACACATAAATCCATCACTCCCAGAGTTTCTTTATATTCCTTTGAATTTCTCTCACCCATCTCTCCCTGTTCCCTCCTGGAGGTAGCCACTTATCTGCCTAATATCACCATAGGTTCATTTGCATTTTTAAGGTATGTATATACCTGGAATCATGGAGAAGGTAATGGCACCTCACTCCAGTACTCTTGCCTGGAAAATCCCATGGACAGAGGAGCCTGGTGGGCTGCAGTCCATGGGGTTGCTAAGAGCTGGACATGACTGAGCGACTTCACTTTCACTTTTCACTTCCATGCATTGGAGAAGGAAATGGCAACCCACTCTAGTGTTCTTGCCTGGAGAATCCCAGGGATGGGGGAGCCTGGTGGGCTGCTGTCTGTGGGGTCGCACAGAGTTGGACATGACCGAAGCAACTTAGCAGCAGCAGCATACCTGGAATCAAACAGTATATATAGTTGGGTTTTTGTTATTAGGTTTTTTCTCGTTTGGTCTATTGGTTTGTTGTTTTTACTCAGCATAGTTACTCTGACATTTGTCCATGTTGCTACAGGATCAAGTAGTTCATTTCTTGTTATTGCTGAGTAGAATTCCATTGTGTGGCTAGACCAGCATATCGCTACATATTATCATACTCTCCAGGAAGACTGTCTTACTTTGAACTCTCATCAGTGGTATATGAGGATTCCTTTCTTTTTGAACTAACACAAAATGCTCTGTTTCCTTATTTTATCTTTTGCCAGTATGATGCACCAAAGCTCTCTCAGTCTTCTTTAGTGTATCTAATGGCCCTTTGTATTTCTCCTGTGTATTTTTCTTTGGGGGAGTTTCCCATTTTCCTCCTTGGGTGTTCCTTTTTTTTTAACTGGTTTGTGAACACCCCCTATGTTAAAAGGTTAACTCATTGTCTTTCATGTGTGGCAGTTTTTTTTTTCCAGCTTGTAATTTGCCTTTCACTTTGGTTTAGTTGTGTTTTTTTTTGTGTGTAGAAATTTTAATACGTTTGTTTTACATTTTAAGAAATAGAGTGAGTGAAATTTATCGGTTTTGTTTTCTGCTTAAAATATTTCTTTCTTTAGTAATATTAGTACTCGTCAGAATGTAAATTCCATGAAAAAAAGGATCTTCACATGGCACATAATAGGTTCTCAGCATATTTAGTAAATGGATTAATTGAAAGACTTTACAATTACCAATTTAATCAATATGTATTATCTATTCTATGTGTAGCAATAGTTTGCTAGTAATTTTATCACAGAAGATGTGACATGCTTACTGTTCCCTGAGTGTTATACAAAAAACATTTGTGGAATATTGTACTGATGAGGAAGTGGTCTCATAAGTAAAATTAGAAAACTATAGTTTCTTTTTCAGATTTGATGATCCATATTTTTGCTATGAATACATTTATTTATGAACAAATAAGTTGTATTGATTAACAGTGTAACAGCTGGAACAATAACAGTGAACATGAATGTCTTTGCATGTGACTTCTTGTCTTGGTTGGAATTTTAGTCTTTCTTGAGTTTGTACTTAAAATTGGACAGTTTTGATTATCAGGGAGGATGAAATTGTACCTGGTAGACAGTTCTGTATGGGAGGAGAAAGAAAGGACAAGTCTTAATAACTAGCTTTAGTAAAGATTGATTCCACTGACTAAATTTTATCTAGGTTAACTGCAGCACAAATCAATCATCATGTTTGTAAAAGATGACCATATCTCCTCCCGCTTCCCCAGTTCCACCCCATACCCCAGTGGTAGCTCTTCCTTCCTTTTGCTCTCTTCCATGAGACCTGGCCTGCCATGTGTTGTTTTTCTAAGCAAGTCAGAAATGGGCAAGTCTGTGATGTTCAGAATCAGAAAACTATACCTTTCCAATGTTTTTGCTTACGGCCTTGGAGAAGGGAACTCCAGAGCAGAGTTTTAGCGTGAATAATTATCTGACCTAGTGGTTTTGGGTAGCTGTTTTAAATTATTTTGTCTTCTGTGTTTCAACAGTTTACTCTGTCAAAATGCATTGATGCTGTGATGGTGCTGGGAAATTCTCATTTGTTCATGAATCGTTCCAACAAACTCGCAGTGATAGCAAGTCACATTCAGGAAAGGTATGACCGTTGTGATTACTCTTCCTGCTCAGTGCTTTAGGACCCTGAGATGAGGTATTACTGGGGTAGATAAATATACCTCAAATAAGAAACTGGTCATAAATTAGAATTTGGTAGGAATTCTCTTCAGTTGTCATCTCAAGAGTGAGAACCACCGTAAAATGTTTCAAGAGGCTGTAACTGAGTACCTTCTTTATTTCTCTCATTTTTTAAGAAAACAGTGGAATCATCAAAACATTCCATAGTGGTAGACTCAATGTTTGTCAATTTACCTGTTTTATACATTTTGTAAAACTGAAGTTTATGATGGACTCTTGAGATTCTGGAATTGGTGTGGTCTTTGTTATCTCTGCTAAATTTTATTTTGATGTTTGGTGAGGGCCCTGAGTCCCGGTATAACTAGAGGGTTTTTTGTCTGTTTTTCTGTTTCAGTCGATTCTTATACCCTGGAAAGAATGGAAGACTTGGAGACTTCTTTGGAGACTCAGGAAACCCTTCTTCTGAATTTACTCCTTCAGGAAGTAAAGATGGAAAATACGAGTTGTTGACAGCAGCAAATGAAGTTATCGCTGAAGAGATCAAAGATCTAATGACCAAAAGTAATTGCTTTCAGCTTTTCTTCCTCCCATTATTGCTATTTGCAGATGGAGTTGAATGTGGAAGTCCTTGAAGTTTTGAGTCCAAAAGTTTGAGATTCTTGTTATTATCTACTTAATTTTCTCTCTCTCTCTTTTTTAAAATCATGCCCACAAAAGCCTGTGTGATTCTTGCCTGACCTCTGCAGCATGGACACTGGTCACCAGCCTCCACTTGAAACACTGAGTGTCTGACGATAGCCTGTTTTGACCCATTTTTCCTCTTTCTCAGACCATTCTTTCTTCCATTTTTGACTTTCCCTTCATCTTGTTCCTTCACTTTTTAAAAATATTGATTTTGTTGATTTATTTTCAGCCGTGCTGGGTCTTTGTCACTGCACTCAGGCCTTTCTCTAGTTGCAGTGAGCAGGCTTCTCATTGTGGTGGTTTCGCTTGTGGAACACGGGGGTCTAGGGCCCGTGGGCTTCAGTACTTGGGGCACACGGGCTTTGTGGGATCTTCCCAGACCAGGGATTGAACCAATGTCCCCTGCATTGGCAAGCAGATTCCTAGCAGGGAAGTCTGTCGTTTTATTTCTTTAAAAACTTTTTTTTTTTTATTCCACACCGTGTTTTTCTTCCTCTGTATGTTCTCGTCCAACCTTCCCATTAATTGTCATTTGTGTATGAACACTTCCCAGTCTTTCTCTAATCCATTCTTTCTTTCACACTGCGGATGTCCCCACTGAAGTGTCCCTCAGCCTCCTTAATAAGCCCCAGACCAGTTTCATTTTCTTTCCCCTCAATTATACCAACACTTCCGTTTCTGTCACCCCCATCCACCTGCTTTTCCAAAAGCTTTCATTTTAACTGCTTCCTTCTAAACCAACATCTATGAAATCCTATTAATTTAGTCTCAGAAGTACCTCCAAAGTCTGACCCCTTATTACCTACCATCTAGCTCAGCCTTGGGACCCCTGACATCTTGGGTGGGGGAATTCTTTGTTGTGGGGGGTTTCCTGTGCTTTGGAGGATAAAGGTTAGTTGCTCAGTCATGTCCCAGTCTTCACACCTCCATAAACTGTAGCCCCCCAGGCTCCTCTTGTTCATGGAATTTTCCAAACAAGAATACTGAAGCAGGTTGCCATTCCCTTCTCCAGGGGATCTTCCCAACCCAGGGATCGAACGCAGGTCTTCTGCATTGCAGGTGGATTCTTTACCATCTTAGCCACCAGGGAATCCCTTTGGAGAATACTTACTTAGCAGCATCCCTGGCCTCAACCAACTGGATGCTAAAATATCCCCCAGCTGGGACTTCCCAGGTGGCACAGTTGTGGAAGAATCTGCCTTGTAATGCAAGAGATGAAAGAGACACAGGTTCGAAACCTGGGTCAGGAAGATCCCCTGGAGAAGGAGATGGCAACCCGCTCCAGTATTCTTGCCTGGGAGATCCCATGGACAGAGGAGCAGGTGGGCTGTGGTCCACGGGGTCACAAAGAATTGGACGTGACTAAGCAAACTTGCAGGTACAAACCAAATGACCCTCTTGGGGCACAGTTGCCCCAGGTGAGAGCCTTTGCTCTGGATCATTATAACAGCTTCTTTCTCCTTCTCTCCCCATTCAGCTCCTTCTGCTCAGCCCTCTAGAGTTATCATTCTAAAAATCAGAATTAATATTCCGTGCCTCAAAGACTTTTGCTAATTCTCTGTTGCCTGCAGGCAGTGGTTTTAAACTGTCTCATTTGTCGAAATCACTGGTAGGGAAAAGGCAACTCTAGAGACAGTGGATCAGTGATTTCTCTTGGGACTAGGGGGGAGAAGGAAGGAACAGGGAATGGGCCTAAGTGATCTTTTGGAGTGATGGAAATGTTCTACAGTTGGATCATGGTGATGATTTCAACTCTAGAAATTTACTGGAAATCATTGACTTGTGCACTTAAAAAGAGTGAATTTTGAGATCTGTAAGTTACACCCCAATAACATGAAATACTGGGTCCCACTTCATCATTTCCGATTCAGTGGATCTAGGGAGGGTCCAGTGCTTTGGATGGTGGCTCACACGGTAAAGAAACTGCCAGTGCAGGAGACTGAGACCTAGGTTTAATCCCTGGGCCGGGAAGGCCCCCTGAAATATGAAGTGGCAACTCACTCCAGCCTTCTTGCCTGAAGAATTTCATGGTAGAGGAGCCTGTTGGGCTACACTGCATAGGGTCTCAAAGGCTCAGACACGACTGAGCATAGCATAGTACCGCACCAGGGAGGACCCAAGAATTTGTATTTTTCTTAAGTTTCCAGGTGATGTTCCTCCAGCGGGTTCTAGAATCACATTTTGGAAACCACTGGCCTCCAGCGTAAAGGCCCAACTTCTCAGTACAGTGGTCCAGACCTTTCCCAGTCTGACCTCCTCGTGGGGCATCAGTACTCCTGGACCAGTTTCAAGCCCCGTTCCTACAGGATGTTAATCTGGACTCCCACTTTGTTGAACTGGATGTTTAGAATTTTGATTTTTATGAGTGATTTTTTTTTGTTTGTTTGTTTTTTTACTCAAGACTCCAGATAAGCTGTGAACTTTGTCCCTACCTCCCACAGCCAGGGGAATTTCTCCAGTCCTCTTTTCACTGGTCCAGCTTTCCCGAGGCAGAGGGAAGGAAGAGGTGATAGGAAAGGCTCAGAGCCTAGCCAGGGACTTCTGTGCAGGCTGCCCTTCTACACACAGACTTTTGTACTACTCAGATCATTGAGAAACCAGAACTTTCCCCAGTAACACCAGGATACTTTTTAGTATTTATTTTTATAACATAAAATTTACCATGTTAACCATTTTTCAAGGTACAGGTCGGTAGCATTAAGTACATTCACACTGTTGGGCAAACATCACCACTATCCATTTCAAGAACTTTTTCATCATCCCAAACTTAAAATTTATACCCATTAAACAACCACCCCTCATTCCTCCCCATTCAGCCCTCAACCACCAGGGTATTTTAAATTGAGAAAATGTTTAACAATTTCTTATCTATGTTTATAAACCCAGTTTTGAAAGTGTTATCTGATTTCCTTCATAAATATGAATGCTTTGGTTTAAAAATGATTTTGGTTCAAGAAAGTACATAAATATTCTTTTTTAATGCTTTTTGTTATTTACAGGTGACATAGAGGGTCAACACACAGAGACTCTGCTGGCGGGATCCCTTGCCAAAGCTCTTTGCTGTATCCTTGTTTTTTTTTTTTTCTTTTTAATATGTATTTATTTATTTTATCTTTGGTTGTGTTGGGTCTTTGTTGCTGCCTGGGGGCTTTCTCTAGCTGTGGTGGGCGGGGGCTACTCTGTACTTCCGGTGCTCTGGCTCCTCATTGCCGTGGCTTCTCTCGTTATGGAGCATGGGCTCTAGGGCGCGCAGGCTTCAGTGGTTGCAGCACGTGGGCTCAGTAGTTTCAGCTCAAGGGCTCCAGAGTATAGGCTCATTAGTTGTGGCACACAGGTTCAGTTGCCCCGCAGCATGTGGGATCTCCTCAGACCAGGGATCGAACCAGTGTCCCTTGCATTGCAAGGTGGATTCTTAACCACTGGACCACCAGGGAACCCCTGCTGTATCCTTGGTGTTTTAATCATTCAGAAGTTTGTTTTGTGTTTTCCTTTAATAAAGATACCTTAACTTGTGATATTTCTTGGAACCATGAATGCCCACGTTACTGGAAGGCATGTGTATTCTAAAGCAGTAGATAATAAAAATGCTTTAACATGTTTTTAGGAGAAGCTGTAAGAATGAGAAAACTCTACTTTCTCCAGTATGTCTTGCTCACAATGAGTTATTCTTCAGGATGTTTCTCTGTTTATTATTAGACAGATTAAAACCTTTTTTTCCCTTCTCTCATGTTAGAAACAGTGTTTGATTTTAAAAGCCTTTTACTGACCCTGGGGCTTATTAAATGAGCAGCTGGTTCTCCCCAGGAGAATGAGTTATTTTGCCCACCTTTATAAGCATGTTGATAATCTGTTTGTGTGACTTTTTTTTCAGTCTTATGTAATTTACTTTGTTTTGTACAGTATCGAGTGATCCCTCTGTTCCCAGACTGTGATTGGGGGTGTCTGTCTGTGTATGGCTTACAAATTTCGTCATCTCATTTGGTTGGCGTATTGATTTACTTGTGCCAGTATGCAAATCTAGGACATGATAGATAGATGTTGAACAAGCAAATCTATTAATTTTAATTTTCTTGGAGAATAATCATATTTCAGTCAGGTTGCAAAACCCACTTGATTGCAAAGTCAGTAATTGGAAGCTTCCAATCTCTTTTGTGTGTTTATTGTGAGTCATGGAGCTTTTCCTTTTTTTCAGGTAGGTGAATGCTGAATTTATTTAACTATGATTTGAATGTATTTGTTCTGTTTACTGTTATTATTTATGAAAATATTTTAAAATTCCTTAATTCTAAGAAAATAAGACATTCATAGAATGAACAAGGAAGTTAAAGGTGAGAGCCTGCAATCTTCTATGAGACTGTAATTCTTTTTTTTTTTTTGAGACTGTAATTCTTATTTTACTACAATATGTTCAATGAGATTCAGTTGTAATCTGTTTTTATCTCTTTACAGATAATCAGGAAATGAAATCAAGGATATTGGTAAGATTAAAAGAAATCTGTGCTATATTTTTATACTAGCCAGAGCCAGTTAGAAAACAGACTGAGAAATAACACCCATTTATAATAGAAGCAATAAATACTAAGATTCCAGAGTTAATTAACAAGTAATGTGTAAAGTTGATTATTATGAAAAACGGAAATTCTTAGAGACATAAAAGTATTGAATAAACAGAGCCATATTTTTTTCTTTTTTAATGTTTTCAGTTATTTTTGTTGATGTATAGTTGATCTACAATATTATATAGTTACAGGTGTATAATGCAGTGATTCGCAGTTTTTTAAGGGTTATATTCCATTTATAGTTATAAAAATATTGACTATATTTCCCATATTGTGTAGTATATCCTTGTAGGTTTTTTTGTCTCTAATAGTTTATACCTCTTAAATCTCTACCACTGTATTTCCCATCTCCTCTTCCCTCTTCCCCACTGGTAACCCCTAGTTTGAGAAGAGCCATATTTTATTCTTGAATGTCAGTTTGTCCAAGATTAAACTGGAAGTTCAGTGCAATCTCAGAATATTAATCAGATTTTTTTTTTTTCCTGGCAGAGTGGGAGGATTTAAAAAAGTCAAGAATTTACCTAAAAGAATAAATCAGTGGGAGTAGCTAGGAGCTTTCTGAAAGAGAACAGTAAGCAGGCACTTGGTCCAGTTGGCTTAAAGAAAAACACACAATATTACTGTTGTGAGTTTAAGTTTATTCAGGGTTTTACTGAGTATTATAGCTCAGGATACAGCCACTTAGCTGTGAAGAAACTGTCCGAAAGAGGTAGAGGAGAGACCAGTTTTTGTGGAGGTTTTTTTTTGGCTAGGAAATTCACACAGTCAAGCATACCTCTTGATAAAAGATGACTGCTAATCTCAAAGAACAGATATCTCAAGATAGTGATTTTAGTGCTTTTCTATTTTTTCAGTTCTTGCCTACAAAGAGGCAAGAATCTGGGGTTGTTGAAATTCTTCCTGAGATACCCATCTGACTGTCTAAGGGCCTGTTTATCCAAAGCACTGAGTGCCTCATCCTGCCTTTCATCCTGGACTCCTTTCAGGGTGCGCGGTCAGTGGGCAGATGCAGTGGGTTCCCATTTAACCCTTGGAGAACTGGGTGGACATTCAAACACATTATAAAGCTACAGTAACAGTGTGGTTCTGATACAGTAGCATGCAAACAGATAAGGGGTACATAGTAGGGTGTGACACAAGATAAATGAAACACTTCAAATGTGTGGGAAGGAAATGGATTATTCAGTAAAAGATACTGGGCCAGTTGGTTGGCCATCAGGAGGAACACAAAGCTAGATCTCACTGCTTACCCCTAAGCACATTTTAGTAATGATCAAACATGTCAGTGTAAAAATTCGAGTCATAAAAGTGCTGGAAGGAAATATGTGTTTATCATCTTCAGTTGGTGAGTATCTTGCTAAGCATGATGTAAAACTTTAAAAGGAAGCTTAAGACCTCAAAAAAATAAAACCCCCAAATCAAGGATGGGGAAAAAAAAATCTATTAGGAAAAAGTGTTTTCAACATAACTACATGACAGGATTAATGTAATATTTCTAAAATAAAAAAGAGCTTTGTAAATTAATTTTTTAAAGTCAGGGTTGACTCCAAAGGAACAGGTGGGAAACATGAGCAGTCCGCAGAAGAGGAAATGCAAATGACCAGGTAGCGTTTGGAAACATGGCAGTGGTTCTAGTGGTTCTAGTGGTTCTTCTCTTGCGTCGCCCATGAGAGGATAAATTAGTACAGCTTTTCTGGAAGGCAGGTCAGTAATATGTATCAAAATGAAATGGGCACACACTTTAGTAATCCCATGGTTATCTTAGGAGCCAGTCAGTTGTGCAAAGGGTAGATGGGCGTATTCATCAGAGCATTGTCTAAAACTGAGGTTTGAAAAAAAACTGAGATGTGGAGACTGCTTAAATGTCTTCTGTAGGTAATTGGTTAAATAGTCAAAACCTAGGAACTCAGCATGAAGGATGATATACACTCATATTTATTGACATAAGGTGGTTTCCCCCAGATATTGGGGACTGCAAAACCAAGTTGCAGAATACTAGGGTATCATCCTGGGTGTATGTGTGTCTGTGTCTCTGTTGGATGCGAATGTATATACATGTCCACATAGTTGCTCTTTAGAAACCATTAACAAGGATTATCTCTTGAATGATAGGATTTGGGGGAGATTTTTAATAACTACAAAGATAAATTAGGAAGATGATATTGACTGTAGTTTGTTGTATATTGTGTTGACATTTGAGTAAGAGGGCTAGAATGTGGCCGAAAGATATTAACACGCATATGATTTTTAGGTGATTAAGGCTGCAGAAGACAGTGCATTGCAGTATATGAACTTCATGAATGTCATCTTTGCAGCACAGAAGCAGGTGAATTGAGAGCCTTCTTTTTAAAGAATATTGCTTTCATAATGAAGGAGTTAATTTTACTGTTTGAATGGCCTGCTTAAAGAAATAGTCTGACTGAATACTTACTAAGGGATTGGGAATCTGGAATCCATGTTTTGTACTAGTCATTTTTCTATTTTGAGTCCTGCGCCCTTGAGAATCTAGTGGATCTCCAGAAGAATATGCACTCAAACTCACTTTTGTTTATAGTTACATGGTTTAACTACATGTATAGTTACAACCTTGTTTAGCCCATCCTTAGACTTCAGGCTAAGAATCCTGAGTTTTATAACAGTTCGCTGCATGTGTGGCCTCAATCTCTTTTGTCTTTCTGCTTTGGGGAGGTTTTAGGTAGCTCAGTGATAAAGAACCCTCCTGCCAATGCAGAGATGCAGGTTCAATCCCTGGGTCAGGAAGAGCCCCAGGAGAAGGAAATGGCAACCCACTCGGGTATTCTTGCCTGGGAGATCCTACAGACAGAGGAACCTGGTGGGCTACAGTCCATGGGGTCGCAAAAGAGTTGGACACAACTTAGCAACTAAACAACAGCAATAAATATTTGATATTTTTACTTTGTAAATAACTCAAGTGTTCAGATGAGTTATCATTAATACAGTTTCTTCTTTGACATGTTGAAAAAAACTTTCTTAAAACTTCAGTTTAAAAAAAACACAACACTTCAGTTTTGGGATATCCCTGGTGGTCCAGTGGTTAGGGCTCCATGCTCCCATGGCATGGGATATGAGTTTGATAACTGGTTAGGAGACTAAGATCCTGCATGCTGTGGTGGTATGGCCAAAAAACATTAAAAAAGACCAAACTTCCGTTTTAACCTAAAATGCTGCCATAGTCACCTGTAATGTTTTCCGTCTTGGAGTGGCAGCATGATACAGTGAAAAGGCCATGGACTTCGGGGACAGGCAGGTTGGGGTGACAGCATTGTTTGCCCTTGGCTCTGTGACCACCACCCAGCCAAGGCCTGGGTGTTTCAGTGTAAAATGCACATCAGATATCTATCTTGCAGTGTAACCATGCATATTAAATGAGTCGTTTTAAGAACAGAGTCTGGCATATAATAGGTTCTCACTATAAGGTAGTCTTCACTATTGCTGTTAATATTTTTTAAAATGTCCATTTCAGAATATTTTGATCGATGCCTGCGTGTTAGACTCCGATTCAGGACTCCTCCAACAGGTATATTTTTGAATCAGTGCTTGGTGGTGGTTCTGAAAGCGTGGTGAGTTCTGTTACCTGTGGTAAATGCCTCTCACCCACCAGTCTTCACACAGCTTTAGGGATTATCCCTTATGATGCTTTAGATTAGAGCACCAGCATCTCTCTGGTTCCTTTGAAATTTTTATTTATATGCTACATAATGATTTGATTGACTTTGTAAAAGTATTATAATTCACTCATTAGAATGAATTCAAGCAGCACAGAAAAGTATTTCTAAAAAGAGAAAAGAAAATTCTGTTCAAATCCTTTCATCCCGAGGTTATTGTTAATGTTAGGTGACCAGCATGATCTCTATATATACAGATGGAAGAGTAGATCACTAAGCAGAGAATTTTATAAAAATAGGATCCAGATCTGTGCTGTCCTTAATGGTAGCCATATGACTGATGAGCTCTTGAAAAGAGTCTGATCTGAATTGAGAAGTATGTGAGTATACAGACTGAATTTCAAAGACTTAGGATGAAAAACAATGTATAATATCTCATTAATGATTCTTATACTGGTTACATGTTAAAATGATAATGCTTTGAATATGTTGAGTTACATAAAAGATGCTACTAAAACTTTATCTTTTCATTGTTCTGTTTTATGTGGCTAGAAAATTCAAAATTATGTATGTTGCTCATATTATGTTTCTCTTGGACAGCACTGTTAGATGTTATTTTTAATCAAAACATGAAAATGAGTTTTACTTTAACTAAAAAGGAAAAGGAAAACCAAAAAACTGGAAATAAGACTGAAGACAATACTAAACTTTTGATAAATGTTTTTTGATCACAAGGAACACTATTTCCTAAAAGATCAGTTAAAAGCATAAAATTTCAGAAAACTTTGAGTTTAGGTTACTGCTGGGGATTGACTAGGGGGGAAGGGATACAACCAGAAAGTACACCAGCCTCAAAAGTTCTAGGATTGTCCGGTTTCTTAAGCTTGATGGTAGATGCATGGTGTTTATTGGAATGTGAAGTGGTATAGCCTCTTTGGAAAACGATCTGAAACTCCCTCAGAAAGTTAAACATAGAATTACCAGTTGAGTCTGCAATTCCATTCTTAAATATTTATTCAATGAAAACATGTCCACACAAAATACTGTCCACAGATATTCACAGTTGTGCTATTCATAATAACCCGGAATTGCGAACAACTCAAATGCCTATCAGTGGACAAATGGATAAACAAACTGATCTGTCCATGTGGTGGAATATTATTTGGTCATAAAAAGGAATTGAAGTACTGATACATGCTACAAGACTACAATATGAATGAAGACTACAATATGAACCTTGAAAACCTTATCCTAAGTGAAAGAAGCCAGTCATAAAAGGACATAGCTTGTCTGATTCTGTTGATGCAAAGTGTCCAGAATAGGCAAGTCCATAGAGATGGAAAGCAGATTGGTGGTTGCCAGGGGAAAGGAGTGACTGTTAATGGGGATGTAGGGTGATAAGATGTTCTGCAACCAGATAGTGGGGACAGTTGCACAGCTCTGTGAATATTCTAAAAATTAGTAAGCCGTACATGTTAAAAGGATAGATTTTATAGTGTGTGAATTACATCTCAAACTGTTAACTGGAAAATATAATGAGAGTGAATAAGCATGGCAAGAATAAAAATTTACCACCAGCAAACAAACAGGAAAAAGGACTTGTAGTGTCTTATGACTGCAGGCTTCAGAGGGTGAAAGGGCGTGGACCAAGGGGAAGACACAAGCTGTTTGAACATCTGGAGAGGTGGCTGCAAGTTTCGAATCCTCCCTCACTCTGGGAAGAGACGCCCTTTTAATTTGCTATGTCGTAGACCTGAAGAGTTGGTGTTGAGAATGACCTCCGTCTGTAAAAGCTAGTGCTCACGTGGCAGTGAGTCCTTTGTGTGTCTTACAGGCTTGTGACATCACAGGGGGACTGTACTTGAAGGTGCCCCAGATGCCTTCCCTTCTGCAGTATCTCCTGGTAAGGAAACGTCAACAGTGAACCTAATGCCTTGAGTCAAGAGAGACCCTTGTTTCCTGGGGAATGAATGGGGACAAGAGAGCTGATGCCTAGTAACTGGAAGAAAGGAGGAGGGGGTGACCTAGGGAATTCCAGCTTCCAATAGTCTTTGGACCCTGTAAGCTCTATGCAGAATGTTGTATGACTGTTTATAGCACAGTGCCTGTGTGTGGAGGTGCTCACAGTAATTGTGGAATGAAAAATAGACATTTCTCAACAGACATTCAACGGAAATCCAGTTTAGTATTCTCAGTGTTTACTGGCTGATGTCTAATATCTGTATCTTGGCATCTGGTTTTCCCCTGTGTTTTAAATAAAAATTTTGTGGTCATTTTTTGTTTGTTTATTTGTTTGTTTCTTATAGTGGGTTTTTCTTCCTGATCAAGATCAGAGGTCTCAGTTAATCCTCCCACCTCCAGTTCATGTTGACTACCGGGCTGCTTGCTTCTGTCATCGAAATCTCATTGAAATTGGCTACGTCTGTTCTGTGTGCTTGTCAAGTAAGTTCGTGTACTGAGTTTTTCTTTTTAATGTCTTTTTTTGGTGGGGGCCAGGGAGCACTGTGTGGCATGTGGAACCTTAGCTAACTGACCAGGGATTGAATACATGGCCCCTGCAGCGGAAATGGAGCCTTAACTGTTAGACCACCAGGGAAGTCCTTACTGAGGACTGAGTCCATACTCAGTTCTATGTTGGAGGGGAGTGTACAGAAGATATCTTCAACTGTGTTGCTTCTAAATCATCCTGGTGTTTTTTTTGTTTGTTTCAATGTACAGTATTCTGCAATTTCAGCCCAATCTGTACCACATGCGAGTAAGTATCTTTGGGGTTGTGTGGCTGGCTCCCACTTACCAGAGATTTAGAGCACTAAACAGTGTTTTATTTTTTTCTGTGTATTATTTCAGGACAGCCTTTAAGATTTCTCTGCCTCCTGTACTGAAGGCCAAGAAAAAGAAACTGAAAATGTCCTCATGATAATAAAAATCATTTCCCTATCACTTAGAGCTGGTTATAGAAATTATATGGCAGAATCTTTGTTAGGGAGGCTCTGAAAAAAAATAGAGATGTGTGTAAGATAATGAGCTTTCTTACAGGAAATATTATGAAACATCATCCTTATCCTGTGCTTCTGGGGGGCTGATTTATTTGAGGGAGTCATTCTATGCAATATACCCTAAAGTCTTTTCTGGCTGGTTTTTGTGCAGAAATGGGAAAAGAAAGCACAAATTTGAGACTTTTTTTTTTTTAATGAGATGATCATTTGTCAAAGACAGTCTGTCCTGACTGATAGAAGGTATCAGAACCTACCCAAGTCTGGGTCCTTACTGTGAAATGTACAACATGAAGTTTGGACCCAATTCTGGAAAAAAGTGACTATTTATGGAGTAGTGGCATTAATCAAGATAGAACATCTTACTTGAGTCAACACTTAGCTTCAACAGTATTCATGTAAATAAAATCCTTATTTTCTCAATTGAGATTTAGCTCCATTTATGATCAGGTATTTATTCTTTTGTCTGACAGTACATGTTTGGACAATTACCCAAATGAGAGTTTGTCACTGAGTATCTCCAAAATCTGATTTTAAACGAGTATGGAAAGCGAGTACAGTAGTCAGGAAGGAACTGTTTTTTCAAAAACAGTTGTGTGAAGAGCTTATTTGTGAAAGCCAAAGTCTGGGTTCACAAGGGGAGTTTCTTCAGGAGAATGGATTCTTTCAAGCTAAGTGTTGCCCCACATAGAATTCATTCCTTTTTAGAGGAGGGGAAAAAGCATTAATACCAGAGAATGGTTCTCTGGAAACTTTGGGCTTAATACTGAAAACTTGTATCAATTGAAAAGAAAAATTATTTGTAATTTCAACAGTAAACAACTTATTTTTCTATGTAACCTGGAAGTTACTAAAAGTCCTTATAAATTCCAGCATAGTGTAGGAAGGGTTTTTAAGAATGGTGGCCAGTTTGATTTGTTTTTAGAAAATATACTGACAGAAACCTATATGTGTATACAACATTATATATAAATAAGATTTTAATTTTCTTTTGATACCATCTCAAAAATTATCTCAAATATTTAAATAATTTGGTATTTGATTAGATTATTTCAGGTAGGTTTTATATTCTGTATTTACAATTTTGTTAACAGATACACAAAGATTTTGGTGGTCACTTTCCAAGTATTTGTTAATCTCTGAGTTTAAGAATGTCTTTTAAAAATAATATTTAATGTTTCACAGCCTAAGTGTAATGGAGATCACTATTTTTAAGTCTGGGAAATAAAGCATTCTATATCTAAAGATGACTAAATTCAAACAAGCTTATAAGGTTTTTGTTACTACTTTTTCATTTGAAATGTTTTATGAACTGGCTTAATTCTGTTTAAATTTTAGCTGTTGTGTTTATGGTTTATTTTGTATAAATTTTTATAATAAAATAATTAAAATTTTCATATTTCCCTGAGTTATTTCTTCTTACTGGTTATTTCATACTCATTCATTTCAGCTGTGTACTTTTTAACTGGATTTGCTCACATGTCAATTTTTTATTCAACCCTGAAGAACTTTAATTTCAATCTTGCTAAAACTATACACAAAAATATTGCTGCAAATTCTATACAACTATAGATTGGTATGAAGTGTTTTTTTTTAATTTATTTATTTTTTCCGTCTCAGGTGTACATGAGTTCCCAATCTTGAAGTTTTTAACAGATTTTTTACACACCATACATGGATTCTGCCCGTGAATTGGTTTACCGCTCATCTGATAGCTAACAAAATGAGTGAACATTTATTGAGTACTTACTGTACATCAGGTATTAGGCTAAGCTCATCAGGTGTGTTGCCTCACTTCTCACACCCTATTTGGAAGAGACTATTACCTCCTTTAAAGGTGAGGGGAGGAAAATAAAGCTGAGGAGGCCTAAGTTTAGAGAGGTTAAGTGACTTTCCCAAGATCACTTAACACAGAAGGAAGGTGAAATTCAAACCATGCAGTCCAACCTCAGACCCTGCACCTTTAAGTCACTGAGCTGTGATAACGCTTGCGATCCTTTGAGGCTACTGACATAAGAAAAATGAACTTTTTTTCCCAGGCAGAATTTTGGTAATTTTGCATCTGTTCTAATGGTGCTAAAACTTCGTGTGTGTAGTTTGAGAAGACCTACTTTCAGAGATCTGAGAGCTCTCTGTGGTGGTTGTTCAGTCGCTAACTCCTGTCCCACTCTGCAACCCCGCGGACTGCAGCAAGCCAGGCTTCCCTATCCTTCACCGTCTCACTCGGTGTTGTAGAAACAAACAAAACCTCTGAGAAACTGAGAATAATAAAAGCCACAACAGAACAATTACACACTGCAACTTCCCCCCTTTTGTCCCTTCCCCCAAATTCTCATAAAAATCAAGTTTATTAAGTTGCTTGTTGAGAACCCAGTGCCTGCTGCCTCGCATTTGCATTAACTCCAGAATGACTGAATTAACTCCATGTTGGAGAAACTCGGGTTTTAAACTAGACGCGGACTCCTACTTTTTCGTGATCCTTTACGTGGAGTGTTGCAGTAGAAAGATGTAAGGCTTGTGGCTGGGCTAGGCTGCCGCGGATGGGTTTGAGGGCGGGCTCTCTCTGCTCGTGATTTGGTCCAATCACGGCTCGCCTTTCGTCAGACCGGCGGCCAATTGGTGGTTGCCATAGCTCCAGGCATTCGCTTGACAAGATGGTGGCGGCCAGGCCTCCCGGGCAGTGCTTCCGAGTCCCCGTGCTTCCAGTCTTCTAAGGCGGGCGCAGCCCTGTTATGCAGGCCCGGCGAGCCCCAAGACATGCGTTTGTCGCCTCCAGTCCCTTTGCTTTTGGGACTCCTCCTTCTGCAAGGCGTCTTGAGGCCGCTGAGGGGAGATCCGGGTGTGTAAGGCGGGGCAGGGGCCTGCAGGACGGGGATGAGGGACAGGACGAGTTTTGAGGCCAAATCTGGGACTGCCGCCAGAGCTGCGGAAGACACCGCAAAGAAAGCCACCACTCAGCGTAGGCATCGGTTCTGCAACTATTAACTCCTCCCTGTCCCTTTCTTCCCGCCTAGTTTTCATTCCTTCTGTCATCCGCATGTCCGGCCCTGTGGTCAGCGCGTCTCTGGTCGGAGGCACCGAGGATGTGACTGTGTCCCTGACCCAGCTGCGGGACGAGATGGGTAAAGAGTCTGACCTTTCCCGTGGGGAGGGAGGAGGCTGGGCCAGCTTCAGGCCGCCCAAGAAGCCTGGCCAGGTGGCATCCTCTGAGTCCCTTGGCGCTGTCCCCTGCAAAGTCGGGATGGGGGCTGCTGTGGACCAGAGGACCAACAGACAGGGTGAGTAAAAGAAAGCTTGAAATTACAAGTTAGCATTCACTGAGCTATTCCATGTACTTAAATACGTCACCTCATTTTCCTAATAAGAACTGTAATGTCTTTTAATTCCGTTTAACAAATGAAGACACTGAAGTTCAGAGAGGTTGTCACTGGTTGAAAGTCACACAGCTTGTAAAGAGTCCAGTCCTAGGCTTGGAAAGGTGTTCTATCCTAGGAAACCTGACTCCAGAGTGCATACCTTGGTGGCTGGGCAATACTCTCTTGCATTCTCATCTCTCCTGTAGGTTTATTGCCAGTTCCCACTTGTGGCGAGCTGAACAATGAGACAGGAGACTGGAGTTTGACTGTCACCCCGACTGTGGTAAGGCCAGAGGTGGAAACCTTCTCAGTAGCATCTGTGGAGTCCTGCATCTGGTGCTCCTGCAGTGTTGTTTTTTCTCTGTCTCTTTTTGACTGCGCCCAGCAGCTTATAGGGTCTTAGTTCCCTGATCAGGGATTGATTGAACTTGGTCCAAGGCAGTGAAAGCACCGAGTCCTAACCACTGAACCACTAGGGAACTTCCCCTGCAGTGTTCTTTTAACCAGACAAGATAGAACTTAGTACTTGGAACCACCATGAAACTGTGGGCTATCTGATCCTGTAGGCATTCATTCAGCCCAGAGGTTCTTGGATGAGTTTCAAGAAGTCTGTGAGAGAATTCCCTGGTGGTCCCATGGTTAGAACAACATGCTGTCACTGCCAAGGGCCCAGGTTCATTCCCAGGTTGGGGAACTAAGATCTCACAAACTGCATGGCACAGGCAAAAAAAAAAAAGCTGTGAACTCTCTAAAATTGTGTATAAAGTTATGTGTGTTTGCATTTTTTTCTGATGAGAGGCTTTCCAGCTTCTGTCAGATTATCAAATGAACCTGTGACTCAGAAGAGCTTCATGAATTGCTGGTCTCACCCAACTCTGGGCTTATGTGTAAGGACACTCAAGCCTGGAGAAATGAAATATTTTCCACTTAATAGATACTTCATAGAGTGCCTAGTATCTGCAAAACATCAACTCCGAACATAAAAGAGACAGACAGACTTTGCTTGCACCCTAGGAACCAGGGCCTGTTCCATGGACTTTTATTTGTGTGTATTTAATCTTCTGCTGGTAGGATAATAAAGGTGCCAGACAAATACCTTTATCAGACCTGTGTTCAGCTTTCTCTAAACAGCCAAAGGGCTTTCCAGGTGGAAAATGACAGGTGGAAAATCCACCTGTCAATGCAGGAGACCTGGGCTCAGTCCCTGGGTCGGAAACATCCCCTAGAGAAGGAAATGGCAACCCACTCCAGTATTCTTGCTCGGAGAATTCCATGGACAGAGAATCCTGCCAGGCTACAGTCCATGGAGTCACAAAAGTTGGACACGACTTAGTGACCAAACAACAAGCAGCCACAACTTGTTTGCTTGTATGTTCAGCTGAGGATTAGGAATCAGGGTTTGTGTACTGCTGTAAGTTTACAGGGTAAAATTGAGCAGAATGATGTCATCCTTGGTCCAGTTTGCCTTTTGTAAAATGAATGGAGGCAGATTGAGCTCACTTAACCTTGTGTGTTCTTATAGATGCCTTTTTGAGTCACCATATAAAGTACAGTGATATTTTCCTTTCAGAATTCGTTGGAAGTGACTGTGAGGTTGAAGAAGGATCTGCAATCATGTTCCTCTAATGAGACAGATCCCTTCCTGGAGGCCCCGTGTATTGTCCAAACTCTTCTTGTTTCAGCCTTTGATAATACATCCTGTTTAGCACATCTGCTCATTCATGTGGAAATTTATGCCAACTCCTCTCTGGGCCGAAATGCATCAGGCAAGTAAAGTCTCTGACTATCAAAATGTTTACTGCAGACGTTTGAATGTAAGTGTGTGCCATGCAGTTTGTGTGCTTCGCTTGTGAGTCTGTCTTGCTTTCCTAAACTTATTTTTCTTTTGTTTAATTTTCTTATTTTAAAAGTTTCCAGGGAATTCCCTGGTGGTCCAGTGATTTAGGGCTCCTCACTTTGAATTCAAAGGGCATGGGTTCGATCCCTGGTTGGGGAATTAAGATCCCATAAGCCACACAGCATGGCCAAAAAAGAATACTGACAGGAGGGCTTAACTATACCAGGAGGGTAACTATACCACTCAGAGCAGCAACTTTTTTTTCTTTTAAAAAATATGCTTAAATATAGTTAGGTAATATTTTAGAATGTCCTTGTACAAATAGACAAACTTAGGAAAATTAGAGTCTGTATATATTGGTAATTATGAGATGACCACTCTGACCCCATGAAGGTATGAAAAATTTTGCACCCAGTCAGACAGAGATCAGAACAAGAAAAAAGATGGAAGGACAGCCAGGAGGTAAGCGGTATGCTTGGTAACAAGGAAGCTAGCTAGCCAACAATGTGGGAGGCATATAGATAGATTCACAAATGTCTATCTATATATCACATAGTAAAACCCTATTCTAAAGTGCCTTGCTTATGTCTCATGGATTTGATTATACTGAGGGTCAAACCCTTACCCTTGTGACATGGTCTCTTATTCGGACTTCCTTGTTCTTGGTACCACTGACATACTAGGGTTCTACTATATTATAGCATAGAATATATAATAGTTGTTCTTTAGAAGCTTCAGTTATCCTGTTATTGAAGTTGACTGATACATAGAGTTTACACAAATAGTCGCATACACAGCTTTCCAACTGTTAGTCTCTGGATTCTGAATTAGGAGGCTAAAATGTAATATAACATATTCCTTTTCCAGTCAGTGTGAAAATTACTAATTTCCCCATACTTGAACCAGAATCAGGATGTGAAAATTCACAGTGCGATGAGACTTGAGGTTGAGTGTGTAGCTCAGTTAAATGAGATCTTGTGGTCAGATGGCTTCTAGATAAACTGAAGTGTCACCATGGCTTCAGATTTTTTTTTTAAATTGTGGTATAGTTCCTTTACAAGGTTGTACAACAGAGTGAATTAGCTGTGTGTGTAGATACAACCCCCTTCTCTTGGGTCTCCCTTCCCACTCATCTAGTTGCCACAGAGCGCCGGGCTGAGCTCCCTGTGCTTTGTAGCAGCTTCCCACTAGCTAACGTGGCAGTGGGCACTCCCACTCCCAATCTCCCAATTCCCCCACCCTCCGTGTCCACACATTTCTTCCCTTCGTCTTCATCTCTATTTCTGCCCTGAAAATAGGTTCATCTGTATCATTTTTCTAGATTCTACATACATGCGTTCATATACAATATTTGTTTTTCTCTTTATGACTGACTTCACTCTGTATGACAGACTCTTGGTCCATCCACATTACTGCAAATGACCCCATTTTGTTCTTTTCATGTCTGAGTAATATTTCATTGTCTATATGTACCACGTCTTCTTTATTCATCTGTTGATGGACATTTACGTCATGGCTTCAGGTTTCTCTGTTGAAAGAGGTAATGAATTTGGAGGAGTAAATGCTTACAATCAGTCTGTGTTATGAAAGGAGTTGTGCAGTGTATTGAAAAATCAGTGCATTGCATTTGTCTTAGCATGCAAATCTTAGTGACTTGATCATCTTCAAGATCAACTGTGACTTTTTCAGTTTGTATAACTAGGACCTTCTCTTCTATTTGGGTTTTTGTTGGAGGAGTAGATACAGGCCTCAGCAGATATAGCCCATCTCAGGGACACCTTGATGTGGAATACTGGTAATGGTGATTTGTAATACAATTCAGCTTTCTTTGAGTGTCTAAAATGTGGCCATGTCTCGTCAGTGTTTCACAGCTGAACTTCTCTGTTGTTTGTACTTTTCAGAAAATGTGACTGTCATTCCTAACCAAGTGTATCAGCCTCTTGGTCCTTGCCCTTGCAACTTGACAGCGGGGGCCTGTGACATTCGCTGCTGCTGTGACCAGGTATGGTCTTTCTGATTGTTGGGTGCAAAAACTGTGGTACCTGATAGCATGTGGAGGGCACCAGCAGGTCCCCATCAACAGCTTTGTAGTGCGTGGTCTTTCAAAAGCTGAGATTGTATATCATATTTTCCAATTGAATATTTTCTTATCTAGCCTTTTCAGCCTAGTTTGTGGACAAAGGCCTTTCCAGGTGACGGTAGTGGTAAAGAATCCACCTGCCAGTGCAGGGACACTGGTTCAATCCCTGGGTCAGGAAGATCCCCTGGCATAGGAAATGGCAACCCATTCCAGTATTCTTGCCTGGAAAATTCTATGGACAGAGGAGCCTGATGGGCTACAGTTGATGGAACTGCAGAGAATTGGACATGACTGAGTGACTAAGCAGCAATTATGGGCAAAAAAAAGTGTCTGTTTGGATAAAGTCCTGATTGTGATGATACTGAGAGGATGATTTTAATGTCTTACTTGGAAGCCTTTAAGAAAATATAAAAAAGAGAAAAATAGATGTTTTAAGTGATTCTTTTTTTTAGTAAATTTAACTGTTGCAATAATCTAATTTGAGGATGTTTCCAACACCCCCGAAAAGAAGCCATGTGTCCATTTGCAGTCACTCTCACTCATGCCCATCATCCCCAGACTGTTTTGTGTTTGTTTGTTTTCACTAGAAATTAAGTATATTTATTTATTTGGGTATAGTTGATTTGCAAATTATGTAAATTTCAGGTGTATAACATAGTTACAATTTTTAAATGTTATACTTCATTTATAGTTATTATTATAAAATATTGGCTGTATTCCTTGTGCTGTACAATAATATATCCTTGTAGCTTATTTATTTTGTACGTAGTAGTTTGTGCCTCTTCATCCCCACACCTGTGTTGCCCCCTGCCCCATCCCTCTCGCCACTGGTGACCACTGGTTTGTTCTCTGTATCTGTGAATCTGCTTCTTTTCTGTTATTTTCACTAGTTTGTTTTCCCAGGTCACTATTAATCTACTTTCTGTGTCTGTGGATTTGCCTCTTTTGGACATTGCATGTAAATGGAATCCTTCAGTCTGTAGGATTTGTGTCTGGCTTCTTTTTTTTTTTTTAGTATTTATTCTGCTGTGCCAGGTCTTGGTTGCTTCATGTGGGGTCTAGTTCCCTGACCAGGGATTGGCCCTCTGCACTGGGAGCCTGGAGTCTTAGCCACTGGACCACCAAGAAAGCCCCTGTGTCTGGCATTTTTGCCAGCATCATGCTTTCCAGGGTCACCTGCATTGGGGCATGTGTTGGTGTTCCACTCCTTTTTATGGCCAAATCATCTTCTGTTGTGTAGATATATCACAGAGCGCTTAACCGTTTATCAAGTGAGGACGTTTAGATTGTTTTCACTTTTTGGCTACTATGAAGAATGCTTCTATGATACAAGAATATAAACCTGTATACAAGTTTTTGTTTGGACATGTGTTTCCATTTCTCTTGGTTATGTTACCTAGGCGTGGAATTGCTTTGTCACATGGTAACTGCATGTTTAACCTTTTAGGGAACTGTTTTTCTTCTTTTTGGCTGAGCCACATAGCTTATAGGATCTTAATTCCCTGATTGGGGATTGAACCTGTGTCCTTGGCAATGAAAATGAGTCCTAACCCCTGGACTGCCAGGGAATTCCCTTGAGGAACTGTTTTTTCAAAGTAGCTACATCATTTCACATTCCCATTAGCACTATATAAGGGTTGTAATTTTCCATGATGTCACCAACAATGGCTATAATAATCTTGATTACAGCCTTCCTTGAGGGTGTGAAGTGGCATTTCATTGTGATTTTGATCCATATTTCTTTAGTGGCAAATGATGTTGAATATCTTTTCAAAGGCTTATTCAATATTTATATGTCTTCTTTGAAGAAATGTCTTTTGAGACCCTTTGGCCAGTTTTTAATTAGGTTGTCTTTTTGTTGTTTAATTTTGTTGTTAAATTAAATTGTCTTTTTGTTTTTAAAGTTCACTGTGCACTCTGGATTCTAGTCCCTTATCAGATATATGATATGCCAAAAACTTCTCCTACTTGTCTAGGAAGTCCATTTTCCTGTTGGTGTTCTTTGAAGCCCAAAAGTTTTAATTTGATAAAGTCCAGTTTATCAATTTTTTTCTTCCAGTTTTCAATTCAGTTCAGTTGCTCAGTTGTGTCTGACTCTCTGCGACCCCATGGACTGCAGCACGCCAGGCCTCCATGTCCATCGCCAACTTCTGGAGTTTATTCAAACTCATGTCCATTGAGTCAGTGATGCCACCCAATCATCTCATCCTCTGTTGTTCCCTTCTCCTGCCTTCAGTCTTTCCCGGCATCAGGGTCTTTTCAAATGAGTCAGTTCTTCACATCAGGTGGCCAAAGTATTAGAGTTTCAGCTTCATCATCAGTCCTTCCATTGACTATTCAGGACTGATTTCCTTTAAGATGGACTTGCTGGATCTCCTTGCAATCCAAGGGACTCTCAAGAGTCTTCTCCAACACTACAGTTCAAAAGCATCAATTCTTCAGCACTCAGCTTTCTTTATAGTCCAATTCTCACATCCATACATGACTACTGGAAAAACCACAGCTTTGACTAGATGGACCTTTGTTGGCAGTTTTATTGTGATATAATTGACACAGTCACTGTACAAGTTTAAGGTTTAAAGTATGGTTATTTGACTTATATACATCATAAAGTGGTATCACAATAAGTTGGTGAACATCCATCATCTCATATAGACACAAAATTAAAGAAATAGATGGAGGAGGAAGTGGCAACCCACTCCAGTATTCTCGCCGGGAAAATCCCATAGACAGAGGAACCTGGCAGGCTACTGGCAGTCCATGGGGTCGCAGAGAGTCAAGCATGGCCGAGTGACTGTACACAGGCACATGCATTCTGGAATCCAATACAGACCCATTTAGAGGTGTGTATATATACCTCTCGGAGAAGGCAATGGCACCCCATTCCAGTACTCTTGCCTGGAAAATCCCATGGGCGGAGGAGCCGGGGAGCTACAGTCCATGGGGTCTCGAAAAGTCAGACACGATTGAGCGACTTCACTTTCACTTTTCACCTTCATGCATTGGAGAAGGAAATGACAACCCACTCCAGTACTCTTGCCTGGAAAATCCCATGGGCGGAGGAGCCTGGGGAGCTGCAGTCCATGGGGTTGCGAAGAGTCGGATATGACTGAGCGACTTCACTTTCACTTTTCACTTTCATGCATTGGAGAAGGAAATGGCACCCACTCCATTACTCTTGCCTCGCAAATGCCATGGGCAGAGGAGCCTGGCAGGCTGTAGTCCATGGTGTCGCAAAGAGTCAGGCATGAGTGAATGTCTGTACACACGCACATGCATTCTGGAATCCAATACAGACTCATTTAGAGCTGTGTATATATGCCTGTGTTGCAGGTGAGGAACTTTCATTCCTGTTATAGTTTATAGAACGCATGGTTTACAATAGATTTCTAGAATTTAAAAATATTTTAAAATCAATTTGGAGAGGATTTAGTTTTCTGAAAACTAAACGGATTTTTTTCTCTCTTGACCTTGAACTACTTGAACTCTATGGTTTTCCAGCTCATTTACCGTTTTAAGGAATGTGGCCCATACACACTGCTATATTTAAAAGGATAACCAACAAGGACCTACTGTGTAGCACAGGGAACTCTGCTCAATGTTACCTGGTAGCCTGGATGAGAGGGGAGTCTGGAGGAGAATAGATACATATTTATGTATGGCTGAGCCCCTTTGCTGTCTACCTAAAACTATCACAGCATTGTTAATCAGCTATACTCCAATGTAAAATAAAAAGTTTTTTTTTAAAAAGGACAAAAAGAAATAGAAAATTTTACTTGTGATGAGAACCCTTAGAATTTGCTCTCTTAGCAGGTTGCATATGTAGTCTACAGCAGTGTTAATTATATTGCTCTTGTAGATTACATCCTTAGTATGTACTTACAAGAGGAAATTTGTACCTTTTGACCTCTTTCATCGAATTCCCCCTCCCTTTATTCCAGTTTTTGGTCATTGTTGTTGCTTATGCTTTTGGTGTCATTTCTAAGAATCCATTGTCTAATCCCAGATCAAATACGTATTTTTAATTTTTATTTTTTTAATTAATTTTAATTGGAGTATAGTTGGTTTACAATGTTGCCTTAGTTTCTACTGTACAACAAAGTGAATTGGCTCTATGTATATACATATATCCCCTGCTTTTTGGATTTCCTTCCCATTTAGGTCACCACAGTGTATTAAGTCGAGTTCCCTGTGCTGTACCTAGGTTCTCGTTAGCTTTCCATTTTATCCATAGTCTCAATAGTGTGTATGTCAGTGCCGATCTCCCAGTTCATCCCGCCTCCCCTTTTCCCCATTGGTGTGTGTACGTGTGTTGTCTACCGCTTTGTCTCTAGTTCTTCTTTGCAAATAGGTTCATCTGGGTCTTTTTTCTAGATTCTACATATGTGCATTAATATATGATATTTATTTTTCTTTTTCTGACTGACTTCCCTCTGCATAACAGGCTCTAGGTCCATCCGAATAAAGTGACTTCTTAATGATACCAATCAGGTCGTGATATAACAAGAATGATTCAAGGATTCTTCTGGAATTGTCCTTAGATTTCTCTGGACTAGGAATTTGAACGCTGCTGCTGTTGAGTGGCTAAGTTGTGTCCGATTCTTTGCGACCCCATGGACTGTAGCCCGCCAGGCTCCTCTGTCCATGGGATTTCCCAGGCAAGAATACTGGCGTGAGTGGTGATGCCAGTTGAAAATTCTCCACCTGTGGTCTATTTCATATTACCTTTTCTTTTTCTCATCTTATTTGTAGGCATATCTTAGGTCCCCAGTTAAGATGTAAATTCTGTGAAGGTCCGAAGTTCCTGACTTGGAGCCTTGTAGGGGGATGACTTGCTGTGAGCGCAAACACTCCCAGCCTGGAGGCCAGCTGTTTGTTTCCTGCTTCCTCTACCGCATCCTGCTGGTCTCCAGCAGCAAGTGCATCACGCTGGCCAGGAGATCCTGACAGTGGGCAGAGGGGGAATTTAATCTTCTCTGAGCTCCTCTACATCTTCTTTCCAGGAATGCTCATCAGATTTAACAGCTCTGTTCAGGGAGTCCTGTTTCCCTGGTGTTTTTGGAGGAGATGTTAATCCTCCCTTTGATCAGCTCTGCTCCATGCAGATGGCACATGGAGTCCCCGACTGGTTTCCAATCCTGTGTGTGCAGCTCGCCAACTCACCCTTCCTCGGGTACTTCTACCATGGTTCCATGTAAGTGTCCGAAGGTCACCCTGGGAGAGGGGTGTGCACCCAGGTGGCCCTGGAATATGGCCGTGTCCTCCTGGGGACCTCTCCAGGGGCTCCCTGCTTCAATCCCTCCATTCTAGATTCAATTCTAGGTTTCACATAGTAAGTTTATTTTGTGATAAGTATTTGAAAGAGCTGGTTGTTGTTTAGTCGCTAAGTCATGTCCAACTCTTTGTGACCCCATGAACTGTAACATGCCAGGCTTCGCTGTCCTTCACTATCTCCCAGAGTTTGCTCAGACTCATGTCCATTGAGTTGATGATGCCATCTAACCATCTCATCATCTGTCGCTCCCTTCTCCTTCTGCCCTCCATCTTTCCCAGCATCAAAGTCTTTTCCAGTGAGTCGGCTCTTTGCCTCAGATGGCCAAAGTACTGGAGCTTCAGCTTCAGCAGCAGTCCTTCCAATGAATATTCAGGGCTGGTTTCCTTTAGGATTGACTGGATTGATCTCCTTGCAGTCTAAGGGACTCTCAAGAGTCTTTTCTAGAACCACAGTTCTAAAGCATCAGTTCTTCTGTGCTTAGCCTTCTTTATGGACCAGCTCTCATATCCGTACATGACTACTGAAAAAACCATAGCTTTGACTATAGGGACCTTTGTCGGCAAAGTCATGTCTCTAGGTTTGTCATATCTTTTCTTCCAAGGAGCAAGCGTCTTTTAATTTCATGGCTACAGTCGCAATCCACAGTGATTTTGGAGCCCTCACTGAAAAAAAATTGATACCACAAATGGCTAATAGCGATTCTCTGGGTTGGGGGAAAGAGTGATGGGCTCATGGGGGGACTTTAACTTTCTGTCTTTTACATTTCTGTCTTGTTGACATTTTAAAGTAACTTTGTTATTAGCATTGAAGTAAAACTCATGGAACATAAATAAACCATTAACTACTTTAAAATGCACAGTTCAGGGGCATTTAGTACAAATATTATTTTGATAATTAAAAAAGCAGAGAAGAAATTTAAAAGAATTGCTTGTATCACGTTAATGGTGGTTTCTCTCCTCGATTTGCAGTTCCTCTGGACATCAAGTTTCCTTTGACATGTATTTGCATACTGATCTAAAAGACTTTTCAGACTTTGGTTACAAACAAGGAGACCCCATTATGACGATAGATAAGGCATATTTTACTATTCCGCAGGTAATCCTTTCAGTTTTAATATGCTAGAGGTTTTTTCTCACTTTCCCCTTCCTCTTACTAATTTAACTCATGTTATTCTAAAAAATAAAAATCTCTTCCTGAGTTACGTATTTTTCTCCTGTGGACTTTTCAGGCACTTAGCCATTTAAGGTCTCCAGATTGTGTTTTTTTCTTTTGATAGTCACTCTTAAATCAATCTGTCTTTGCTAAATCTCAGCGTGAACTTACTAAATAAAACCAAAAGACTGTCTAGACATTTCCATGGAAATAACTATCGTTTCTCACTTGTGTTAGTTTAACAGCCAATTTCTAGTAAGCCATAAATACTTTTAAAATTTTATTTATTTTTTTATTGAAGTATATTTGGCTTCTGGTGTTGTGTTAAATATTAAATAGAATTTTGAAAAATATTTTAAGACTCGAGTTTTATGTGAAATCTTAACTTTATTAAGTTCAAAATTGTGAGGAAAAAGTATTTATGGAAAGAAGACATGGGAGGCTAAACTGTTTCTCTTTACTATCCATATGAATCCATTCTTGTGGTTTTAACAAAGATGCATTTGCAATGAGGGAGAGAAAATGAAGTTGAGGGACCCTCTCTGGCAGTCTGTGGTTAAGACTCTGCTTCCACTGCAGGGGACGCAGGTTCCCTCCCTGGCTGGGGGAACTAAGATCCTGTGTGCTGCCTGGAATGGCCAAAAAGTGAAAAAACAAAAAACAACAGAGAAGAAACTGAAGCTGAATGTAATCATGTTTCTGCAAAGTAAATTATGCAGAGCAGGGAATTTTCCATAGAAACTGTACTTACTGTGGCCCTGCACCCAGTGGCTTCCAGAGTTTGATTAGCAAGTCAAGTAGATACTCTGCTCAAGTCAGTTAACTAGTGAATGCCCTAGCCTTTGTTGGAGCTAACCCAGCAGTAGAAGCAGGCTGCAGAAAGGATGCTTTTCCAAGACACTGATCTCTTTTTTTATGATCACAAAGGAAGTCATAAATCTGTCGGCCTCCCCCCCCCCACCCCCCATCCTGGGCTCTCAGGTGTCCCTGGCTGGGCAGTGCGTGCACAACGCTCCTGTGGCCTTCCTGCAAAATTTTGATGTTCAGTGCATTACTAGCCTGGAGGAGTACCTGGAACGAGACGGAATTACCAGTGCAAAGATAAAGAATGGTGCTATGGGAGGTAAGTTATGTCCATTTGAGCATGGGCCTTAGATGCCAATTAGATGCCAAGAATAGTGGGTTGTTTGATGGCGTTTGGGGAGTGGAAGGGAGCTGAGTAGCTGGTGTACAGGGCAGGCATAGGCACTGTGTTTCTTTGGCAAACTTTCATTCTCGTAGGTAAATGTGAACATGTGAGGTTCATGTACTCCTATGGAAGTTCATTTATGTATGTTTTTTCAGGCATAGTTATACCGAAAGTAATCTATGAGGAAGCAACTGACTTAGACAGATTCATCACCAATTCAGGTATTTTAACGTTATACTTTCATACCATTTCTATGGAAATATATGTCATTTCTCACAAGGAATATGTACAGTAAGTCCCTATATACAAACCTTCAAGTTTTGAACTTTGCAAGATTCAAACACGTGTTCCACCACCATCGGGCCTGAGTGAAATTTCATCTTGTCCTTCATCTCCTGCTGCTGACGATCCTATAGCTCTACCATCTCCCAGCTCCTCTCTCTCCTCGCCTCTGCACTCGATGCCAGTCCCTGTATGCCAGCTCTGGTACTGCACTTTTCAAGGTCCTGTACTGAAGGATTAGAAATGTTTTCTTCATTTTTTGTGTTTGTTTTTAATGTATGATTTGTGTGAAAACTATTATTAACCTATCACAGTACAGTACTATAGAGCCAATTGCATCAGCTGGTGCCTAGGTTAACCGTGTTGGACTTAGGAACATGCCCTTGGAGTGGAACTAGCTCGTATGCAGGAGACTTACTGTAGTCCCAGAGCAGAGCACATTTTCATTAAGAATTTTAGGAGATTTGTAATTGTTAGAGAAATATCCCACTAGCATTTTGGTTGTTCCTTGTTCCATCTTGACTTACTGTGGAGTAACATCTGTGACCTTGAACCCAATCCTTCTCAGTCCTGGATTATGTGGGTTCCAGGGTCCCTCCTTGTTCTCTGGGTGTGTGGGCTTTTTCTTAAGTGTTTTTCAGAGAGTTAAAGGGTTCTTTAGGACCCAGCATTTTCATTTCTTGCTTGCTTTTCTTTTTCCAGTCATTAAACTCTGTGATTATAATGCAGCCAACTAAAGTACATAGAATTTGGCCAATATTACCAGGACTTTTGTTTTTCCATGAAGGATACTACTTGTGTTTCTTTTCAATGTGTTACAATTCTCGGAACTTCCTCTTTCCTTCCATTAGCTGTTAGTACAATATAGTAGTAAATTAGACACCAGGCCTCTGCTCTTAAAGAGCTGACATTCTGTAATCTTTCCTTTAACAGATGTAATCTTTACCAGATGTAATCTTTCTGTAATCTTGCATTTAGCAGATACTCTTCCAAGCCTGTGCTCTGCATTAGGCCATGAGCTGGGTACCAGGGAGGCTGAAATAAGAGGAAAGGGACAGGGACTTTCCTAGTGGTCCAGTGCTTAAGACGCCATGCTCCCAATGCAGGGGGCCCCTTGGTCACGGGACTATGTTCCACATGGTACAACTAAGAGTTCCCATGCCACAACTAAGACCCAAAGCAGCCAAATAAATGAATAAATAAAAAGTAAATATTTTTAAAAAAGGGAAGGGATGGAGCTCACTCAGTTTATTGGGATGATGTGGAAAGAGGAGGTAGCTAATGCTGACTTGGGTGGAGATCTGAAGACAGCTTCTTGAGGAAGTGATGACCCTGCTGTGTAAAGGAATTGGGTCTACAGGGCAGGGATGGTGGTGGGGGATGGCCACCCAGGCAGAGGGAACTGCCAATAATAGGCTTGAACCCAAGGAAGGTCTTAATTTTTTTATTTTTAGGTCTTTAATTTCTGAAAGTACTCTCTTATTTCCAGAAACACTTTTAAGTACTGGACCAGCCCCCAGGAATGTGAACGTGGAAGAACATTATATTTTCAGGTGGAATAATAATACAATCAGTGAAATAAACGTCAGAATTATTAGGGCAGAAATTAACGCCCAGCAGAAAGGTAACTTTGTGAAGGGCAGTGAGAATGCTTTTAATTTAAAGGGTTTTTTTTCTTTCTTCATGATTCTCATAATTATAGCAGATAAACTAATTCAGATCTGTTTTTCTTATTTGTGTTTATGATTTAATCAGAAAACAGTGGGGTTTTTTTTTTTTTTTTGCATGTTGAAATGCAATTATAAGGTAAAGAAAACAACACCGTGGTGGATAATTTCTTAGTAAATTGGTGACGTTATATTTTAATTTTATTTATAGGAATCATGACACAGAGATTTACAGTGAAATTTTTAAGCTATAACAGTGGTAATAAACAGGAATGGTCTGGAAACCCAGGTGAGAGTGCATATCAATCACTGATCTTACAAACACATTTTAGTTCAACACTCCTGTGCTATAACGATGATTGTAAGTAATTGTTTCCAATTTTAATTTGTGACTCTGACCTTTCTCTTTTTCTCTTGTGACACTGTATTCTTTTCCTGGTAACAGCTTACTTTTTTTTCACAAAGTGTTCTATATAGTCACAGTTGTAAAGCTAAAACAGTCTTTCTCTTTAGCTACTGGTCTTTTTTTAAATGAAATAATTTATTTGATTGATGTATAGTTGATTTACAGTGTTGTGTTACTTTCAGATATACAGCACAGTGACCCAGTTACACACACGTGTATATACTCCCCCCTCGTATTCCTTCCCACTATGGTCTATCACAAGACACTGAATACAGATCCCTGTGATACACAGTAGGTCCCCACTGTTTATCTGTTTTATGTATATAATCATTTGTATATCCTAATCTCAAACTTCTAATTTCTCCCTCCCTCCCTCTTTTTTTGTTTTTGGTGGGGGAGGGGGGAGGCTATGCTCCGCCACCTCTGAGTTCCTCATTCCCTGATGAGGGATTGAACCTGGGCTTCAGCAGTGAGAGTGTGGAGTCCTAAACTTGATCACCAGGGAACTCCATTGCTGTTCTTCAACACACAGTAATTAATCACGAAGGAACAACTTTTATTTTAACTTTTAGAGAATTCCCGTACTATTCTTCAACATGCAGTAATTAATCATGAAGGAACATTTTTAAACTTTTTAGTAACTTTTTGCTTTGCAAGATCTTCAATATTTATGTATACTAATTTAATTATACACAATTCTTTATATATATATTTTTTCCTTTTAAATAAGCTTTTATTTTTTTTCCCTAAAAGTTTTATTTTTTAAAAAATTTTTTATTTTTTATTTTTTTCCATCTCAGGTGTACATGAGTTCCCAATCTTGAACCACCCCCCCACCTCCTACCCCATATCAACTCTCTGGATCATCCTCGTGCACCAGTCCCAAGCATCCTGTATCCTGTATTGAATATAGACTGACGATTCATTTCTTACATTATAGTATACATGTTTCAGTGCCATTCTCCCAAATCTTCCCACCCTCTCCCTCTCCCTCAAAGTCCAAAAGTCCATTCTATACATCTGTGTCTCTTTTGCTCTCTCACATACAGGGTTATCATTACCATGTTTCTAAATTCCATATAAGTGAGTTAGTATACTGTATTGGTGCTTTTCTTTCTGGCTTACTTCACTCTGTATAATTGGCTCCAGTTTCATCCATCTCATTAGAACTGATTCAAATGTATTCTTTTTAATGGCTGAGTAATACTCCATTGTGTATATGTACCACAGCTTTCTTATCCATTCATCTGTTGATGGACATCTAGGTTGTTTCCACGTCCTGGCTATTATAAACAGTGCTGCNTCATCCATCTCATTAGAACTGATTCAAATGTATTCTTTTTAATGGCTGAGTAATACTCCATCGTGTATATGTACCACAGCTTTCTTATCCATTCATCTGTTGATGGACATAAATAGGCTTTTAATGTTAGGGCTTATTGTTGGCTTTTAAGAGCAGACTCCTGGTTAAGTTAAGGTACTGTATAGAAGTTATGTAAAATCAATATGTAAGTTCAATGTTGCTTTTCCTACTTGGTGATTTTGAAGAAATGAAGTAGTTCTAGTGAGAATTTTTTTTTTTCTTTATTTTCTAAACTGCATGCCTATGGCCATCTGAGGCATTCCTCTATGTATTTATTGGCTACTACAGTATTTCGAGAAGTGTTTGGGACATTTCTTTAAATTATGTACAACCCCAAATGTTGGTGTTTTGTATGGATCACAAGTGCAGCATTCCTTAATTATTTCTGTTATAAGTCACAATTGTTATTTAAAGAATGATATATGTACTGCATGAAAACCTTATGACCTTTTTCTCTTAGTTTATATAAACTCCAAGGTAACTGAGGGGGGAGAAAAAAGAGACCAGCCTCCTGAAATTTAAGAATTTTTATGTCACTGACTTAATTTGACAAGATTTCTGAGAAAACCTGTCAGAATATATGAGAAATGTTGATGCTTTCATCAACAAAGAATACATCAAGAGCCAGAACCATTCAGGCAGAGATGCAGCTTGTATATAGAGAGACAGTGTCTCTCTAGTACTTTCTGAGGCTGGATGGGGTTTTTCAAGGACTATCTGACATGGGCCTTGTCCTCAGGGACTCTCTTATTTGGATCTGACAGCACTAAGTCACAGGAAACAACAGTGAACAACCCAAGATAATTAATAAATGAGGTCAGTTACTAGGGTCAGTTACTCCAGGATTCAGAGGAGTAGAATGTTGACCCTTTACCCAGACTGCATTACTAAGGAATAGTGCTGAATGTCCAGCACGTGCTAGGTTTTGTTTTGTTTTTTAAAAAATATTTATTTATTTATCTGGGTGTATTGGGTTGCTATGTGGGATCTAGTTTCCCTGAGGCATGTGGGATCCTGACCAGGGATCAATCCCAAGTCCCCTGTGTTGGAAGGCGGATTCTTAACCACTGGGCCACCAGGAAAGTCCGCATGTCAGGTTTTGTTCCTAGGCTAGAGGAAAAGCACCGAGCAAGTCAGAACCTTGCCCTGGGTGTGTTTCCACTGTGGGCTGCGTGGAGGAGACTGTGTCTTGAGAAGCAGATAATTGGAAAGGGTGCTGGGGATAGGAATAACCTGGGGGAAGCCAAGGAGGCAGACATGAGCATGAAGTGTACTCTGGCAGAATTAGACTCATGGCCAGAGGGGAGGTCGCTTGTTGGGAAGGGTGGGGTGTAAAGCTGGAAATGCAAACACCATGCAGGAACCTCAGTGGTATCCCAGTTTATATGAACAAGGTGAAAGTGGAAGTCATTCAGTCGTGTCTGGCTCTTTGCGACGTCATGGACTATACAGTCCATGGAATTCTCCAGGCCAGAATACTGGAGTACCAGCCTTTCCCTTCTCCAGGGGATCTTCCCAACTCAGGGGTTGAGCCCAGGTCTTCCACAGTGCAGACAGATTCCTTACCAGCTGAGTCACAAGGGAAGACCAAGAGTATGGGCGTGGGTAGCCTATTCCTTCTCTAGTGGATTTTCCCGACCCAGGAATCAAACCAGGGTCTCCTGAATTGCAGGCAAATTCTTTACCAACTGAGAACACTGCTACTGTAATAGGCATTTTTGGAAGGGACATAGGAAATATGCATATGAACTGGATATGATATGATATGATTATAAGGGGTTGTTATTAATTTTCTTAGAAATATTGGTATCATGGTGATGTAGGGAAATATCCTTAATTTTGCGAGATGTCTGATGGAGCTTTCATGATGTGAGTGTCATGATGCCTACAACTTATTTTCAAATAGTCCTGCCCCTCTGACTCCAAATATATATGCTTTTATTACAGATAAGACAAATATCTATTATATTTCATATCAATATAAATTAATATATTGTTTGTGCTATTTTTATTGAAATTTGTTTTTTGGTGTTATAAAGCTTCTAAAAATAGGAAATATTTGATCTATCCTGAAGGAAAGATCTTTGGGGTGCACATTAGCTATGTTAAGATCAGAAGAGCAGTGGGCCCTGAATGGCTCACAATCTAGCAGTCAGAGAGGAGAGGAACACTCCCATAATGAACAAGCCCAGGGGTTCCCTTGGGCTTGAGGCGTCCAATTCTAATTTTCCCTATAGGAGCCCTGGAGAAGGAGATGGCAACCCACTCCAGTATTCTTGCCTGGAGAATTTCCTGACAGAGGAGCCTGGTGGGCTACAGTCCATGGGATCGAAGAGAGTCGGACATGACTGAACGACTAACACTTTCTTAAGAAAAATACAGCTAAATATTAACAGTTGTTGACTTTAGGTGGTAGCTGTATTGAGTGAGGTTCATGGTGTTACTTTTAACTTTCCTGTGCTTGTGAATTTTTTCACATTAAAAGGTGGAAACTGTAAGCTGGATTACTAGGAAATGGATGGGAATAGGAGCTAAATCAGACCTTGGGGTTGAATTAGTTTACTGGAAAAAGGCTACATGGGGAAGTTACTCTGGTTTTAAGTTTCCTTTATGAGCCCCTCTGATAAGCTGTGCTAATCACTCAGTGAGTGTTCCTGAACTTGCCTGCCCAGCAGCTTATTGTTCTCCAAGGTGAGAGTTCTAAGACTGACTCCTGCCTAATTTTCACTTCTCAGATTTCACTTTAAAAGTGTCTTCAAAAAGCCACACTAACATCTGTGTTTTAGAATCTGAAAAAGAACATATCTATAACTGAGTCACTTTGCTATACACCTGAAACTAACACAGCATTGTAATCAGCTATACTTCAGTAAAAAACGAAACAAATGAAAGGAGTAATGTTGATGTCCTTCTCTCGAGGCTATTCTGAAAAAGAACTTTGAGCGCATATTTCCTTTTGTTGTGGATTCCTTCTTTCTGTTTGACAAGCTAGCGCCTGTTGCTTTGAAATAAACTAAGAGGGAAAGGTGCTCATTCTCCTGTGTTGTGTTTGTCTAGGTTACCAACTTGGCAAGCCTGTTCGAGCTCTAAGTGCCAACGGGACGAATAATGTCACAACTTTACACCTTTGGTATTCTGGTAATCTGATTTGATGATATGACTAACTCTCTGGTGAACTAGCGGAGAAGGCAATGGCAACCCACTCCAGTACTCTTGCCTGGAAAATCCCATGGACAAAGGAGCCTGGAAGGCTGCAGTCCATGGGGTCGCTGAGGGTCGGACCCAACTGAGCAACTTCACTTTCACTTTTCACTTTCATGCCTTGGAGAAGGAAATGGCAACCCACTCCAGTGTTCTTGCCTGGAGAATCCCAGGGATGGCGGAGCCTGGTGGGCTGCCATCCATCTATGGAGTTGCGCAGAGTTGGATACGACTAAACCAACTTAGCAGCAGCAGCAGCTGGTGAACTATAATTGGAAATATTGCCATATTTTGAATCTGATCGAGTAACCAATTACTTTAAAGCCTGGTGTGTTTATTTAGCCTAGGGGTGGTTGTTTTCCATGCTTCTACAGCTTCCTTTTCTTTTTTCTTTCTTTCTATAAAAAAATGTTAACATTGTTTTCACTTGAAGTGCTGATTTTCAATAAGAGAGATTTAAATATGAAAGTGGCCAGAGAGCCCATTGTCGTTGTTGTCATTGATTAACCCAAGATGGTGCTAACCAGAGACAGGAAAATAGTTTCATTCCAAACTATGGAAAATCTTTACATCAGTGGTAATTAACACGTGTGCCAGAAGGCATTAAATTTCAGATTCAGAATAAGCCCCTGATCCCTGTCCAGGTATTTTGATATAGAAAGAAGCCTTTGTTCAGCTTTCAAAGGATTAGAGTAACAATGATCTCATTTCTAGAGAACTGGAAACTATTTCTGATTATTGTTCTCTGTTTTTTCTTAAGAAAAACTTTGAGGTAAATCTTTTACTTAATTTTGTTTTGCAAAAATAGCCAGAAAATAATCTTTCTGTTTTATAGCCGGAAGGAGTTTGTGTTCAACAGCAACTGTCAAACCCATTTTATTTGGAGAAAATGCACTATCTGGGTGCCTTTTAGAAGTTGGCATTAATGAAAACTGTACTAAGCTTAGGTGAGTGTCTCACTGATGGATTTATCTACATTTTGAGTGGTTTGCTTAAATATAATTCAGTGCCCCACCTCCCCACCATGAATATTTAAAGACAGCATGAAAAACTTCAGTCTGAATAAAACTTATGTGATAGTAAACAGTACAAACTTCCATGGACTTCCTTGGTGGTAGAGTGGTTAGTAATCCCTCTGCCAATACAGGGGAAACGGGTTCAATCCCTGGTCCAGGAAGATCCCATATGCTTCGAAGCAGCTAAACCTTCAGGCCACAGCTAGTGAGCCTGTGCTCTGCAGCAAGAGAAAACCCGCATGCAGCAACAAAGACCCAGCACAGCCAAAAAATAATAAATTTAAAAAAACAAAAAATAGTACTAACTTCCAGTACAATTTAGAGTTGATTCAAACCTCAGTATAAGTGCAAATAGACATTCTCGGACGTTTCATCCGTATTTATGCAAATTTCTCTGGGAAGTTTGTTCACATCATTGGAAACCCCACATTCCTAGAAAATCAGAGAAAGGGTTGGAGCTAAGTGTCATTGGTGATTAACATTTAAAGCATTTTTAAGCTTTGTTACATGATGTATAAAGAATTTCCCATTTAATTATCTGGGTGGGATTTGGAAAATTTATGGATATTCATATGCATTCTTTTCTTTTTAATTTATGCAAAATTCACACAACGTAATCATTTTAACAGTTGACTGGCATTTAGTGCATTCATAATGTTGTACAACTACCACCTCTGTTTAGTTCCAACACATTTTTGTCTCTGCAACACAAAACCTATACTTTTTATTTTTTAATTAAAAAAATATATTTATTTGGCTGCAGCAGATCTTAGTTGCAGCATATGGGATGTAGTTCCCTGACCAAGGATTGAACTGGAGCCCCCTGTGCAGGGAGCTCAGAGCCTTAGCTGCTGAACCACCAAGGACATCCCTGAAACCTGTACCTTTTAGAAGTCACTCTCTATTCTCCCTCCCCTCAGCTCTGGCAACAACCAATTCACTCTCTGTCTCTATGGATTTACCTATTCTGAATATTTCATATAAATGGTCTCTTACACTTTGTGAATTTTTATATCTGACTCTTCTCACTTAGCATTCTGTTAGTGAGGTTCATCCATGTTGTAGCCTGTGTCAGTGCTTCATTCTTTTTCACGACGGAATCATGTTCCATTGTATGGAGATATATATATATATGTATATATGCGACATTTGTTTATTCATTCCTTAGTTGATGGATATTTGAGGCATTTATGTATTTGTGGAATAGTGCGTTGTGAATTGTGCTTTGAACAGCCTTGGGTCACTTTTTGTCTGAGCGCCTGTTCTCAGCTCTTGTGGGTATGTGCGCAGGAGTGGAATGGCTGGATCATCGTGTTCCGTTCTTTGAGGAGCTGCCATGTTGTTTTCCACAGAGGCTGTACCATTTTGCATTCCCATTTTGCATTTTTAAAAGGGGTCCTGTTTCTCCACATCCTTGCCAGCCCTTGTTTGTTGTTTTGGCCATGACATTAAGCAGGAGGGCTCTTAGTTCCCTGACCAAGAATTGAACCCTCACCCCCTGCAGTGGGAGCTTGTAGACTTAACCACTGGATTGCCAGGGAATTCCCCCTCGCCAACACTTGCTATTTTCCAGTTTTCTGGATAATAGCCAACCTAGTAGATGTGAAATATCAATATCCTCAGATATGCAGATGACATCACTCTTATGGCAGAAAGAGAAGAGGTACTAAAAAGCCTCTTGATGAAAGTAAAAGAGAGGAGTGAAAAGGCTGGCTTAAAGCTCAACATTCAGAAAACTAAGCTCATGGTATCTGGTCCCATCTCAATAGATGGGGAAACAGTGGAAACAGTGTCAGACTTTATTTTTTTGGGAAGACGCTTACTCCTTGGAAGGAAAGTTATGACCAACCTAGATAACATATTAAAAAGCAGAGATATTACTTTGCCAACAAAGGTCTGTCTAGTCAAGGCTATGGTTTTTCCAGTGGTCATGTATGGATGTGAGAGTTGGACTGTGAAGGAAGCTGAGCGCTGAAGAATTGATGCTTTTGAACTGTGGTGTTGGTGAAGACTCTTGAGAATCCCTTGGACTACAAGGAGATCCAACCAGTCCATCCTAAAGGAGACCAGTTCTGGGTGTGCATTGGAAGGACTGATGCTGAGATTGAAACTCCAGTACTTTGGCCACCTCATGTGAAGAGTTGACTCAATGGAAAAGACCCTGATGCTGGGAGGGATTAGGGGCAGGAGGAGAAGGGGATGACAGAGGATGAGATGGCTGGATGGCATCACTGACTCAATGCACATGAGTTTGGATAAACTCCGGGAGTTGGTAATGGACAGGGAGGCCTGGTGTTTTGCGATTCATGGGGTCACAAAGAGTCAGACACGACTGAGCAACTGAACTGAACTGAGTAGATGTGAAGTGGTATCTTCTTGTGGTTTTGATTGCATGTATTGGAGAAGGAAATAAATATACTGGCAACTCACTCCAGTATTCTTGCCTGAAGAATTCCATGGACAGAGGAGCCTGGCGGGCTATAGTCTATGGGGTCGCAAAGTTTGAGCAACACAGACACGACTGAGCAACTAACACTTTCACTTTCGTTCTTACACCCATCTCATCTGAAATATATCCCAAGTGGTGTACTTCTTTGAGGAGCAGAAAAAAGGTGGAGGTGACCTAGGGAAGGGAAGAAAAAGTGTGGGAATAAGTTACCCACAGTGGCTCCTGATGGAAGAGTGCGAGGCCTGAGTCAGCAGTCAAAGTCTTTCCCTTGTGGTTCATAAGATTTGTACCTCCAGTGAGGTCACTGGAACAAGAAAGATGCTAAGTTCTAGTTCTTAATCTTAAACCTAATTTTTAAAAATTTGTTTTTGCTGCACTGGGTCTTTGTTGCTATTTGGGCTTCCTTTAGCTGTGGCGAGCAGGGGTGATTCTTCATTGCAGAGCATGGGCACTAGGCACACAGGCTTCGGTGGTTGCAGGACGTGGGCTCAGTGGTTGTGGCACACAGGCTTAGTTGCTCCTCGGCGTGTAGTATCTTCCCAGAGCAGGGGTTGAACCCTGTCCCCTGCATTAGCAGGTAGATTCTTATCCAGTGACCACCAGAGAAGTCCTCTTCACCTCATTTCATAGCTCAAACTTCCAGCTAATTATTTAGGTTCCTTTTACTATGGGGTCACTCTTGCCCATGAACTTATCCTGGTAATTTGACATATGATCTACCCACCTGCCAGGTTCTGTGACACTCAAAGGAACCTGCACATGATTCTAGTGTAAGTTACTAATGTTCTAAGTCTGAAGTGAGAGATTGCTTCCATACATCCTCCCCTTGCTGTGTAAGTTCATCTCAGGAAGACCATCCTTGAGGGTGAGACTCCCAGCCTAGATCCCCTGGCAGTTTTTTTTTGTTTAGCCATCCAGCAAGCACAACCTGGACACCCTCAGAAAGGACTTCAGGACAAGACCTGCTGGCCAGGAGCTGAGAAATGTCTTCCTCTTTTGCAGGGAGAATGCTGTCGAACTGCTTGATTCATTAGTGCAAGTGACTCATGTTGCAATGAGAGGCAACTCCGATTACAATGATCTCAGTGATGGCTGGCTTGAAATAATACGTAAGTCAAAGCTGCACACGTGTAAAAGATGTACCTCGGTCGCTCTAACTATGTAGTGTCAGATGTGGCGTTAAAGCCTGACTCAGCAGCTGTCTTTCTTTGCTGTGATCCAACAGACATTTGTTTAGAGGTTAGCTCACCAGGTAGGAGGCTTTTCATGTCTTTTACCTCTTATTCACAATGGCTTTTTTTTTTTTTTTTTTTTAAAGAGGAAATCTACAGGAAGTTCAAATTGCCCAGTTGTTTTACAATCTAACGGTCTTTGGAAAAGGAAATCTCAATGAAATTTAAGGATTTTGAGTGCATGTCAGTCTGCATTCCTATTTTGGATTACCAGCAATATGGACAGTTGAGAACTGGTTTTATAATTTACAAAAGCAATTTTGTTAACTTAAAATTAAAAGATGATAGGAAACATTGTGCTAAGTAGAGAAGCTAGACACAAAGGAGCATATACTATAGGATTCCATTTATAATGCAGTGTCCAGAAAAGGCAAACCTATAGACACTGAAAGCAGATTAATGGTTGCCCAAGGCTCAGGCTGTCGGAAGGAAATGAAGGGTGATTGCTAGTGAGTATAGGAGTTCTTTTGGGGGGGTGATGAAAATGTTCTGAAGTTGAATCTGCTGCTGGTTGCATAACTCTGTGAATATAATTGAATTGAATTATACATTTAAATTTAAGTAGTTGAACTATTTGGCGTATCAATAAAGCTATTAAAAAAGAAAGAAAGAAATTAAGGTGTAACAGCGCTAATAATAGTGGGGTCACCAAGGCCAGATAAAAAGATTTGACACTCCAGCCTCTTTGGTCAGAGGCATTTGCTCTGAGTGTTGGGGTCAGAGGGGTTTGGTGTGTGAAGAGATACACAGGGGTTTGGTGTGCGAAGAAGAGATATACTGCAGGGAGTACATGGAACAGACTTAGCCCTGATGAGCCCGATTTCCACTCCAGTTACAGAGTGTCCATCTGGTCACTGAGCTGTGGCTCACAGGTCTGAGGTCACAGTTTGTTGTGGCAGAGCTGGAGCTAAACCCAGGGTTCCTAGCTCTTCCTCTCCTCCCAGCCAGCAAGTCTGGTAGCATTGCTCTGATTTGTCAGGGAGTCTGGAATGCATCTGGCTTCCCAGATGGCACTAGTGGTAAAGAATCCACCTGCTAATGCAGGAGACATGAGACTCTGGTTCGGTCCCTCGCTGGAGAAGATCCCCTGGAGGAGGGCACAGCAACCCACTCCAGTACTCTTGCCCAGAGAGTCCCATGGACAGAGGAGCCCGGTGGGCTACAGTCCATGTGCGCGTGCTAAGTTGCTTCAGTCCTGTTCGACTCTTTGCGATCCCATGGACTATAGTCCACCAGCCTCCTCAGTCCATGGGGTTGAAAAGAGTCAGACATGACTGAACTGACTGAGCATGCATGCTTGAGTGTATAAAGACACTTTGAATAGAGAGAGAGCATCTTTTCTGCCTCTCCTTCCTGGGTTTGCCTCTTGGGGCCTGAACGAGCTATCTGATGCTGCAGCATCTGCTTTCTTAAGTCCCCTCCTGTCCCTGTGGATGCTGCTGGGAGTGCAAACCCTCCCCCCCGCCCCCGCACACCGAGTCCTGTCTTTACCCTTTCCACACCTTCCGAGATCACTTCAGCTCATCAGGCTGGGTTTCATACAGAGGACCAACCAGACACATGCCCCTGAACTTTCCCCACCCCTCGTGATTAGGGTCTGAATCATTACCACCCCTTTGTCCTCTTCCCTGGGGATGGCCAGGGATCATGTAATATGTACACCTGGCCGAGGTACTGCTGACCACTCTCTGACGCAGGCAGTGGGATCTGCCCAGCCACACGGTTTGCCTGTCCCACTTGTGCTCAAGACCCTAAGCCCAGAGTTAGGTCCTCATTTGGAAATAAAACCCAGGGGTCAGGGCTTGTCAACTCCTTGTTAACCTGTCGGCCAGTGAGGTGGGCCATGGAGGTGTCCGTGGGAAGGGGTTAATAAAAGCACAGGGAATTTCAAGACAGAAAGCAGAGTTGGGAAGTCAGAGGTGAAGGCATTGTGTTACCCTCGTGGTGGAAGCTGTTAGCTTGTGTTTTGTGTCTAAGCTTCAAGTCAACCCTGGTCCTCGTTAATAAGCAGAAGAGGAACAGTGCTGAGCCCTTGTATCAAGGAGAAGGAACCTGTTGGTGACAGCCTTCCCGATCCCTGAAGAAATGGAGAAATCCCCCCAGAGTGGCCCTAGGGCTTCATGTCCTGCCACTGACCTTGCTGTTTCCTCTCCTCCCACCCCCGCAGAGGCCAGTTTTCGAGATGAATGACAATTCATCTCTTTTCCAGTTTTGTCCTCTTTCATTTGTATTACTGCTATGGCAGCACACCAGGAAATCGCTTTTGAACTATTTACTCTGTAGTCACTAAAGTTGTTAGTATGGATTCTAAGTGTCTTACACGAGCTTTTACTAGAACAGTGACTGCGTAGAGTAAGTCTCGTGATCTTTTACTGCAAGTCAATATTTCTATTCAAACTCTGGGTAGATGTCAGTGAGGAGCTTGGGAACTGAATCATGATATATGGTTTTATTTGGTGAGTCCAAGATTTTAAAGTTCCAATGACTGAGTTAACATACAAGGGGACACTTTTCTTTAAGTTTGTTGTTTTTTTTTAATTATTTATTTGACTATGCTGGGTGTTCTCACTGCAGTGGCTTCTCTTGTTGTGGAGCATGGGCTCTGGGGTGCTCGGGCTGCAGTAGCTGTGGCACGTGGGCTTAGCAGATGCGGCTCACGGGCTCTAGAGCACAGGCTCAGTAGTTGTGGCGCATGGGCTCAGCTGCTCCACAGTATGTGGGATCTTCCTGGATCCAGGATTGAACATGCGTCTTCTGCATCGGCAGGCAGGTTCTTTACCACTGAGCCACCAGGGAAGCCTAAGGAGACATTTTAAACACGAAAAGTGAAACTGAAGTTGCTCAGTCATGTCCGACTCTTTGTGACCCCATGTACTGTAGCCTACCAGACTCCTCCATCCATGGGATTTTCCAGGCAGGAGTGCTGGAGTGGGTTGCCATTTCCTTCTCCAGGGCATCTTCCCAACCCAGGGATCGAACCCAGGTCTCCCACATTGCAGGCAGATGTGTTACCGTTTGAGCCACTAGGGAAGCCATGGGAGGCATATAACTAGAGCTTGTTAAAGATTAAAGACTCAATCCTCTGATTCCTGCCTAATAATATTTCCAATTTGGGGGGTTACATTACAGTACTGTAGGAAAACTGAAACTAAATTCTTTCCAAAATGAACGACTTAGCATCTCTCCAGGTGCGGATGCCCTTGATGCAGGCGCAGACCCACCTGACAGCAACGTGAGTGGCGTCTGCCTGGATGTTCCCACGCAGCTGAGCATCCGCATCCTCTTCTCAGATGCTGGCGCCGTGGAAGGGATGACTCAGCAGGAGATACTTGGCGTCGAGACTAGGTACGATGGCATCGAGGGTGAGTGTGCATTCGCAGGGAAGTTTCCTCAAGAGGTGGCAAAGAACACCAGCAACTTCAGGCTTATATCAGATTAGCAAGTCCAGTGGAAAGAGGGTGCCTCCTTTCCCCATCTTTCTCAAGAATGGTCTAGGAAGACTTTCGTTGGTTCAGTTTCAGTCGTGTGCTCCGTTCTGAACCAGTCACTATGCCAGGAGAGTAGACAGGTCTGATTGACCGGGTGTAGGTGATGGGCACATTCCTAGGTTCAGGTGAGTCCCTTCTGGTCTGCTCAACTGAGAGTGGGAGAGGGTTAGTTCTGGGGAAAACTGGGGCGCAGTTAAAAGGCAAAGGGCTGCTGGGATAGGCAAAAAGGCAGCAATAACATAGAAAGCCCTCAAAAATCGTTAGGTACTGCTGCTGTTATTACTATTACACTGTTGTCTGAGACAAATAAATGATAAAACAAACGAACTTTAAAAGCACCAGTGTGAAATGAGATGATGGGGGAGAAGAGAAGCAGCAGAACTGGCAAAATGCTGGTAGTTGTTGCAGCCTGTGATAGGTCCACAAGGGCTCATTATACAGCTGTCTCAGCTCGTGTGTGCATTTGAAAATTTACATATTACAAAGGGGGAAAGGCAGCACCAAGAAAACGTGCACCGTGTGTAGGAGAAGCCCAGCTCACATTGTTGTGTCAGTTAGCCAGTGTTCTTAGCAGACCAGAAGTGAGCGGTGGCTTTGTCGCCTGTGTGACCTTTCCCTCCCAGGTTCTCCTCCGTGACCTGGCAGTTCCAGTGTGGACTGACTTGTGAGGACAAGGCTGACCTCTTCCCCATCAGCGCATCGGTCCAGTTTATTAAGATACCCGCACAGTTACCCCGTCCCCTTACAAGGTAATCTGTTTGCTGACAGTGACATGATCAGGAAGCAGAAAAATATATGTTCAAAACTAAGAAGTTTAGGGACCTCCCTGGTGATCCAGTGGTTGAGACTGTGTGCTTCCACTGCAGAGGGCATGAGTTTGATCCCTGGTGGGGGGAGTAAGATCCCACATGCCACGGAGTGCTGCTGAATAAGTAAAAAGCAAACAAAAGCTTTACTTCTTTAATCAAGTTTTAAATGAGTTTTTAAAAATAATTTTATTTGTTTATTTTTGGTTGTGCTGGGTCTTTACTGCTGCTCCCGAGGACTTTTTCTGGTTGCAGAGAGCAGGGTCTAGTCTTCAGTTTTGGTTTGCGGGCTTCTCATTGCAGCGACTTCTCTTGTTACAGAGCACAGGCTCTAGGCATGTGGGCTCAGTAGCTGCAGTTCTTGGGCTCTAGAGCACAGGCTCAGGAGTTGTGGCACACGGGCTTAGTTGCTCCATGGCACATGGGATTGTCGATGATTAGGAGTTGAACCCACGTCTCCTGCATTGACAGATGGATTCTTTACCACTGGAGCCACCAGGGAAGCCCTTTAATCAGATTTTGATGTAACTCANGCAGGCAGATGTGTTACCGTTTGAGCCACTAGGGAAGCCATGGGAGGCATATAACTAGAGCTTGTTAAAGATTAAAGACTCAATCCTCTGATTCCTGCCTAATAATATTTCCAATTTGGGGGGTTACATTACAGTACTGTAGGAAAACTGAAACTAAATTCTTTCCAAAATGAACGACTTAGCATCTCTCCAGGTGCGGATGCCCTTGATGCAGGCGCAGACCCACCTGACAGCAACGTGAGTGGCGTCTGCCTGGATGTTCCCACGCAGCTGAGCATCCGCATCCTCTTCTCAGATGCTGGCGCCGTGGAAGGGATGACTCAGCAGGAGATACTTGGCGTCGAGACTAGGTACGATGGCATCGAGGGTGAGTGTGCATTCGCAGGGAAGTTTCCTCAAGAGGTGGCAAAGAACACCAGCAACTTCAGGCTTATATCAGATTAGCAAGTCCAGTGGAAAGAGGGTGCCTCCTTTCCCCATCTTTCTCAAGAATGGTCTAGGAAGACTTTCGTTGGTTCAGTTTCAGTCGTGTGCTCCGTTCTGAACCAGTCACTATGCCAGGAGAGTAGACAGGTCTGATTGACCGGGTGTAGGTGATGGGCACATTCCTAGGTTCAGGTGAGTCCCTTCTGGTCTGCTCAACTGAGAGTGGGAGAGGGTTAGTTCTGGGGAAAACTGGGGCGCAGTTAAAAGGCAAAGGGCTGCTGGGATAGGCAAAAAGGCAGCAATAACATAGAAAGCCCTCAAAAATCGTTAGGTACTGCTGCTGTTATTACTATTACACTGTTGTCTGAGACAAATAAATGATAAAACAAACGAACTTTAAAAGCACCAGTGTGAAATGAGATGATGGGGGAGAAGAGAAGCAGCAGAACTGGCAAAATGCTGGTAGTTGTTGCAGCCTGTGATAGGTCCACAAGGGCTCATTATACAGCTGTCTCAGCTCGTGTGTGCATTTGAAAATTTACATATTACAAAGGGGGAAAGGCAGCACCAAGAAAACGTGCACCGTGTGTAGGAGAAGCCCAGCTCACATTGTTGTGTCAGTTAGCCAGTGTTCTTAGCAGACCAGAAGTGAGCGGTGGCTTTGTCGCCTGTGTGACCTTTCCCTCCCAGGTTCTCCTCCGTGACCTGGCAGTTCCAGTGTGGACTGACTTGTGAGGACAAGGCTGACCTCTTCCCCATCAGCGCATCGGTCCAGTTTATTAAGATACCCGCACAGTTACCCCGTCCCCTTACAAGGTAATCTGTTTGCTGACAGTGACATGATCAGGAAGCAGAAAAATATATGTTCAAAACTAAGAAGTTTAGGGACCTCCCTGGTGATCCAGTGGTTGAGACTGTGTGCTTCCACTGCAGAGGGCATGAGTTTGATCCCTGGTGGGGGGAGTAAGATCCCACATGCCACGGAGTGCTGCTGAATAAGTAAAAAGCAAACAAAAGCTTTACTTCTTTAATCAAGTTTTAAATGAGTTTTTAAAAATAATTTTATTTGTTTATTTTTGGTTGTGCTGGGTCTTTACTGCTGCTCCCGAGGACTTTTTCTGGTTGCAGAGAGCAGGGTCTAGTCTTCAGTTTTGGTTTGCGGGCTTCTCATTGCAGCGACTTCTCTTGTTACAGAGCACAGGCTCTAGGCATGTGGGCTCAGTAGCTGCAGTTCTTGGGCTCTAGAGCACAGGCTCAGGAGTTGTGGCACACGGGCTTAGTTGCTCCATGGCACATGGGATTGTCGATGATTAGGAGTTGAACCCACGTCTCCTGCATTGACAGATGGATTCTTTACCACTGGAGCCACCAGGGAAGCCCTTTAATCAGATTTTGATGTAACTCATCAAAAGCATGTTTTGTTATAGCTATTATAACCTTCTAAAATGTTTTGTAGATTCCAGATCAATTTTACAGAGTACGACTGTAACAGAAATGAGGTTTGTTGGCCACAACTTCTGTATCCACTGACCCAATATTATCGAGGTAGGTAAAGCCCTTTTCTGAAATGGTTATCATTATGTTACATCAATTTAAAAACTTTTGAAAAACGTATAAATGTCACAGGAAAGTTAAAACATATAGCAAAGTTTTAAAAAGAAAACATATACAGATGTTGCCATTTAGAAATGATCACTATTTATGTTTTGGCTTATTTCTACCTAGTTACCCAAAAAGTTAAGAAATAACAACATTCCTGGATATTCCCTGGTGGTCCAGGTGGTCCAGGTGCATTCACTGTGGAGGGCATGGGTTTGATCTCTGGATCCCTGATCAGGGATCTAAGATCCCATAGGCTGTATGGCTCAGCAAAGAATGCCCTCAAGACCAAAAAAACATTGCTTACACTGCTGTATTTAAAATGGGTAACCAACAAGGTTCTACTGCACAGCACAGAGAACGCTGCTCAGTGTCATGTGGTGGCCTGGATGGGAGGGGAGTTTAGGGGAGAATGGGTACATGTATAGATGTGTATATACATGTATGTATGTATGGCTGAGGCCCCTTGTTGTTCACCTGAAACTGTCACAACATTATTAATAGGCTGTACCCTAATACAAAATAAAAAGTTTTAAAAAATAAAATAATGATGATGATAATGACATACACAAAAAGTTCCTTAGTTTGATTCATTGTCTTGCAGGAGAGCCTTACCCTCAGTGTGTTGCCAAGAGCTTACTACTGGTATCCTTCATCATATTAGCTGTATTCCTCAGTAACCCCTGGATCAGAATACACAAAGCTTAGAATTCAACTACCGTCTGACTTCTTACAGATCATCAGCTTCTATGTCAGGGATTTGTTGTCCTCCTGTGTGCCTCTCTGTAAAATCTTAATAAATGAAATGTTTTATTTTTATAGAAAAATTTATTAAGTGCTCCACAAAAATACATTCATATATGTAGCTATCCAAACGTTCAAAGCAATTCAGAGTGGGTGTTCTCACCGATGCACCAGAGTGAGCAAAATGCATGAGAGGGTCAACTGTGTCAATAAATGTAATTAGGAACTTTAGTTCATCACAGATTATGAAAGTCATAGGAGTTTTGGTCCAAATGTTATTCCTACCATATACAGTGAGTCTTTAAATTTTTTATATATTTCTGTTGAAATGGTAAGTTTCCACTATTCCAAAGAAAGGATTAGAAATGCATTAAAGTCTGTTGCCTTAAAAAATATTCACAACCTCAAAGTTGAGAGTTATGTTTTATTTAATGGGAATTTTTAGGACTTAAAGCCCAGGAGAACCATCTCAAATGATCTTGAAAGAATTGCTCTGAGGAGGTGAGGTGGGGAGTCACGTTATATAGAAGTTTTGCAACAAAGGGCAAGTAGTTTAAACATCAAAAGATTATTGTTAATTAAAACCAGATATCCCAAGTTAAGGGGTTTTGCACTTTTCCATGTATGGGAAGTTGCAGGAGTCTGGGCCCACTCCTTTCAAACGTACTTCAGCTAACTAGAGCCACTCTCCTGTGTTTTTAGACTTCCCAGGTGACTCATTGGTAAAGAATCTACATGCTGATGCAGGAGACACAGGAGACAGGGTTTGATCCCTGGGTCGGGAAGATCCCCTGGAGTAGGAAGTGGCAAACCACTCCAGTATTCTTGCCTGGAAAGTTTCATGGATAGAGGAGCCTGGTGGGCTACAGTTTGCAATTCACTGGGCTGCAAAAAATTAGACATGACTGAGCATGCGTGCACAGCCTGTGGTTTTGCACCCTGAGGTTGCTTTCCTCAGGGAGTGGCTGTAGTCTGATGACTGTTAAATCGCAGGTGTTCTGCTCCTTCCTGAATTCCCTTAAGGCTCACCATCTCACATTGGAGGGCTGCAATTGCTCATGGCTGTGGTATCCTTCTCCAGGAGATCTTTGATATGGCAGGAAACAATCCATTTCTGAAGTCTTAAAAAGTGTGTATAATACGACAGTCTAAAAAAATGGATGAGGCAAGATGTAGGGGTTAGGGGAAAGGACCTAACGTAGGAGGTAAGTAAAACAAAACCAGCAGTGAACAGAAGAAGCCCATGAAAAAATATGCCAATGACCTTGCATTTAGTAAAGATAGGTCCCTAATATAGTCTTCAGTTTGCAAAAAATCCAAAATATGATTAGCTATAGGAATCATGGGGACTATTGATTGAAAAATAATCTGTCTTCCAATGAAGTACAGTTTTTCCTAGTTGAGTCTTGAGAGAAATTCCCCCTGGGGCCTCTTACAAAGGGACAGACAGCAAGATTCAAGATTCAGCGTGGGGAGGGGTGCAGAGTGGCCGTCTCCAACCACAGCCACGTGGCCACAGTGCCACCTCCAGTGAGGTTTCTTGGTGGGCTAGATAAATTTAGTCATTGTTTCAGATGGACTTTGTGCACCGTGGGTAAATGGAATTTTCTAAAGCAATTCTCTTCTCTCTCTGAGTTCTGAGCATCTCTTGACATCCTGGTGCTATGTACAACGTGGTGTTGCTTTTTTTTTTTTGTCCACACCATGTGGCTTATGGGTTCTATTTCCTCAACCAGGGATCAAACTCATGCACTACAAACTACTGTTTTGTAATACAATGAGAAATGGAATATGATGTGCCGTATTAGTAAACAAGGATGTCACAGTGATCGGTAATTGCAGCTACCATGACTGGTGAGCTGGTGAGCCCCAAGGGACCTCAAGAAGGAAACAATACCTGCTACCTAGAAGCCGTCAAGATTGTAGCTACTCCCTACGGTGGAGCCCTGAGGAATCTCAGAATATGATGTGAAATAGAGTGTTTCCTGCCATATCAGTAAATAAAGATGTCACAGTTAATAGTGATTGCAGCCCTTCAGTGTGAGCTGTTGAGCCCTAAGGGAATTCAGGAAGAAGGAGAATACCTGCTATCTAACAGCCAAGACTCTAGCTGCTCCCTGTGGTGAGAATAAGGAAAGGAAGCTCAGAATGTGAAAACAGGATTACTGGCCTCAGATAGGTGAGAGTGATGCGTATGAAAGGAATGGTTTCAATGAGCCCAGACTCTTGCATCTTGCCATACATAGAAAATCACTAAATTCCTTAACTTCAGATATCTTTTTTTTCTTAATTTACAATAATCTTTTGATGTTCAGACTACCTTCCCCTTGTTGCAAACTTCTTTATAACCTGACTCCTGCTCCTCAGAACCGTTCTCTCAGGGTCACTTGAGATGCTGTCTCCTGGGCATGAAGTCCTAAAAATTCCCACCAAATAAAACATAACTCTCCACTTTTAGGTTGTGAATACTTTTTTTAAAGTCCACAATATCTGGAAACGCTGAATTTCTCCCCACTCTGCTGCACTCTTTCTTGTATGTGGATCTCTGTGGGTTGAGGTGATTACACCCCCTAGGAATTGAAAATTGTCTTTTATTAAAGCAAAGGAAATACCCAACTGACTGGTTCTTTGCAGTGATTCAGAATCTTTCCCTGGCAGTTAGCATAACTAGCTCTGCGAAGTTAATGTAACATTTTGAAATGACAGGGAATTTAGCCTGATTTTTGGGCTTTGTTAGGGTGACTTTGCACTTGAGAAGGGAAAAACTCACTTTGACAGTAGAAGGGGATTAGGGTCAGAGCAAACCCAGGTCTCCTGCATTGTAGGCAGATTCTTTACAATTTGAGCTACAAGGAAGACCTTACTATATAGAGTTTATATGTTCATATATGCATTTGGGAAGTATTTATTGATCGACTACTGCCCTGAACCCTGGAGATACCAAGGCAATGTCCCTTGTCTGGTAGAATTGTTGACTGAAACAAAAAAACTTCAACATAACTCTGAAAGTTGAGAGTTATGTTTTGTTTGGGGATCTTACTGAGGGCTATAGCTCAGGAAGGCAGCCTCTTAGATTGCTGTGAAACTGAAAAAGGTAAGGGAGAAGCCAGGATATACAAGAGTTTTTGTCAAAGGAAAAAAAACATGTAGCTGAACATCAAAAGATTACTGTAATCATAAAGAACAGCCATCACAAGTTAATGATTTTTAGTGCTTTTGTTGACAAGTCCAAGCTCGCTCTGCTTGCCTTATGACAGGCCAGTAAATTGGAGACCAGGTGTTGAGGCAAGGAATATGACTTTTTGGAAAGCTGGCTGATGGAGAAGATGGCAGACTAATGTCTCAAAATAACCATCTTGTCCAGGTCTGGATGCCAGCTTCTTTTATAGACCACAGAGAGAAGCCAGGAGGAACAGAATCTGTCTGACAGCCAGTCAGACAGAATAGAGAAGGAAAAGCAATGAGGAAGTAAAGTAAAAAGGGCCATCAGGCTTGCAGTACATGTCCGGGACGGCCAGCCTCAGGAAGGGATGTGTTAATCTCTTTTTCTCACAGCCATTCACAGGTGTGCAGGGACAGAGTCTCTCTCTGAGCTGAACAAAGGCACTTTAGTTTAACAGGCCAAGTCGCAGCATTCTCTGAGGCAGGCCATTTTGTATGATTATAATAACAATAGCAATGAAAAGCAAGTCAAAGAAGCAGTTGAAACATGGAGTCAGAATTGGTTCTTCTCTGCAACACTTTTCCATGCGTGAGAAGGTGGAAGAGTCTGGGTTCGTGGAAATTATTCCTTAGATATGCATCTTAACTATTTAGGACCGGTAACTTGTTTTTCTCCTTTCTGAATCCCCTCAGGATGAACCCTTGGGGGTGGCTGCAGTGGCTAATGGCTTGATGGCTGTGACATCTTTTGCTTACTGAAATGGCAGGTGATTTTTTTTTGTCCAGGAAGTTTTACATTCTACTGGGGGGAAACATAGACAAGACAATGTCAGACAGTGGTAGGTACTATGGATAAAATAAAACAGGACTACTGGGGGAAAACATAGACAAGACAATGTCAGACAGTGGTAGGTACTATGGAGAAAATAAAACAGGACTGCCTAGGGTGGGATGGTAGGGACACTTCTGCTAGTGGTCAGGACCAGCTGCTTAGAAGCAGAGACATTTGAGCTGAGACTTGTAGGAGCTCATCTTGAGAAGGTCCTGGAGAAGGGTGTTCTAGGCAGAGAGAAGGGAAGAGTTAGCAAGTTCAAGTGCACCAATCTGGAAAAAGAAGGTAGGTGGGTGGGGTGGAGACAAGGCTTAGGGAAGGCAGAGGTTAGACCAGGTGGTGTGTCTGCTGGCCCTGGTAAGCAGTTTGAACTTTATTCAGAACGAAGTGGGAGAAGTCAAAAGATTTTAAGTAAGCTCACATCCGATTTCGTCTTGTTAGAGATCTCTGTAGCTGCTGTGTGCAGGATCCTAGCAAGAGCAGCCTGGCACCAGACCCTGCTTTGTCCGCACAGGGGCCAGGACCCCAGAGAAAAACAACACACGGGGTGTAATTTCGTTGATAAGAAATGTCTTGATAGATCTATGGAGAAAAGGTTTTTTAGTGGTTATCGGGACCTAGGGGATAAGGGGACTGACTGCAGCTGAGCGGGAAAAATCTTTATGGAAACGTTCTCAAATTGATCCCAACACTGAACTCTGTAACTTTACTAAAAACCACAAAATTGTAATACTCTAGTCGGGTGAACTTTCTAGCATGTAAAATCAATAAAACTCCTATAAAGCTGTGAACGGCAGAGAGAGGGGCAGCTTTTTGTCAGGCTGGAGCTGAGTTCCTGAATCCTCCGCATGGATGCGGAGTTAGCGCCAGTTGGACCCGCAGCCGCCATCCGCCGCAACTCCTGGCGCCATTGGTCGGCCGGCGGGGACGCGCGCGCGCGCGCGCGCGCGCGTGGGGGCGGAACCGGAACCGGCTGTAGCCGAGGGGGCGGGACCTCGAGGGCGGCGTTGGCGGCGGCTGGAGCGGCGGCCGCAGGGGCGGCCGCGGTGGCTGGACTGGGGACAGCTGTTGTAGCTCGGAGCCCCATGGTTCGGAGCCGCGGCCAGGCCGCAGGAGAAGCTCGATCTCCTGGTCACCCCGGCTGACCGTGCGGGTCCGCGCAGCCCGGAGCCGCCGGCGCTCATCGGATCCCGCCGGGGGGCTCGGGCCGGTCCGCCATGGGGTCCCTGTTCCGGAGCGAGACCATGTGCCTCGCCCAACTCTTCCTGCAGTCCGGCACGGCCTACGAGTGCCTCAGCGTTCTGGGCGAGAAGGGCCTGGTCGAGTTCCGAGACGTGAGTGTCGCCCGGGAGATGCGGGCTGTCGCTCCGCGCCAGGCTCCCTCGTTGCACCTTTCGCTCGGGCCTCCTCCTCCGCGGGCACCTGGGCAGGGGCGCCCATTTCCCAGACGGGGAAGCTGAGGTCCACTTTCCGGCCAGAGCTTCCGCAGAGTGGGGCCCGAGCCCAGGGTCGCCGGATGTCTGGCCCGCGGCCGCCCTGACTGGGTTAGTTAGGAACGCTTGTCTTCATCAGCTCGGGTCCTGCCATCTGATGCTTCGGAACCAGGCACTGGGCTAATGAAGCGGGAGGACAAATCTGTTAAGGCCTCTTGAAGCCACGGAGAGGGGAGGAATATTAAGTAATGATACGTAAACAGGAATACGTTTGCTGTACTAACAATAAAAGGGAATGGTGAGATGGTACCCCCGGTAGGGGCGGTCAGGGAAGTCTCTCTGAGGAGGTATCCTTGGGCTGAGACCTGAGTGAGGAGTGAGACAGTCCTGGGAAATTCTGGGGGACACGGACCCAGGTGAAGCGAACAGGAAGAGCCAGGAGCCTGAATTAGGAATGAACTTGGTGTAAGCTCCCAGGCGGCGGGATTTTCTGTCGTTCACTGTTACCTGGTGATGCATTGATACATAGCACTACCTCGTATGGAATAGTAGAGTCAGAATTTGTTGAAAGGGAGCTGTCCCCCCAACAAGTAGTAATAAATACTTGTTTTATATATCTGTTTATTTGTTTTTTGTTTGGCTCCACCATGGACTGTTAACCCCTGGGGGTAAGAGTCTTGTTCATTCCTGATTCCTAAGTACAGCCCCTGGGTTTGTGGGCATTAATAGGCATGAATGAACAAGCTCGTATCAAGTGCTTGCTGAGTTTGATGCTGGAGACTCAGGGGTGAGCAGGATGGACAAAGTCCCTGTGTTTTTCTTGCTTACAGTCTGGGAGGAGTTAACAAACACACTCTGATTATGAACTGTAATAAGTGCCATGCAGGAAAAAACAGTGTGGAAAGGAGATTATGAAGCAGGACCTGGCTGATTGAGCTCAAAGTCACTTGAGTGAACACTTTATTTCTTGGGACCCACCTTTCATCGCCTTGGTTTCCTTTCATCTTTCTGAGGACGCTTTAGTTTCATGAGGGAACTCTTCTACCCAGTATTGATATCAGCAATCCTTGAGTTGGTCCCCCAAGGCAATTGCAAGGTCAGAGAGAAACTCCTGAATGACAGGTGAGGCTGCAGAGGGGGCCCAGCTTGTCCTGGTTCTTGGAGCCACTTGGGCTTCAGCACATGATGCCCACTTTGCTGGCAGGGGCTGTGCTGAACTGTAAATAAGGGGCCCCGGAGAGATTCAGTAAAGAGTTGTTTGAGAAACAGGCTCCCTTCTTTATAATAGATTTCTTCCATCCTGTTAGTCCTCAGGCCAAGAGACTTCAGTCAAGCTGAAGTCTTAGAGGTTTGAACAAATGCTTTAATTATTGTGAAGATTCAAGTTTTGTTGAATGCCATTACATTAGGTAGNTTTATAATAGATTTCTTCCATCCTGTTAGTCCTCAGGCCAAGAGACTTCAGTCAAGCTGAAGTCTTAGAGGTTTGAACAAATGCTTTAATTATTGTGAAGATTCAAGTTTTGTTGAATGCCATTACATTAGGTAGTAGAGGACACTTGAAATTCTTCTAAACTGAAAATCAGGGAAAGAAAAAGAAACTGCTGTTCATCTTTTTCAGAAGTGAAATAAAATGGAAACGCTCACATTGTGTGATGCTCGGTGTTCAGAGCTCAGGGGTGTATGTGTGTCTGTCTTTGGGATGACTGTCAAGCAGCTAGAGCAGAGAGCTCCATCATACCTGACTTTCTGTTCTCTTCTGGAGTTTCACTGACTTTGTGCTCACCAAGTGGGATCACTGACGCCAGTCTTTTCTGGCTTGCACTGATGGGAGCTTTTCCCCCTTTTAGCGATCCTTCTAAGGGAAGAGAGGCAGGACCAGAGTTTCTGCAGTGATAGCCAAAGAGAAGACCTGGAAAAGAAAGGTGATTCAACTCACCACTAGGACTCAGCGAAGGGCAAGGCAGTCCCACTTTTCTAAGGGTCTGGAGTCTGGGGACAGTGTTTGCCTTCTGTCTGTTAGGATCGCAGGTGTGGATACTGGTGAAAANGAGGCAGGACCAGAGTTTCTGCAGTGATAGCCAAAGAGAAGACCTGGAAAAGAAAGGTGATTCAACTCACCACTAGGACTCAGCGAAGGGCAAGGCAGTCCCACTTTTCTAAGGGTCTGGAGTCTGGGGACAGTGTTTGCCTTCTGTCTGTTAGGATCGCAGGTGTGGATACTGGTGAAAACAGCACTAGGCAGCCTGTGCAGGTTTTTCTAGCTTAATTATTAGTCTTAAAATGAATCTGTGTTAAAATGTACTTCATAGCATTAGCCTGGAATTAAGGTGCTGTTACCACCTAAAAAGAAAACAGAAGCTAAACTTCATACAAAAAACCACACAATAGGAAAAACCAGTTACCGTGCTGTGTAAGCCGGCGATGGAGGATGTCATAGCCAGTCACATGTTTGTTGTTGCCACAGAAATTTGCCTGTTCATGAAGATCCTCCTATTTGTGGAACCCTGGTGTCCAGTTTGAGTTCACTAGTGTTTGATATTGAAGAAAAAGATGTGAAAACTGAGAAGCCGTGTCATTTATAGACAGCTTTTGATGGGCGGCTTCCTCTGCTCATTCTTAGTTCTAACCAGACAGAGAGTATCTGAATCACTAGGAACTTGAAAGTGGTGACTAGTTTGGATTAGTGTGACTTCCAGATATGAGTGCAAATGTGACAAACCGAAGTGAGATTAGAATTTTTGCCTTTCTTCTGGTTAGTTCTTTATAGAAGTTTGGAAAACTGAACAAGAACTGAGGCTTTAGGGTAGATGTTCTCAGGTTGTTCAAGCAGCTTCATGCCATGCTGTTTGTAATTCTCTTTTTTGAGAGTGCCCCATGCCATGTGGGCTTCCCTTGTGGCTCAGCTGGTGAAGAATCTGTCTGCAGTGTGGGATACCTGGGTTCGATCTCTGGGCTTGAAAGATCCCCTGGATAAGGGAAACGCGACCCACTCCAGTATTCTGGCCTGCAGAATTCCATGGACTGTATAGTCCATTGGGGTGGCAAAGAGTCCTACACGACTGAGCAACTTTCACTTTCCACCTCAGATAATGATGCATGGAGTAAACATAAAATTCTTGCCCCATGTGCCTTTCAATGTAAATAATTACTGTAATTTAGAAAGTTGTAATGGTAATATATGTCCATTGTGGGAAATTTGGAAAGCCTAAGATAATAATTTCCATAATCCTATTAGCTAGAAATAAACACTTTACCATTTTGGTTAACATTGGCCAGCATTATTTTTCTAATAATATTTTTAAATGTACACGCATAGTTATTTTTATATAATTGGAGCCATACTAATAATATGTGCATGCGTGCATGCTCATTCGTGTCTGACTCTGTCACCCCATGGACTGTAGCCTGCCAGGCTCCTCTGTCCATGGGATTTCCCAAGGAGGAATACTGGAGTGGGTTGCCATTTTCTCCTGCAAGGGATCTTCCCGACCCAGGTATCAGAGCTGCGTCTCCTGTGTTGGCAGGTGGCTTCTTTCCCACTGTATCACTTGGAAAGCCCCACACTGATAATATGTTTAATCTCCTTCTTCCCCCACACAAGTTGTGATTAATTTCCTCATTTTATTAAATATTTTTTTTATAATATTTTTTGTTGTTTTAAGCTTTGTGTGATAAGATATTAAGTAGAGGGAAACTGAATTCCTATAAACCCATGGTGGGAATTCCCTAGTGGTCCAGTGGTTAGGACTTGGTGCTTTTACTACCAGGACCCCAGAAAGCCATATGGTGCAAAAAAGAAAAAAAAATGAAAACTCCCATCAGACAAGATCATTTTGAAGCAAATCCCAGATATATTATTTCAATAAATATTTCAATAAGTACCTCTAAAAGGTAAGTACACTAAAAAGATACCATTATCACACCTTAAATTTTTAATAATAATTTCTTAATATAATCAAATACCTAGTCATTTAAAACATTTTTAATAAATGTATAATAATCAATGATATTACTGACCCATAATTTTTATACAACTTTATTGATGTGTATCATAAAGTTCACCTGCTGCAAGTGTACAATTTGTTGGTTTTTAGAAAATTTTTTGAGTACTGCATCCACTGCCACAAGCCAGTTTTAGAACATGACATCATCCCAGTGAGGTCCCTTAGGCTCGTTTGCAGGTCACCCCCCTCCTCACTCTAGGACCCAGGCGGTCACTTATCTACTTTCTGCCTCTAGGTTTTCCTTGCCTGGACGTTTCATAGAAATGGAGTCGCGCAGTCTGTGGCCCTGTGTGTCTCCTTTCATTTAAGTCGTGTTTCCGGGTGTCTCCTCCCCGATATTGATGTATTGGTGGCTTTTCCCCCCTTTTTCCTGCTAGTATTCCGCGGTGTGGATGTAGACAGTGATTTCCTTAGCCAGTTTTCCATGGTCAGTAGTTTTTTCTCTATCCCTGAAGTTGATCCTCTTCTTCATACATTTTTGTCCATATCCATAGTTTTTTCTTTGAGGTTTAATTTCTTCATGGGATCATCTGGACTAGAGGATATTTTTCAGGCTTTTTTTTTTTGGCTGAGCTGGATCTTTACTGTGGTGCCTGCACTCTCTAGTTGTGGTGAGTGGGCTTCTAGTTCCCCCGCCAGGGATTGATCCTGTGTCCCTTGCATTGGAAGGTAGATTCTTAACCACTGGTTCACCAGGGAAGTCCCCAGGCTTTTTTGGATAACAGTTGCCAGATTGCTTTCCAGAAAAGATGTGTCAGTTTATACTCCCACTCAGTAGTATATAAGGATATGCTTTTCCCTTAAACCCTGGCAGTCGTACTTTATTTATAAAATCGAAGTTGTTTTTAAATTTTAGAAAATTCAGAGCAAAATTTTCATCCTTCTTCTCAGCTCAATCAGAATGTAAGTTCTTTCCAAAGAAAATTTGTTGGTGAGGTGAAGCGATGTGAAGAACTGGAGCGGATATTGGGTAAGTTTTTTTTAATAACTTAAATAATTATTTTATATAATTGAATATATAAGCAAACCTTGTTCACTTTAGAAAAATTAGAAAATCTAGACACATAGAAAAGGAAAAAGTCATCTGTATTCTCACTGTGTAATCACTGTTATGTAGGTTTATATTATTGTTCCACACTTTTTACTGTTCATCTATAAAGTTAAGGATTTACATATATAATAATCAGGTTATTTTATTAGTTTTGTTTCTCATTGAATGATACTTTAACATCTTTTCGTGTCAGTAAACAGATTGACTCATCATTGTTTTTAATGGCAGCATAGTATTTTATGGTATTAATATACTATGAGTTATTTAGCCAGTCCCTTGTAGTTTGTTATAACTTAGAAACAACATATACATGTTAATATATTACTTAAAATTGAATCAGAGCACAAGGGAGGTAGGAAGTGGTAGATAGATTGGTTAGTAATTTCCTTTTTCTCAGGCATTATTTCCTTTGTATACATCAGTGTTCTCTGACTGTTAACCATTAAAACTCAGCAGCTCAAGGCTACTTCCTTTATCTGTAAAATTTTTAACATGTTAGCCTAAAATAAAATGTTATTGTTGTCCAGTCGCTCAGTCAAGTCTGATTCTTTGAGACTCCATGGACTGCAGCACTCCAGCCTTCCTTGTCCTTCGCCATCTCCTGGAGCTTGCTCAAACTCCTGTCCATTGAGTTGGTGATGCTATTCAACCATCTCATCCTCTATTGTCCTCTTCTCCTCCTGCCTTCAGTCAGGGTCTTTTCTAATGAATCCACTCTTCATATCAGGTGACCAAAGTATTGGAGCTTCATCTTCAGCATCAGTCCTTCCAATGAATATTCAAGACTGATTTCCTTTAGGATTGACTGGTTGGATCTCCTTGCAGTTCAAGGAGCTCTCAAGAGTCTTCTCCAACACCACAGTTCAAAAGCATCAGTTGTTTGGCACTCAGCCTTCTTTATGGTCCAACTCTCACATCCATACATGACTATTGGAAAAACCATAGCTTTGATTATAGGGTCCTTTGTTGGCAAAGTAATGTCTCTGCTTTTTAATGTGCTGTCTGGGTTTGTCATAGCTTTTCTTCCAAGGAGCAAGCATCTTTTAAAACAAAATAGTCTTTATCAGTTCAAACTTTGAAGTTTTGATTGAAATACAGAGAGGGGAACAGTTCCAAAGTCACTGTCAGAAAAACCTGAGGATGAGAGGGTTGAGGAGGGGAGATCAAGGTGACTTTTAGAATGATTTCTAATAGTTAATTATTGTGAATTTTATATTTTTTAACTGGGATTTTTAAGATCAAAAGAAACCTTTGGGTCATCAGCAGCCTAGTCCTCTGCATATTGTTTGAGATCCCAGTCATTTGTGTGGATCGTGAAAGACAGGGCAGTATCACACTTCCTTCTTTGCCATGTGTATGAGTCATAGGACAGGTTGTATATTTGGAATGAGTTTTCAAAGACAGGGCAAGATTGACAGGACATTAGACATGCCCAGGGCTTCCTGTCGCTTTGTTGATGTTGTTAGGTCACTTCAGTCATGTCTGACTCTCCGTGACCCCATGGACTGCAGCCTACCAGGCTCCTCCATCCATGGGATTTGCCAAGCCAAAGTACTGGAGTGGGTTGCCATTGCCTTCTCCTGTAGCTTAAACTGTTTCATAAAGAATCCAGACTTAAAAATAAAATGAACCATCAAGTAAATTTAGGTATGTGCTGTGCTATTCTGTGCTTAGTTGTGTCCTACTCTTTTCGACCCCATGGACTGTAGCCCGCCAGGCTTCTCGGTCCATTGGGATTTTCCAGGCATGAATACTGGAGTGGGTTGCCATGCCCTCCTCCAGGAGATCTTCCCAAGCCAGGGATCAAACCCAGGTCTCCCACATTGCAGGCGGATTCTTTACCATCTGAGCCACCAGGAAAGCCCAAGAATACTGGAGTGGGTAGCCTATCCCTTCTCCAGGACATCTTCTTCACCCAAGAATTGAACTGGGGTCTCCTGCATTGCAGGCAGATTCTTTACCAGCTGAGCTAATGGGGAAGCCCAAATTTAGGTAAAATAGGTTAAAAAAATTTACATCCATTTCCAAAAAGCTCTGAAGCCCATTGCTTGCTTATTGGTGAGACATTCTGCCTGTTTTCCTTCGTCTGTTTCTCCCTCTCTCCCTCCTTTCCTCCCTTTCCTTCCTTCCTTCCTGGTAAAGTAACTAGTAAAACTTCTCCAAAACATTGTATCTGGTAATGATTTTTTACCAGAGTTTATGAGTTTTATCCTACAGAAAAGGATGCTTCAAGGAATTGAAAATGTAAACTAAAGAATTTCAGTTATTTTTGGCTGTTTGAGTATTAGTTTCATGAATCTAGTGTAAATCGTCCTAAGTCAAATTGTCACAGCTAACTGGTGACTCAGGAGAGCGGGGCTCTTTGCCCTGAGGTTTCTCTTTTTGCTGAGAAAGGTGGTTGTGTTTCTCCTGATGAATGTATATTTCCTTCTAATGGCATCTGTAGGGAGTTCACACTGACATCTCTGGTGGCTTATTCCCAGCATTTCCAAGTGTGTTCTTAACTTTCTACCTCATCTACAGGTGGCAGAGGCAAGTGTGACTCCAAAGTTCTTTAACTAGAGTTTTAGTGATGAAGGGCGGGGAATTTCAGAAAATATGTGTATAGGTTACTGTCACTCTGTGCTGCTCTCTCTAGGCAGAATTATTTTACAGATCTTCAGAAGCAAGGGGACAAAGGTCATCTGTTAGTTGGGACAGTCAAGACTTTTGTGCCTTAAGATGACCTGGGAAAAGTGGGGACATGAAATGTTCTCACTGAGATGTCCTGGAGTAAGTTTTTGAGTCTAATTTGTTTAACTTTTCCACAGCCTACTTGGTGCAGGAAATCAATAGAGCTGATATTCCCCTCCCTGAGGGGGAGGCCAGTCCTCCGGCACCACCTCTGAAACAAGTGCTGGAAATGCAGGTAACTTGGTTAAGCTTAAGATTTTGGTCTCCTCGTCTGAGCGTTCATCACACTCGGAAATAGACTAGAGCTTTTACAGCCCTTCTAAAACAATTAGTACTGTATAGTATAACTAGGACCATTCCATTGCCGACTGCTCTGTTTGTTTTACTGGGAGGAAGTCATTTAGCAGTTGGTATATGAACGGACTCTGGAGACAACTATACAGTCCAATGAGAGCAGTCAGCTGGTTTGGCCTGTTTGGTGTGTTGGTTGTGATGTAATTACAAATATGGTGATTGCTAGCTGTTTATCAATTCTTTATAAAGCAGAGCACAAGTAATAAATGTGATGTGTCAGGGGATTTGTTTGAATACAAGTTTTCATTGAGTCAGTGGGTTGTTTTACAGATTTCTGCTTCTACTGTTTTAATACTTAAAGTATTGGTAAGGATGCTTGGTACACAACTAATTGTTAAAGATTTGTTCTCAAGTATTTTTATGTCTAATTAATTGAATAAGTGCAACTGCATAGAAACTCTTGCTAGAGATTAGGAATAGGTATGTTTGGGAAAGAGTGTTTTTCTGTGTTACAAATAAAAGGAAATGTAGTCTTAAAAGAGGAAGACTCTTTGGTGTATGGTAATGTGTAAGCAGGTGAAGGGAAACCAGAAGAAATGATGAGACCTGAGATTAGCACGTGGAGTCATCATGGCACCCAAGTGCTTGCCATCATGGGTACCTGAATTAATACAAAACAGAAAATGTTGAACTTTGAAAACCTGAGCATGTTTTCATATCCCTATCAAACTCTCATATACATTTTGGCTTTTTAAAACCTCTCCTGATACTGGGGTGCTGTGAAAAGAGTGTTAGAGCCAGACTTGGAAGTAACCCAACTGTCGTTTCATTTCAGGAGCAGTTGCAGAAGCTGGAGGTTGAGCTGAGAGAGGTCACTAAGAACAAGGAGAAGCTGAGGAAGAACCTGCTGGAGCTGATTGAGTATACCCACATGCTGCGAGTGACCAAGACCTTCGTCAAGCGCAATGTGGAGGTACTGGTGATGCTTGGGAGGAAGTGCCCTTCTTTCTCTTTTGGCCGCACGGCATGCAGTATTTTAGGTCCCTGGCTAGGGATTGAACCCAGGCCCCCTGCATTGGGAGAGTGGAGTCTTAACCACTGGACCACTGAGGAAGTCCCAGGAGTGTGTTTCTTTTATAAAAATCTCATTCTCATAAGGTTTTCAGGTTTTGTTATCAACTCCTGTAGAGATACTGCTTTTTAAAAGCGATACATCGTTGAAAGAGGTACATTTTGATCTTCCGCTGTATTTTTCAGTTGGATTCCATGTTGTTTTTAACCATTTGCTGTTGTTTAGTTTGCTAAGTCGTGTCCAACTCTTTGTGACTCCATGAACTGTAGCCCACCAGGCTCCTCTGCCCATGGGTTTTTCCAGGCAAGAATACTGGAGTGAATTACCATTTCCTCCTCCAGGGGATCTTCCAGATCCAAGGATCAAACCAGAGTCTCCTACTTGGCAGGTGGATTCTTTACCACTGAGCCACTTGGGAAGCCCCGGCTTTAACCATAACTTCCTATTTATAAAATGCTTTAGTTTGCAATTGAAAAAAAAAGACTTTTTATGATCATGAGAAAAAATTGAGCAGTGGAAATCAAACTCCAAACTTTCAGTTTTTTTCTTTCCTTCTTCTCAAATTCCTAAAAATAATGGAGGTTAAAAAAAAAGAGAATCTATATCGGAATAAAGAACAGCCTGTGCAGCAGTACTGTGCTCAGCTGGGCATCAGAGGGGGCAAAGGATATTCCTTCTGAACTTCGTTTCACTTCCTGTGGCAGGTGTGACCTCTGATACAGTTACTCTGTGTTAGGTTAAGGCGATGACATATGTTATAACCAGACTTACTTTATGTAAATGTCATCAAGTAGTTTACAAATAAGGAATGGGGAGGTTATCCTCTTCGTTTAGCAGCGCTGACTCGCGTGTCTGAGTTACCTTAGCACCCAGATCTGAGTAGTTGTGATGCCGTGCAGACTTGTTTGGAAACAGGACTTGGGAATGAAAGTGTCACTTTCGGTGAGACACGCTTGGTTTCATGTCTCTCTGTAGTTCGAACCCACTTACGAAGAATTCCCTCCCTTGGAGAATGAGTCTTTGTTGGACTACAGCTGTATGCAGAGGCTGGGAGCGAAACTGGGGTAGGTGACACCTGGCCTGGAGAGCTTCACACTGTCCTTCTTGTCAGTGGGAGATGAGAGTAGATAAGCAGCCACCATCTGCAAGCCTGTGCGGAATGAAAGAAAGTGAATATTTGTGTAAGAAAACACTGTACTCTAGTATTTGTTGAGTTGAATCACTCAGCTGTATTGACTTTTTAAGTAAATATGGTGGGAATTTCTTCTTTTGGTATCATGAACTGGAAAGAAGGAGCATTTATCCCATTCATCATTACTCCATAAGCTTCAAATAGTTGGTTATTGAAGCATAAAGCCCTGTTTTGTTTGGTGGGAACATAGGGGCTAAACTGAATTGGGTAATTTATTAATCATATTTTAAGGGTCTCTCTCTCTACTGTTTATTCTCTCTGTTTACTTGAGCTAATGGTAACTTGTTTCCTCATGTGATTGGTAATCTCTTTTTACTATGAACTTCGGTTCTTTTGCTCCTTATCTGTAGGAATTCCGTGATGTTTAGTGTGAGACTGTATCCTTCAGAAAGAACTTATTTTTACATATGTCAGGTACTTGGGAGCACTCCACCTATTTAGAATCATTTTACATTAATTTTTCTGCTTGAGGTTTTTTTTTCCTGTTTACTCACCCTGCACATAATATGAGTTTTATCCACAAACCTGAGTGTGTTCTAACCTGTGGTTGTAAATCATCAAGGAATATTCTCCCCCTTCTCCTCAAAATTGAATAGAAATAAACAAGTTTGCATGTAGGCTGCTTTGCAAGATGGATTCTTTTCTAGTCCACCCATTCACTTAAGGTGTAGTCCTTTGTTGAGGGGGTGAGAGTCCCAACTTTGAGGGGATTGTCGGGCTTTAGTTCCAACTCCTCACCTGATATAGACCCAGGGCTCCTCTGCCATACTGGCCTTGAAACTCAAGGCCTTGAGATACTGGTTACATATAGATACTGACTCTGTATAATACGTCAGGACATAACTATGAGGTCCTGTTTTATTTTTGGATTCCAAGAATTTCTGTAAATTATGAGCTCAGCTTTACGTTGAAGAGAATGTTTCAAAAATATTTCATCCAGCGTTTCAGATATTGTTCAGTTGGAGAGCTTTCAGGGTATCCTCCCCATTTTGCCAGAAATAAATGTCTTCATCATCCTTTTACTGCAGTTTGATAATATTCATTGCTTTTACTTGACCACATCCTTTATTGTCTCACAGATTTGTATCTGGCCTAATTAACCAAGGAAAAGTTGAAGCATTTGAAAAAATGTTGTGGAGGGTCTGCAAAGGGTATACCATCGTGACCTATGCAGAGCTGGATGAGCCCCTGGAAGACCCTGAAACAGTGAGTAAATGTCACCAGCTCCTTTCAGCAGTGACAGACTTGCTTAGAGCTGGAGGCACAGTCCAGAGTGAAGCATTTGAGTGAGTTGTTGACTGGATCCCTTCCTATCCTTGGATACGTTTGGGGGCAGTTCCTGAGAATAAAGACTTTCTCCTGTTTTACTGAAGTACAACAGGGGCGTTAACGTGGATACATCACTGTGTTCTGAGCTTCAGATCCAGTTTAGGTTTCGGCAGTTGTCCCAGTACTGTCTTCTACAGCAAAGGATCTAGTTAAGAGTCACACTCTGGATTTTTATGTCATGTCTTTTTTCTTGGTTGCCCTGCAAGGCTTGCAGAATCTTTTTGAATAGATCCCCAACCAGAGATGGAACCCTAGGCCCTCAGCCGTGCAAGTGCAGAGTCCTAACCACTGGACCACCAAGGAATTCCTACTTGTCATGTTTTTTTGGTCTCCTTCATTCTGGGGTAATTTCTCAGTCTTAGCTTGACCTTCATCGTCATGGCATTTAAAAATTATTATAGACCAGTGTTTTGGGTAGAATGCCCCCCTGTTTGGGTTTGTCTGATGTTTTCTCATGACGAGATTCAGGTTATGGGTCTTTGTCAAGAATGTCCTGGAAGTGATGTTGCCTTCTCACCGCTTCCCATCAGGGGCACATGATTCGTTTGTTTCATTACTGGTGATGTTCACTCTGATCTCTTGATCAAGGTAGTGACTCCTAGTTGTCTCTGCTGTGAACCTGTAACTCCTTTTCCTTTGTATTTAATACATGTTTTTGAGAGAGTGCTTTGAAACTGTGTAAGTACTCAGTTCCTCATCACATTTTCAATCTGTTAATTTGTTTCCTGGTTTTTCAATGAGTTATACTCTGTTACTTTAATTTTTTATTTTGATATTCAAATTCTCTAGATTTAGCCAGCTGGAGCCTATTCAGCTAGATTTTATATTCTTTTTCCATGTTCCCATCATCTTTTGACTACTTCTTTGCTTTCCTGATAACAATATATGCAGATTCATTTTGTAATTTCCCTCATGCAGCTCTGGAATTAGCCATTTTTCTAAGGAGCTTAGTTCTTTTTAGTGGAGAATGGTAATTAGAAGCCACGCTGTGGTTTCTGGGTGTGCCCGTTGTGAATGAGGTGATGCTGTTCCCAGCTCTATCGGTGGACAGAGGGTGCACACATGCAAATGGCTCACCCACTCACACCTTTATTTCTGTACCTGTGTGTGTATGTGAAAACTGTGGTTTTACCTCCAATTCTACTCCAGCACCATAGGGTTCATTTCTAGATCTGTAACTCCCTTCTTCAATGGGGAGAAACTCAACTCCCATTATTGTTAATATACTTATTTGATCAGTCCCCTTGTATGTGATCAGTCTGCCCTCTGATCTCCTATCTCTGCTGCCCTGCCCTTCTTTCCATACAAAGTTTCAAGTTCCCCAACCCCTAGACTGAACGGCCCCTTGGTGCGGGTGCCCTGCTCACCCTACCTGGGTGGCTCCCCTGCGGCATGTTTCCTCCCTTTGCTTGGGCTCTGATTTTGCCCTGGGCCCTTATTGCCCTTCCCCTCCCCTCCCCAAATGCACATGTAAGGCTTCAGGAATGAATTATTCAGGAAGGGAAGCAGAGGAACCAGAGAGGAAAGAGCCATAATGACCTTTTAAAATAGCTGTGATTTTTAATTTTTTTTGAAGACTTCAACCATAGAAATAACTATTTTGCTCTAAATGAAGATGAATTGATCTACTAAAGGTAGAAAAGGAACTTGGGCTTCTTAATTTTGAGAGAAGTGTTCATGTGTTCTTTCCTGGATTTGCCTTAGGAATTCTGGCTGTAATGTTGTTGTTCAGTTGTGTCTGACTCTTTGGGACCCCATGGACTGTAATCCAGGCTCCTCTGTCCATGGGATTCTCCAGGCAAGAATACTGGAGTGGATTGCTCTCTTCTTCTCCAGGGGATATTCCTGACCCAGGGATTGAACTCAGGTCTCCGATATTGCAGGGAGATTCGAGGGAATAGTTTTGACATATAAAGGAGTTCGGCTGTGAAATGATTTTTATAAGGTTTAGCCTGAGTAAATCATACATGTTGGAAAATCTAATTGGTCAAGCTGCTCATTAACCTTCAGTTCAGTTCAGTTCAGTCGCTCAGTCATATCCGACTCTTTGCGATACCATGAATCGCAGCACTCCAGGCCTCTCTTTCCATCACCAACTCCTAGAGTTCACTCAGACTCATGCCCATCAAGTCAGTGATGCCATCCAGGCATCTCGTCCTCGGTTGTCCCCTTCTTCTGCCCCCAATCCCTCCCAGCATCAGAGTCCTTTCCAATGAGTCAGCTCTTCGCATGAGGTAGCCAAAGTACCGGAGCTTCAGCTTTAGCATCATTCCTTCCAAAGAAATCCCAGGGCCGATCTCCTTGAGAATGGACTGGTTGGATCTCCTTGCAGTCCAAGGGACTCTTTAGAGTCTTCTCCAACACCACAGTTCAAAAGCATCAATTCTTCGGCGCTTAGCCTTCTTCACACACTTATAGTATTTTTTGTGCCTCCTGAAATTGCCAACAGCAATAAGTTAATTATCCATCACCTGTGACCTCTGAGTCCTCTCCATGTAAAGCTGAAGATTAAAACTGTTCTGAAGTAGCATTTACATATTCTTTGAGTTTTTTCTTTATTGAGAATTTATCATTCTCATGTGAAACATAAAAATTTTTAAAAACACAATTTCTAAGCTCTTTGGTGCTGAGTTTATACCAGTAGGCTAAAGGGCATTAAATGTCTGTGAAGAAATACAGAGACATGGATAGAGATGTGTGTGTGTGTGTGTGTGTGTATATGTATATATATTTAATTTTCTTTTTAAAATGAAATATTCCTGTATTTTTGATTCTGTTTGGCTGCACTGTGCTGCGTCTTTGTTGTTTTGCAGGGGCTTTCTGTAGCTGTGGCAAGTGGGGTCTGCTCTCTAGTTGTGGTGCATGAGCTTCCCATTGCGGTGGCTTCCCTTGTTGCAGAGCATGGTCTCTAGGTCTTGAGCTTCCGTGCTTGTGGCCTAGTTGCCCTGTGGCGCTTGGGATCTTCTGAACCAGGAGTCGAACCCGCTTCCCCTGTATTGGCAGGCAGATTCTTAACCACTGGACCACCAGGGAAAATTTTAAAAGTTTTAATTTTCTTAAAAACTTTTTTTTATTTCTAATTTTTTGTTGAGGTATAATTGACAGAAATGTGTCTCTTAAAGCCACAATTCCTCCCTTCCCCATAATTATGAAGGAAATGTAAGCTCGTTCTAGAAAACTGAGAATAACAGAAAACCCAGAGATGGAAATCAGTCAGTCACCTGTAATCCCCTTGCTCAGAGAGGGTTACTGTTTACCTTTCAGTGTGCGTTCTGTTAGTCCTTATTCTGAGGAGGATGTGGGATTTGGTTTGGTAACTTTTACCCAGATTCTAGGATTTGCTTGTGGTGTCATGTTTAGTATCTTTTGGGTCCAATGTCTGACCTCTGGAAGTCCTTACAAACCCGAGAGTGTATTTCTAGTTATTTTCTCCTTTGTCAGTATCATCTTTAGATGCTGAGCAGTCTCTCTGTCAAAGCTAGACTCAGTGTGTGGTTTCAGATCTGTGTTTTTTGTATTATATATATCCCTGTGCCATATTATGTCTTAGGTGGCTGTATTCCCTGACACAGTTCTATTTTCAAAATCATTAAGGAATGCTCAAAGTAAAATTCACTCTAAATGCCATTTCTTTTCTCCTCCAGTGTAGTTTCTTTACCAATTTATCTGGAAATAATTTCAATTTACAGAGAAGTTGCCAGAAGAGGACAAAGCCGCCTTCTGCTCCTTCCCACCTGTTACGTTTTGCTGCATATACTGTTCCCAGCTTGCTGTATAGCTGTTCCCATTTTCTTCTTTTAAAAAAAGTATCTATTTTTGGCTGCACTGGGTCTTTGCTGCTGCGCACAAGCTTTCTCTAGTAGTAGTGATTGGGGGCTACTCTTCACTTGTGGTGTGCAGGCTTCTCATCGTAGTGGTTTCTCTTGTCTCAGAGCACACGCATTAGGCACGTGGGCTTCAGTAGTTGTGGCACGCGGGCTTAGCTGCTCCTCGGCATGTGGGGTCTTCCCAGACCAGGGATCAAACCCGTGTCCCCTGCATTGGCAGGCTGATTCTTACCCACTATACCACCTGGGAAGTCCCATCCCCATTTCATTCGTCTCCTTGCAGACCTTCTGAGAGGAAGCCATGGACAAGTGTCCGTTGCCCATCACAGGAATGCTGTTTTGGACTGTAAAGCCATCAGGCTCCTCTGTCCATGGGATTCTCCAGACAAGAATCCTGGTATAGGTTTTCATGCCCTCCTCCAGGGGATCTTTCCGATCCAGGGATGGAACCATGTCTCTTATGTCTCCTGACTTGGCAGATGGGTTCTTTACCACTAGCACCACCCGGGGAAGCCCAATAACCACGATACAACCCTCCAAATGAGAAAGATCGACATGCAGGCAACACTTCGGTGCAGTACAAACATGCCCTTCAGAGTCCTCACAGTTTGCCTTGTTTCCTTGATGGTCCACTGCCCGAGGGAGACTGCGACTTGCATTCAGGACAGACATCGTGTTCTGTGGGACGACCCTGCTTTGGGGTCCAATCAGTGCTTCCCCACGACCAGGCTCTGAGCACACGTTCCTGATGGGGACATGGATGCTCTGGTTCTCTCAGCGCCTCCCACCAGGGGGGATGGGATGTTGGCCTGGTCCTGTTGGTGTCTGCCAGGTTTCTCCGCTTTCATGTCTCCCTTCGGCCCTATTTAACTGTTAAGTGGTTGCTGAGGAGATATTCCAAGGTTATTGGTCACTGGGGCCTCAGTCCTCACCAAACTTCTACCCACCAGCCTCAGCCTCCATGGCGACTCTGGAACTCATCACCTCTGTTGCAGTTGCCGTCATTTTCCCTTCTGGGCTTACTGGATACCATCCTGCAGAAGGCAGTGCTTTCCCTGCCCTCACAGTCACTCATTCATCCACGAACTCACACCTTCCTCTTTATTTGATGACTTTTATTCTGTTACGGTCCATGATTTGGCCACTGGGAGTCCCTTTGTGCACGTTTCTCTGGCCTTTGGCACGTTCTCAACATTCAGCAGGCAGTCCCTTACTCCCTGTCACCATAGGATGAGTCAGCATAGGATGACACCGCCTGGAGTCAGCCGTTCCTTCAAGGACCCCTGGTACCTTTTAGTAGAGGATGGAATTTAGAAACCAGGATCTGGGTGTTCGAGTTCTCGTTGTGTACTGGAGTGCTGTTGTTTCTGGGCCCTTTCAGCACTCAGACGTGCACACACCCCACACCACACACACACACCCCTTTCAGCACTCAGACGTGCACACACCCCACACCACACACACACACCCCCCACACCACACACACACACACACACACACACACACACACACACACACACACACACACACACACACACACAGCTGTAACCACTTCTGCAGCTACCTGTGCCCATTTATTATAGACCATTTGTTCAGGGACTTTCCTGGTGGTCCAGTGGTTAAGACTCCATGCCACCAGTGCAAGGGTGTGTGGGTTTGATCCCTGGTCAGGAACCAAGACCCCTTATGCCCTGTGGTGTAGCCAAAAGAGTGAAAAAAAAAGGAAAACAACAACCCCAAACCTGCCATTTGTGCAGACTATATGCTACAGTTCTAGACGTCTCTTATTCTGTCGTTTTTCACTCTCTTCTGATAGTGAAAAATCTGGCTCCCCTTATCGACAGTATAGTTCACGAATTGTGTAATTTAGGTATTTATTCAGTGTACCCAGCCTCCTAGCCACATCAGCCGTCACCTCCCCCCGCCGCCTCCCCTGTCCCCGGCCACCTTGTGTCCTTACCTTCAGGATCCCACCGCCTCCGCTTTGCCTGAAGGTCCCCAGCCTGTTTCCTGTCCCATGTTATTTCACGGCTTTTAAAGCCACCTTTTAAATACCATCTCCCAAATGGGTATACTAGCTTGGACCTCTGCCCCAAATACCAGACTTCTGTTGAACTGGCTCCTCCGTAACTTTGAAGTTCCCTGAAGACATTTCCACAGGACGCTTAAAACTGAACTCCCAATCTTCCCCTGCGTCCCAGACCTGACCTTCCAGCTTGCCTGTCTCAGTCACCGACAACTCAGCATCCAGAATGACTCCTGTGAAACTAGTCAAACTCCCCCCACCACACCCCCAACCTAAACCCCTCCCTTGGCTTCCTGTCTCACTCAGCCAAAAGCTCAAAGCCTCCCAGTGTCCCAGCCAGTCAGCCCTCTGGCCCTCGGTCTGGCCATTTCTCTTTAGGCAGGGTGGCCTTCTCACTTCCCCTCATCTCGCCTCTGTCTGAGCTTTGTCTTTGGCTCGAGAGGCTTTCCCCCAGGATCCGTGTGGCTTGCTCCTTGCCCCTTCACTCCTCTAGACCCAGATGTCACCTTCTCCAGGAGGCCTTCCTTGATTGCCTGATGTAAAATCACAGTCCCCAACGTGCTTCTCCCTGTCACCCCCCCCCCCCAGTTATTTTCTTTTTATAACTATTTTTATTTTTGGCTGCACTGGGTCTTTGCTGCTGCATGGACTTTTTTCTAGTTATGGCGAGTGAGGGCTACTTTCTGGTTGTGGTCCTTGGGCTTCTCAGTGTGGTGGCTGCTCTTGTTGCAGAGCATGGGCTCCAGGATCACAGGCTCATGGTTTTGGTTTTTGGGCTCCAGAGTACAGGCTCAGTAGTTGCAGTGCATGGGCTTAGTCGCTGCGTGGTATGTGGGCTGGACCAGTGATCAAATCCGTGTCTCCTGCATTGGCAGGCAGATTCCTTACCAGGGAAGCACACCCTTATCTCCACTTAGCATATTATGTTCTTTCTTTGTGTCTCTCACTGCCAACCTGAATACAAGCTTCCCTCCCCTCCTAGATCAGGAACTTCTGTCTATTTTGTTCACTGCTGTATTCCTAGCACCGGGAACAGTGCCTGGCAAATAGGCCAAAAGCCTATTTGTCGTTAGTTGTAGAATACTTGTAAATGTAGTCAGTTCTCATTGTTTGCATAGTTATGTTGTGCAGTCTCCATGAGAACCGAGCCATTGCTCCTAGGAGAAATAGAGGGTTGGATCCCTTTGAGCCTCTGGTCACAGTGTTTCTGTCAGTTGATCAGTCTGTAACCTCGTTTTATATGTGTTCTGTTTAAAGGCACCTTACTTAGTATATACTGTTGATTCATTAGCATTGACCTCACTGCCAACCCACGCTAGCATGCATGTCTGAGCAACTCATATGGGACACACTTGAGGGCAACTCACAGCCTTTCTGTGCTCAGGAACACTAGGCAGCACTTTAGCACCACCTCTAGGGACCGTTTCCAGTACTGAAATTACCAACAAAAGGCACAGAAATGCGAAAAACTTGGAGCCAGACAGACCACAAAAAGGACATGTGTTTACAGTATGAACTAATGGTCACCTTGTTTGACCTCAACTGGAATATGCACGTTGAGGAACTCAGAATTTTTGTCACTCTGCATGTCTGCAAATGAGTGAAAAACTGCTGCAAGTTTTGGTTTGGGGGTTATATCTGGAGTGAGTTTGCAATTGTGGAATCTGCAGATAATGAGGATGGACAGTGTTTGTTGAATGAATGAACACATTAATGAACTAACTCTGATAGAGTACCAGCCAGGGTCTTCAAAGTGCAGAAGTAACAGTCATCTTTATCCTTTGTAGGGAGAAGTCATAAAATGGTATGTGTTTTTGATATCCTTTTGGGGAGAGCAGATTGGCCACAAGGTTAAGAAGATATGTGATTGGTAAGAAAAAGAAATATTTTATTTCCTTTATTTCTTCATTCTCAGTAACCTCTAATTTTCCTTAAATAGGTCTCTGAAGAGTAACAGTGGCTGCAGAGGCTGCTGGACTTTGTTACATGATTTCTTTGCTCTAATGTCATGTTTTCAGACATTTAATTTGTCATCTGCCTTGCCAGAGTAATACTTAAGATAATTTGAAAGTAAACACCATGTTTTTAACATTCCCAGATTTGATTTCTTTCTTGGGAATTAAGGCTCAAGATCAATCGGGGAAAGAATCCAGGTTTACTATTTGCTGCCTTTCCGTTGCTTTGAGCCACACATCAGCATATCTGTCCTCCTGGAGCGGATGGCTCATCCTTTGTCCAGCCCTCCACAGTTAGCTCCTTTACCCTGGGGAAGGGGGCCTCGCAAGTGCTGGAGAAGGTGGGCTCAGAGGGGCCCACGTGCCAAATGAGGTGGTACAAGTACTAGACTATCAGACCACATGAACCTTCAAGAAACGCAGAGCAGTGTCCCAGCAAGAGTCAGTCTGTGACAGAGTTTTGTCACTAGTGGGGAAATAAGGCCACACCAAAACTCAAAAGAATGGCCTTTTGTTTTCTTATACTCTGGGAAATTTTAGCTGGCCTTGCTTCTTGCTGGGGTAAGGGTGGGACTTAGTTATTTCTTTTGGATCAATGTTCACCAGAGTTTGATACATAGTCACTGGTGTTATGAAAAGTAATTTTAGGTGTTACATGGGCAAGCATGTTCTTTAATAGATGTATATTTATTTTTATGTAGATGACAAAAACTATAGCCAACACATAAACCCCTGACTTCACAAATATCATTGCTTAAGATAAAGCTAGAGTAAGAATTTAATTTTGATGTCAGAGTGTAGAGAGAAACAGAAAGCATGGCATTCGAATACTGAGGCAGCATGGGAGATCTTGCAGCTTGGGAGGTGTGGTCCTGCCTCCTCTCTGACCTGGTGTCACATGTCCCCAGGGGATGTTTACTGTGAAAGTGAAAGAAAGTAAAAATGAAGTCGCTCAGTCATGTCGGATTCTTTGCAACCCCATGGACTGTAGCCTACGAGTCTCCTCCATCCATGGAATTTTCCAGGCAAGAGTTCTGGAGTGGGTTGCCATTTCCTTCTCCAGGGAATCTTCCCAACCCAGGGATTGAACCCAGGCTTCCTGCTTTGCAAGCAGACACTTTTACTGTCTGAGCTACCGTAGCGCATGTCAAGGGCAAGTGCCAGGAATCCAGAACTTTTTTCTCCCTTGATTTTCTTTTTTTTATTTCAAGTTTTTTGTTTTAAAAAAAAAAGGATTATAATTAGTTGTTTTACAATATTAATTTCAGCTGTTCAGTACAGTTCAGTCGCTCAGTCATGTCCAACTCTTTGGGATCCCATGAATTGCAGCACGCCAGGCCTCCCTGTCCAACACCAACTCCCAGAGTTCACTCAGACTCACATCCATCGAGTCAGTGATGCCATCCAGCCATCTCATCCTCAGTCGTCCCCTTCCCTGCGAGTCAGCCATATGTATGCATGTATCTCCTCCCTCTGGAACCTTCCTCCCACTGCCTCATCTCACCCCTCTTGGTCATCACAGAGCCCTGAGCTGAGCTCCCTGTGCTGTAGAGCAGCTTCCCACTAGCCAGCTGTTCACACGTGCTGGTGTATATGTGTCAGCGCTACTCTCTCAGTTTGTCCCGTCCTCTCCTTCCCTGCTGGGGAAGGCGATGGCGCCCCACTCCAGTACTCTTGACTGGAAAATTCCATGGACGGAGGAGCCTTGTGGGCTGCAGTCCATGGGGTCGTGAAGAGTCGGACACGACTGAGCAACTTCACTTTCCCTTTTCACTTTCCTGCATTGGAGAAGGAAATGGCAACTCACTCTAGTGTTCTCGTCTGGAGAATCCCAGGGACGGGGGAGCCTGGTGGGCTGCCGTCTATGGGGTCGCACAGTCGGACACGACTGAAGCGACTTAGCAGCAGCAGCAGCTCCTCCCTTGCTGTGTCTACAAGCTGTCTCTACATCTGTGTCTCTTATTTCTCTCTCCTTTTTTTTAAGGTAATTACTGTATGTTCTTTGATTTATGTTATACACTCCCAGCTTAAGGGTCATGGTGAATTTAGAACATTGAAATTGGGAATGAGCTTTTAGGAATCATTGAGAGCAGAAATGGAATTTGGAGCCAAGAGAGAGTTGGCTAAGTCTGTGGAATTCAGTGGACATTTGTCCAGTGTCCATCTGCAAGGCCTTTGCACAGCCAGATGCCTGTGTCTGCACCTTTTTCTCCCAGAGGGCTGCTTTTATTCTGGTTTGGAGGAAATGTGCCCAGACAGTGTATTCAATTTAGCTCTAGTTTTCTACACAGCTTCCTGTAGTTCTGACGGCTATGGTGCTGTCTCGAATCCTGTGTTCTAGTTACCACTGCCACGTTTACCCCTACCCGAACACAGCCGAGGAGCGCAGAGAGATCCAGGAGGGACTGAATACCCGGATTCAAGATCTTTACACCGTGAGTCAACCAGAAACTTACCTCCTTATCTGAGGGCTTATGAAACATTTACAAATCCGTTTAGTTTCTTTTTTAATATGGAAAATTTTGGTTGTGGACAAGTCAAGACTTTTTAGGGAGACTGGAATGTCACCTCTTTCCTCTTTGTGGGAGTTTCATTTTAGCAGCCTGTTAGAAACCTAGATGGTTTCTAAATGATGGGGCTTAAAAAAAAAAAGAAGTCTGATTATCTTTGATCTGCTGAAGTGTAATTCTTCATCAGATAGGATGAGTGAGCCCCATGTAAAGTGCTGGCTGTAATTTTACCGGCACTGTTTTAAGTCATCTTTCTGCATAGAAGTTCACTCTGACCCATTTGAGCGAAAGAGGGTTTCTTGGCAGAATGGGATGGGAATTGGTGGCTCTTGGGGTTGACAGGAAGTGGGGTGAGGCTGGAGTGGGTAAGAACTAGGTCTCTGGGCCCAGCCAGGCCATCATGCTACCCCGAGGACCACAGCACCTCACTGTTCCTGTGCCCTGGGCTCCTGTTCAGGAGAGGCAGCTCCAGGCCTGGCAGAGAAGGACTGAACTTCCTTAACTGTCCCCAGAGAGGCTGGTGCCTGGAATCTCCCCATCATCGAGGAGAGAGTCCCCCTAGCGGAGGTCAGGTGCCCGGCAGATGCTTCCCTGAGATCCTGTGTGTTTGTCTTCACCCAGGTGCTTCACAAAACCGAGGACTATTTAAGGCAAGTGCTGTGTAAAGCCGCCGAGTCGGTCTACAGCCGCGTGATTCAGGTGAAGAAGATGAAAGCCATTTACCACATGCTGAACATGTGCAGCTTCGACGTGACCAACAAGTGCCTCATAGCGGAGGTCTGGTGTCCTGAGGCTGATTTGCACGAGCTGCGAAGGGCACTGGAGGAGGGCTCGGTGAGATGGCTCTCCCCTCCCCTCCCCTCCCCCCCTCTCCCTTCTGCCTGAGCGGCTGCCTCAGCCAAGGCCTGTGTGGAAGGAGTGAACCCACACACACACTGACCCCTGGGCCCTAACACCCCTTCTCTGGGCNAAGTAGTTTAAAAATTAATGACGGATAATCAAAAGATTCACATTTATTATATTTTGCCTAATTAAAAATATGCAAACTTTTTCATTGTATGGTATCTAGAATTACAAGTAGTATTATTTGTACAGTTTTGTTTTACTAATTGGAGAAAATGGGATAAAATAACATGCAACAAAATGTTTATCCCACTTGTATATTTTTTTAAAGACTTTTATCCTGTTACCCTTATATAAAACCAATTATGATAATTGTATATTTGAGAAGATAAACTGTGTACTGAGCCTTAAAATCCAGTGTGACTTTAGAAGACATAATATGGATATGATTTGAATTCAGTTGGCTGATGTTCCTGAACCAAAAAGGGTTTATACTGAGTGAAGAAGGAGAGGTAAAAAGTAGTATTTTGTGTATTTTTATAATAAAATATAAATTAAGATATTTTACCATGAAGAGGCTGCACCTCTCTTTGAGAACAGTATAATTATAATGTTTCACTTTCAGACTAATTCTAAATAAATGTCTGATAAAGGCACTTAAACTTTTTAAAACTACTAAGATCAATTGAAAACCAATTGTTACTAAGCCATTATGTATAATCTTCAGTTTAAATTCATCTTTTCACTTGACATTTGAGTCAGTCCAGTTGAACATTTTGATCTGTCCTGTATTCTTATGTTATGTTCATTCTTCATATTTTACTGTAACATGTTTTAGATATTTATTTGCAAAAAGAAATCTGCAATGTTTTCCCTTTCTTAACATTTTGAGTAACTCACATGAAGAGACCTGCTTGTCTCCTTCACCCTCGCTGGTAGGAGAGAGTTTGGGACTTTCATTACAAGCTAAGATCATGGTGCCCTGAATATAAGTGTATCTTTTCAGGCGATTTCAAGGCCTGTTTGCTGAGGGGCATGAACGGAACACCATGACGTAACTGTGACTCTAACATTAAACCTTTTTAATTGTAGTCAAGATTCCATGCCACTCCTCCATGAGATGTTGTCCCTCATCTTAAAATATCAAACAAAAAGATGCTGATGAAACTTAAAAATGATTCTGCTCTCAGTGTTATTTCCCCAGAAAGATATAAGGTTGGACACTTCTGGTGGGTGAATACAAAATGTGGTTAATGCCTTGTGGGCTCAGACTTGTCCCTCACAAGTTCTTAATTTTTATTATTTTACTGCAAGGGTTTATTGTAATAAGATAACTAATTCATTTTTAGGAAACCAGCAATTTCAGGGCACTGTTAGCTGACTAGTAAACAGGAAACCTACAGGATCTGCCAGAATTCTTTTCCACCCCCACTGGCAGTTGTCAGGGGGACCACTTTACGTTTATCAGGGCGTAGAACAGAGTGAAGAGTCACTTTTCAGTTGAAACCTATGTAGTAGTTCTGTAGAATGTAATGGTATTATTAAACACAAATTATTAGTTCTGATTTTTGTGAAAGAACTCTTAAGAATTAGAGTTTGACGACATCTTGTAGGCTTCAAGGTAAATTTTCTTTCTTTATATAGTTACTGGTTCTAATGTCATGTTACCAGAGCTGTTACTCTGTTTTGTTTGCAAGTGATTTGGTTGAAGTATTATGTATACGGTTGTTAAGAAGTAACTTCGTTCCTGTGATAGCAGACTTCCAGAGGAAAAACAGTCAATTGTCTGGATGATGCCAAGCATCTGTTTATTTCGCTAACTCGAATGTCACTACTGCCACATTCTCCACTTTCCATTCAGCTGTTCATTCTAAAATAAAAATCCAAAGGATGTCTTCAGTAAAAGAGAGGTTGATTTTGCCCTGCAAGGATGAAGAGGGTCCTTTGCAGTGGTATGATTGTGCTGAATCAAGGAATGCAAAGAGGGGTTGTTGGAGGTCATGCTGAGCCTTGGACTGGCCATTCATCATGGGTGGGACTTTGAGGGGACTCACCTTTCACTGAGAGCTCCTCGGTCCTCATTTATGGAATGAGTATTTTATAACAACACTCTGATCCCACTTTTCATTCTGCAGTGGTTTAATAAGGCATAGATTGTGTATAGCATTAGGTAACTTGTCTACGAATTAAAAATTCAGACACTTTAGGGCCTGATTCATTTTGGAAAAGAGAAATAACAACATCAGCTGTTCCTCAGCCTGCATTTACAAACAACCTTATTAAAGCCAGGTTTGCTTGCTTGCCATCTGGTGTATTTTCAGCAAGAAATCTTAGTTCAAGATGATGAAAATAAGACAGTTTGGAGTGACAATTTTTCAACACCCAGGCTGAACTTTGGTTGAGAATTTTAATACTTAGAACATTCCACTTGTTCCTTGATGGGAAAATCCAGTAAGAAGGCTAGATTCAGCCCAATTCTGAATCTAGGGGCTCAATTCTGTGAGGGGAAAGGACTGAACAAGTTAAAAGATCCACAAGTGCATGAAAGGAGGAATTTGCATCTTCCTATCAGTATTCAACTTCCCTTTACTAATGAAAAATAAATATATCTATTTTTGAGACTACGGGTATTTTGCTTTATTGGCGCCTTTGATGCTGTAGCCAGTTTCCCTTCTTGGGGCTACCCCCTCCCTGATCCTGGTACACCAGAAGGAACTTGCCCCTTCTTGGAAATCTGCGCTATGTTTTTGCTCTTCTGACGCCCTTTGATCCAGAGTGACCGAGGGCTCAGACTGAAGTCCTTTTGCCTCCACCACCTCCGAGATGCCGAGGCCATCTCTGTCACCTTTTTTGCCCGTTCTCTTGTCGACAGTGCGGGCGGGACGTTCCCAGACAGGCTGGTGGTGGAAAAGCAAGAGGCCTTGCGATCCAGCGCCTACAGGGCTCCTGGCTCACTTCCAGGCCTACAGACCCTCGGCGCCTGAGACTGGCCCTGGCCGGTCTTTCAATCTTGCATGCCGCCGCTCTGCTCACCTCGGACCTCCCAGAAGGAAGGGGGCGCCCATCCGGGAGAAGAGCCCCGACCACCCTCCGCGTGCAGGCTGGGGCGCCCCGGCCCTGCCCCACAGGCTCAGTGTCACCCACCCGAATCTCGGTTCGCGCCTCTGTGTGCTCTGGGCTCCGGTACTGGCGCGCGTAGGTACTGCGGGGCCTGGGGCTGTGCCTTCCTCCCTCAGCCCGCGCCAGTGGCGGCCGTTGCCGGGGCGCCCGTTGCTAGGGGCGCCGTTGCCACGGACGCCCGCCCGGCGCTCAGCTCGCTGAGCGCTGAGCTGTGTTCAGTCCTGCCGCACCATGGACGATCTGCGAGTGCTGTGGATGCGCGACCGCGTGTACAACGCCTTCGGCATCACAGACCCTCAGCTCTTCGAGGAGCTGCTAAACCGCAACGACGGCAAGGCCGAGGAGCTCATCCTGCACTTCCTCAACCAGACCAGCGACGAGGAGGGCGCCTCGACTCTCTTCTTCTACCGCAAGGTGGTGCCCGAGGAGGTGGAGGTGGAGATCGGTGAGCCCCTCGGCCGCCTTCCCGCCGTGCCCCCTTCGGCCCTGTTTGTTCCCGCCACTCCAACTAGGAAGGCAGATCCCCGCCCACCCGCCACTTTTGGCCTCCCGGGCAGTCCGCAAATGCTTTTTGCCGCCCACCCTGTCCAGGCACAGTCCAGGCACTAGGTGAAGCAGACAAGCCCACTTAGATAAGTAATCACAGCAAACACATCACTGCATCAGTACCAGGTACAGTTCCTAACACATATGCCTGCGTGCTAAGTCTCTTCAGTCGTGCCCAGACTCTTTGCGACCCCATGAACTGTAGCCCGCAAGGCTCCTCTGTCTATGGGATTCTCCAGGCAAGAATACCAGAGTGGGTTGCCCTCCTCCAGGAGATCTTCCCGACCCAGGGATTGCACCCGCGTCTCTTGTGTCTCCTGCATTGATTGGCAGGAGCGTTCTTTACCACTAGGGCCACCTGGGAAGCCCCCAAACGTGTAAATCAACTATTAACCGTATGAGGTAGTTGTATTCAGTTCAGTCCCTCAGTTATGTCCGACTCTGCAACCCCATGGACTGCAGAACGCCAGGCCTCCCTGTCCATCACCAACTCCCCAGAGTTTACGCAAGCTCATGTCCAGTGGGTGTATTATCCCATTTTACAGAAGGGCAAGCCATGGCACATAGAAGGTCAACGAACTCATCCCCACAGATCACATAATAAAGATTCAGAAAAATATGAGTCACTGTCCAAAGGCATGCAGTAGATGGATGGAGAAGTGGCCCAGGGGCTGAGAGGGACATGTCACGCTCACTCTGCCGGATGATGACAAAGTCCACCTTGGTGGATAAGACACCCCTTCCTATCTTCCTAGGCTCCTGTCTGGCACTTGTAAACACAAGGTGTTAAAACATTACAGCAGATGTAAACGTTTATGTTGAACAACTGAGCATTTCAAATAGATAGTAACAGTGACTGATGCCCAGAACTCTCCACGGAGGAGGAGGCTGTTCGAGCCCAGGGACATGGAGAGGGCTTAGGGGTGGGGACAGGGGGAGACAAGACAGAGGGCAGGGGACACATACAGAGGTGCTTGTTGGGGAAGGAGACTGAGAAACACGCAGATTCTCTCCCCGCAGGAGTATTGGCTCCAGTGCCGTTGTCATGGCCTGGGTTTGTGTGATGTGTCTCATTAACCAGGGCCTTCCCTGGTGGCTCAGTGGTAAAGAATCTGTCTGCAAAGCAGGAGCCTCGAGAGATGCAGGTTTGATCCCTGGGTTGGGAAGATCCTCTGGAGAAGGAAATGGCAGCCCACTCTGGTATTCTTGCCTGGAGAATCCCATGGACAGAGGAGCCTGGTGGGCTACTGTCCATGGAGTTGCAAAGAGTTGGACACGACTGAAGCGACTTAGCAGCACACACACGTTTCATTAACATCAATGTCAGCCTTCTGTGCTAATGTCACATCTTCAGAAGACTTTCTGGATCCCCTTCAGGGCCTTCTATTGGGTGGCAAGGCAGAGTCATACAGAACTTTTTATTTACTTAAAAGGTAGTAGTCACCTTCATATATTTTAAGTATACCCTCTTCACACAAAATAATACACATACTCACTATAGAAAAATCCAAGCCCACAAATAAACAATAATAACAAATTGTAAATGACACCCAGAGAGATGCTCATAACACCTGGAATATAACTTATTATCTGCCCCCTTCTTCCCTAGCAGACCTTTGGATCTGGATGTTTCATTATAATAGGACCTCGAATTTAGACTTTTTCATTATCACCAAGTGAAATTATGGATACAAAAATAAATGAACAGGATCGACTATTTTACATGTACCACGAAGTTCAGTAACATTGATCTTGTGTAGTTAAAATATAAGCATAAATTTTAAGTATTTTATATATATATATCCTTAAAAATATGTGTATATATATATCCCAAGATCCTAAGAAATGAATGTGACTTATGCAACTTGGACATCTTGTGACCTCTGAGGGCTTCTGTTCATAGTTCGGTGGCTGTCTGTTGTGTTGTATATACTCACACATGTTTAGCCCATTGCCTCCTGGCAGGATGTCCCTCTTCTATGCAGAAGCAGATTTTACTCATTTCAGAGGGTCCCCCTGCAAAGGGTGCTTGGAAATCCCCCAAGAGCTATGTCTGTTTCTGGTCTGTCTTTACAACCCCTGCCCCCTGCCCCAGCATTCTTCTCTCCTTTTCTGGATCTTCTCATTGTTATCACATGTTGAGAATGCAAATATATTCCCTGCTGAGGATGCTGTTCCTGGAAACTCAAAGTTACTGCTCCTGGAGGTACCAGGATGGTATTGGATGTTGGGTCCTGGGCAGAGGTGGGGAGAGAGGACCTCTCCTCAGCTCACATCTCACACTGTCACTCCCCTTCTGCTCATTAAGCCTGCAGGCCCACAAAGACCCTTGGACAGTTTTATTGGATCCTTTATGGCAGTGGTCCTCAACCCCTGGGCCTGTTAGGGACCAGGCTGCAGAGCAGGAGGTGAGCAGCGGCGTAGTGAGTGAATCGCCATCTGTATTTACAGTCATTTCCCATCACTCACATGACTGCCTGAGCTCTGCCCCCTGTCAGAACAGTGACTGCATAATAAATGTAACTTGCTTGAATCATCCCATAACCAGCCCCCTCACCACATCTGTGGAAAAAATTGTCTTCTATGAAACCAGTCCCTGGTGCTAAAAAGGTTAGTGACCACTGCTTTATGGAGTTAAAACTCTCTGTTCTTAGTTAAAAATTGTTTGGACGGAGACAAATAGATGCTGGTCGTGAGGAAAGAGGGGTGTCTAGACCAGCAGCATCTAGTTCAAGATGCTGTTCTAATAGCTAAACATGTGTTGTTTCTTGAAATAACAAAGTGAAATCATACTGTCCAGATCACTTAATAACTTGCTTGCATTTTTACACAGTAATTTTTAGAAATTGCAAAGTTATGCAGTAATCTAAAAGTTGCACAGTATTAAGTAATGAATATTTCCAGCAAGTATTACTGGAAGATATTCTCTTAAAAATTCACATAACGTAGAACTTAGAAACATAGAAAGTAAAAGATAAGCCCTCACTCGTCCCTAGGCCCTGCTCCCATTCCTATGTTGTTGCTGTTTAGTTGCTTAGTTGTGTCCGACTCTTTGCCACTCTGTGGACTGTAGCCCGCCAGGCTCCTCTGTCCATGGCATTTCCTAGGTAAGAATACTGGAGTGGCTTGCCATTTTCTTCTCCGGGGGATCTTCCAACCCAGGGATCAGACCCACATGTCCTGTTTGGCAGGTGGATTATTTACTACTGAGCCACCTGGGAAGTGCATCCCATTCCTATGCTGCTGCTAAGTCGCTTCAGTTGTGTCTGACTCTGTGCGACCCCATAGACGGCAGCCCACCAGGCTCCCCCGTCTCTGGGATTCTCCAGGCAAGAACACTGGAGTGGGTTGCCATTTCCTTCTCCAATGCGTGAAAGTGAAAAGTGAAAGGGAAGTTGCTCAGTCCTGTTCGACTCCTAGCGACCCCATGGACTGCAGCCCACCAGGCCCCTCTGTCCATGGGATTTTCCAGGCAAGAGTACTGGAGTGGGTTCCTAGTGCCTTCTCTGTCCCATTCCTATAGGTAACCATTATTGGTAGTTTGCTGTACATCCCACCAGATCTTTTCTGAAATCAATGTATCTATATTCAATATCGTTATCATTTTTATCTTTATATATAATGGTATGCATATAATGATAAGGCTTCCTTGGTAGCTCAGCTGGTAGAGAATCCACCTGCCATACAGGAGACCTGGGTTCGATCCCTGGGTCATGAAGATCTGCTGGAGAAGGGATAGGCTACCCACTCCAGTATTCTTGGGCTTCCCTAGTGGCTCAGCTGGTAAAGAATCAGCCTGCAATTCAGGAGACCTGAGTCCGATCCCTGGGTTGGGGAGATCCCCTGGAGCAATGATAACATGTATAGAGAGAGCTCCTAAAATCATATATAAGGTCACACTATATATAGTATTTTGTGACTTGTCCTCCCTCAAAGATACCTTGGAGAATTTTGTCCATAACTACAGATCTATGTAACTTTAGAGTTGTACCATATTTTATTTACCTATTCCGTAATGAATGGACATTTATCCTGCCACAGTATTTTATTTTACACACAATGACACAATGTGTCCTTTGTACACTTTCTTTATATTATGGAGAGACTTATAAAAGTAGAACTGGAAGCGTGGTGAGTGTGTGAATTTGTGGTTTGATCAGGTACTGCCACACTGCTCCCTGCCAGTCCACACCCAGCTACGGTGATGGGGTGCCTGTTTGCCAACATCCTCACCAACACTGAGTATTATCATGAAAATTTTGACCAGTCCCCTAGATGAAAGGGGATTGGATGCAGGTCCTCATTCTAATGTACATTTGTGTGATAATTAGTGGGGTTGAACCTCTTTCTGGGTGCGTGTTGGTCACTTATATTTCTTCTGGGCTGCTTGTGACGATGTGATCATCCTGTGTAACCTTCTTCTCCTGGAGAATTTGCACAGGTCTTCCTTTTGTGTCCCTTAAGATTGTCTCCAGTAACTGAGATATTTCTATGGGACTGTGTGTTGGTTTGCAAACCGCCCCCATACACGGAGGGCAAGGAGAGACCAAAGAAAGATACAACCACTCTGATCAGTAGGTGGCAGTCTTGAGCGTGGCTGGATGAGTTTACTGCCTGCTTACAAGCGCATAAGAGTTTATAGAGAGGCCTTCCCGGGGTTCAGGCACCCACAGCACCTTGAGGTTCCCACCACAGCTGATCTATCCAGGTGCATCCTTGAAATGGCTCCCAGGATGGGCAACCCCAGGACAGGGCAGGGGCAAACAGCTCCTGAATGCCTGAGGACAGCACTCGGGTTGAGCAGTGGTCCCTCCTCTAGGTGACCTTCTTCAACAGACCACAATAGGGTATGGGCGTCAAGAGAGTCAGTGGCCTTCGACAGACTCTCCAGGGGCCACAGTCCAACTCTCAGCACCAAGGAGAGTGGTGATTCCCCGGGGCTGGCACGGTAAAACAATTACGTTTTATTTTTCTTCTTTCGCTTTATGTGGCTGTAAAGATGATGACATTCCTGGCCTGTCTGAAGAGGAAGACGAGGAAGAAGAGACTGAGTTTCAGAAAGTGGAGTCGACAGATAGAGCATCAGGTATGGAATTGGGAGTGAGGGGCACTGGGGACATTCACCCGGAGGGAGGAGCCTGCTTGCCCAGACTAAAATCAGCCTCTGCTTTTTACTCATGAAGCTGAGACTTAGTAAGAAGTTTTATACAAGGAGAAAGTGCTGGGTGTTAATAGGTTCATTATTAGTTACCCGGGGTTGCCGTAACTAAGGACCACAGACTGGATCGCTTAGAACAACAGCACAGCCTTCTTTCCCAGTTCTGGGGGCTAAAAGTTCAAGGTCAAGGTGTGGGCAGGACTGTGCTCCCTTGACACGGAAGGACCCAGCCTCAAGTGCTGGTAGAGCCTAGATTGAAATCCTGCCCCAGACTATCACGTTGCCAGCAGAGCCCAACAACCCATTTCCTCCCTATTTCTCCTGTACCTCACCTTCTCTTACAATAGCGGAAGTTAGACGCGGCACTTTACCAAGATACTGAGTGTTTGAAAGTCAGAGGGGAAGGACTTCCCTGGTTGTCCAGTGGCCACGACTCTGAGCTTCCAATGCAGGGGGCCTGAGTTTGATCCCTGGTCAAGGAACTAGATCCCACACGCTGCAACTGAAGTGCCTGGGTGACACTTTATGAAGACTGAGGATCCCGCATGCCACAGCTGAGGCCAAGTGTAGCCAAACAAATACATGCAGATAAATATTAAAAAAGAAAACATCTTGGGCTTCCCCAGTGGTCCAGTGGTTAAGAATTCGCCTTGCAGTGTAGGGAACATGGATTTGATCTCTGGCCCAGGAAGATTCCACATGCTGTGGAGCAACTAAGCCCGTGTGCCACGACTACTAAGCCCACAGTCTAGAGTCTGTGCTCCTCAACAAGAGAAGCCACCCCAATGGGAAGCCTGCGCACTGAAGAGTAGCCCCTGCTCACTGCAGCTAGAGAAAGCGGTAGCAACAAAGACCCACCACAGTCAAAAGGAAAAAAATCATTTAAAAAAACACAAAAATTAAAAATAAAATCAGGAGAAAAAGGATTGGGGTGATGTGCAGTGTTTCCTATTGTCAACTTAATTTTTTTAGAACAGTTTATTTTTAACCAAAACATAACCCCCTCTCTAGTGAAAATTGAGGGTGTCAGAGGAGAGGAATACAAGTTTAGAGATTCTTACTAAGAAGTGTGTAGGTTGAGTTTTGAGAAGACAGACGGTGGTTGTGAGAGACACAGTCATGTTTACTGATGGCCTCCTGCTTTGTTACCAATAAATCCATGATTGGGAAAGAATTGGGAGGGAGGAGGCTGCTTGGAGAGAAGGGTTAGGACAGTCTTTGACAAAGCAAATTAATATTCCTTCCAGGTGTATTTTTCTCTTTTCTTTTTATCGTGGTAAAACATATGCAATATCAAACAGCATTTTATCCACTTCTCAGCATATAGCTCTGTGGCATTGAGTGCACTTGGCAGTGTATTTTTTTTTAAATCTTTTTCTTTGGCTGCATTGCATGGCATGTAGAATATTAGTTTCCCGACCAGGGATTGAACCCTCAGCCCCTGCAGTGGAAGCATGGAGTCTTATCCACTGGCTGGATCACCAGGGAAGCCCCTTGATGGTGTATTTTTGTCTGTGGGCTGTTGCTCTTGCTCTGATAATGCTAGTTCTCCCAGCTGTAGACTGCTTCCTCTGCTAGCTAGCATGCTCAACACTCAGCCAGCCTGTAGTCTAATCCTCCCAAATCTCACCCCAATCAATATTATTGTCCCATTTTATGGATGATAAAACTCACTACAGAGAGGGTTCAGACCACACATGTTGATTTGTTCCAAAGCCTGGACTTTGTCCAGTGCCTTTTGGAGGAAGAGCCAAACAGTTTGAGAAAGTTCTCCCTTCTCTGTAGACTTCATCAGAAACTCAGGGTTGTGACTAGTAGGCTGTGAGATTTTCAGATCCCATCAATAACAGTAGACTTGGGAGACATACATTCATTCTATTTAGTTTTCTTTCCATCCCCCACCAGTTTCAAATTTTACAGTGAAAAAGGAGTAGATGCTAACATGTTAACTATAATCTCATCCTAAGGATAAAGCCCCGCCTCTAAGTAAAAATCTCAGCGAAGTCACCCATTGGACACTGTAGCTGAAACAAGCTTGTACAGTCTCACACACAAATTAAAATTCCAACTGAGGACTAGTCAAAAGCACAACACAATTCTCCTAAGTATAATGTGAGTCAAGGCTACAGTAGGATTCATTTGTAAAAAATGTACATCCAGCTATTTTTTTAAATGTAATTTTATTTTATTTAGTAGTGGGGGTTACTCTTTAGTGGTGGTGACCAGGCTTCTCCCTACAGTGCCTTCTCTGTGAAAACAGGCACTAGGGTGCACCAGCTTCAGTGGCTGTGGCTCTCTTAGGCTTAGTAACTGTGTCTCCTAGGCTCTGTGGCACACGTTCAGTAGTTATGGGGCACAGACTTCGTTGCTCTGTGGCTTGTGGGGTCTTCCTGGATCAGGAATCAAACCTGTGTCTCCTGTGTTGGCAGGCAGATTCTTTACTACTGAACTACCAGCAGGGCCCAACACCCAGCTTTTTGATAGCACGCCCACTGAGTGAAGTATACTAACATCCCAGATGCAGGTCTGGTCTAGGTGATCAGAAACCTCGTTTTCCAAGTTTTTCATCTTGTGCCTTGCATCATGTTTTGCAGCTAAGAATCTGCAGCTGAGAATGTATTCTATACAGCGTCCTCGCATCAGCCTTGAGGAGGAAGAGATGGACCTCAAGAGTATAGAGAACCTCCCCGTCAAAGTACGTGTGGCTCTTTCTCCTCTTGGGTAGGGTAATGGGAATTTCATGTCTTCGGATGAGTCTGGGTAACTGACACAGTTCGTACAAGAAATGTGTCCTGTTGGACTTCCCTGATGGTCCAGGGGTTAAGCCTCTGTGCTTCCAATGCAGGGATCTCAGGTTCGATCCCTGATTAGGGAACTAAGACCCCACATGCCACACAGTGTGGCCAGAAAAGAAAAACAGAAAAAATGTTAAGGAACATACTGTGTTGGAATAGAGATGATGGAATCCTGTGTTTGGGGTCCCCAAGGGCCCCCTCAGATGAAATGATCTGCCACAGTGACTCACAGGACCCAGAAAATCTTTTGTACTCATCAGTTCAGTTCAGTTCAGTTTATACTCATGGTTATAGTTTATTTCAGTGAAAGGATAAAGATTAGAGTGAACAGAGAACAAGGCATACAGGGCAGAGTCCAGGTGAAAAAAAAGAGCTGTCCTTTCCAAATGGGGCTGCCAGGGCAGCATTCATTCTTCTTCTTTTTTAACAAAATATTTTACTTTATTTATTTGGCCGTGCCAGGTCTTAGCTGTGGCACATGGAATCTTTAGCTGTGGCATGTGAGATCTAGTTCCCTGATCAGGGATCGAACCTTGGCCCTCCTGAGTTGGGAGTATGGAATCGTAGACACTGGACCACCAGGAAAGTTCCCAGTATTCATTGCTGCAGCAACCATGTGAGACAACACATAGGAGGTTGTACCAATCAGAGGAGTTCACCCAAGCCTTGGTGTCCAGGGTTTTTTGTGGAGATCAGTCATGTCTGCATGAAGTCCGCACAGTTATTCAGCAGCCCATTCTACTTTGCAGAGGTCAAACTGAGGCAGTATGACCCAGTTCCCCAGGCAAACAAAATCAGTTCACTATAAATCACATTTTTAGTGTAAACTCTCCAACATAACCCAAGGGTCCAGGTCTACAGAGATGCTCATATCAGCCAGGATGTTCCAAAAGCTTAAAGGTCATCACCTGGGAACTAGTTCAGGGCTAGCCTTTTCCTTTTTTTAAAGTTTTTTTTTAATGTCAACCATTTTTAAAGTCTATTGAATTTGTTACAGTATTGCTTCTGTTTTATGTTTTGGTTATCTGGCTGCAAGGCATGTGGGATCTTAGCTCTCCAATCAGGGATCAAACCAACACCAACCGCATTGGAAGGTGAAGTCTTAAGCACTGGACCACCAGGGAAGTTCCAGGGCTAGTCTTGAGCACCTTTGGAATGTGTAGGGTTTGGATAACACAGGTCTGCTGGGTCAACCCTTCACTGCACATACCCCAGGGAGAATTCATAAAGTTTGGACGGAGTCATTTGGCCTGAGCTGTGCTAATTGAAATTACTCTCAGTTGCCCCATAAATATGCCTCCCTGCAAAAAACCTGAATTCAAGACAGGTTTGTTGCAATTTGTGGTCCAGAGAAGCTTGATTAGGATATTGCTCAATTCAGTTTATTCAAGTGTAGCTGCAGTGGCCAGTTGGTGGAAGAGTCAGGCTTAGAGTTCAGCATCTGAGTGAATTTTATTTTATTTTTTGAACATATTTTTATTTGGCTGCTCCAGGTCTTAGTTGCAGCATGCGGGCTTGAGTTTCCTGACCAGGGATTGAACTTGGGCCCCCTGCATTGGGAGCATGGAGTCTTAGCCACTGGACCATCAGGGAAGTCCCCCTGGATGAATTTTAGCTCATGTCTGTGGTCCACTGGGAAGTAAGTTCAGCCAGTGCATGGAGAGAGAGCTCAGGTGTACACAAATATTAGGTGATTTGGGTGCATGAATATATCTCAAGGTGACTTTTTTGGTCCCTATGTTTCAGAAAACTGTTAAGCAAATGGTGGAAAAGACATATCTCCAGGTGCTTCGTACTCCTGTTCCTGAGGAGTTTCTGGACCAGAATGTTTTGTTTTTTCTCAGAAATACAAAAGGTATGTTTCCAGCAGGAGTGTGTGTGAGTGTGGGTGTGCATGCAAGTGCGTGTGCGTATATCTGAGACTCTTAATTTTTACATGTTCTTGAGAAGATAGGATTTTATCAGTACAGTCAATCCTCATTATTCACGGATTCTATATTTGTAAATTTGCCAACTCGCTCAAAATTTTTGTAACCCCAAATCAGTGCTTTCAGTGCTTTCATGGTCTTTGAAGGACACATACGGAGTGGGGAAAATTTGAGTCACTAGCATGCATGGACCCAGCTGAGATCAGGCAAGGGCATGTTCTGCCTTCTTATTGCATCAGACACTGTAGATGAGTGTCTTTATCGTGATCTATTTAGTGCCAGGGTTTTTGAGTTTTTGTGGGGCTTTGGCGTGATTTCACTGTTTATAATGTCTCCAAGGTGGGGTGCTGAAGCACTGGCTAGTACTCAGAGTGCAGGAAGGCTGGGATGTGCCTGTCAGAGAAAACTCATGTGTGATGTAAGCTTCATTCACACATGAGCGATGATGCTGTTGGCTGTGAGTCCAATGTTAGTGAATCAGCAATTATGCTCAATAAGGTGTCTGAACAGAAACATACATAAGTTTGTACAGTAAGTCCCCTATGTACAAACGAGTTCTATTCCAAGAGCATGTTCGTAAGACAGTCCAACAAAGTTAGCCTAGGTGCCCAACTGACATAATCAGCTATGTAGTTCTGTGCTGAAATAGGATTATAATACTTTTCACACAAATAAGACATAAAAAGACAAACAAAAAGTTAAAAAAATTCAATCTTATAGTATAGGACCTTGAAAAAGTATAGCACTACAGCTGGCATACAGGAGCTGGCATCGAGTGAAGAGGCAAGAAGAGTTACTACTGGAGGAGGGAGAGGGAGTGGGAGACGGTAGAGCTGAAGGGTCGTTAGCAATAGGAGATGGAGGGCAAGCTGCAGTTTTACTCACACCTGACATTGATGGGACAGGTTCTTGTTTCTTGCTGGATTCAATCCTATATATCCTCTTGAAAAAAAGATCCAGTGATGTTTGGGTAGTACTGTATCAGCTATATCACCCAAGCTTTTTTCATGCTTGCTTCTGGACATCTTGGGCTTGAAATAAAGATACAGTTTGACTGTCCACTATACAGTGCGCTATAGTAAAGTACACAACACACATGATGTTGCTTTTCTTTGTTTGAACACTGACGGCCCTATGGATCACAACCTCACCGCTAAGTTCTGAGTTTCTGTACTTTGTTCTTCCCAAATGAGAGGGAACATAACAAGGAGGAAAGATGACCGGCAGAGGCTTGGCATTAAACAGTTCTTGTTTGAGGAGGGGCCAATCTCAGCTCAGTGCTTCCCTAAATTAATCACAAGCCAGGAACAATAATCAGCCTTGGCCAGAGGGTATGGAATTTACCCCAATTTATTACTATTTACTCTCATCATATATATATATATATATATATATATATTTTACAGGTATCTTTCATTGATGTCAAGCTTTCTTTTTCACACTTGGCTTTTACATAATTTCCCTTGAAAATAAATTTATTTCAGTAAAGAAGCATTTGATAGAAACCTATCAGGCAAAGAATAGTGTGCACATCTATTCAGATGCAGGGAAAGGCATGCAGACTGAAGCTTGTGGTGTGTCCCAGTAAGACTCAGAGAAGTGTCCCAGGGCCCTTTGAAGTGTTTACAGAGCTGATTGGTGGTGATTAATTTTTTGGTGGGGTGGGGTGGAGTCAAGGGAGAGGGTGGGAGCAGATACACATCAAAGGAAACCAGGCCAATTCCATGGTGACTCAGTGGTAAGGAATCTCTGCCAATGCAGGGGGCATGAGTTCGATCCCTGGCCTGGGAAGATCCCACATGCCGCGGAGTGATTAAGCCTGTGTGCCACAACTCCTGAGCCTGTGCTCTAGAGCCCAGGAGCCCCAAGTACTAAGCCCACGTGCCTCAACTACTGAAACCTGCATGCCCTAGAGCCCATACTCCGCATAAGAGAAGCCTCCACAATGAGAAGCACCAGAGGTGGAGAGGAGCCCCCTGCTTGTTGAAACTAGAGAAAAGCCTATGTAGCAACAAAGACCCAGCACAGACAAAAAATAAATAAATAAATAAAAGAAAACCTGGTCAAGAGAGACTGTTTCCAAAAGTAATTAGCCTCCAATTAAAATAAATAAATTTAAATTTAAAAAAATTTACATTATCAAAAAAAAAAAAATCCATGACTTGGGAATTCCCTGGCGATCCAGTGGTTAGGACTTGACATTCTCACTGCTGGGGCCCAGGTTCAATCCCTGATTGGGGAACTAAGATCCCACATACTGTGCAGTGGGGCCAAAAAAACCGAAAACAACAACGCCGTCCCCCCGCCCCCCCAGCCGATGCTGTGACTTGAAAGGTACTTTGGTGATGAACTGAGAGGGTTATTGGGAGTGGAGAGACAGACCAAGCGAAGAGTTCATCAAATGTTGCTAGAAAACCCAAAGTGTTTCTTTCCTTGTCAGGCTGTACACACTCCAACCAGATCAGTTCATCCACGTGGCCCTTAGGTGCTGCTTGTGTGAACCTCTGAACCACAGTGCGACCCTCAGTGTTTGTTTCTTTCTCAATGAGGACATATTCTGATCTGTGCCTGGATCATTCCTTTGTATTAGTGGAGGAGGAGCTCGTTTCCACATGCTTGGAAATGTTAGCTGTGTCCACCTCCCTCCTCATCTCACTCCCCAAATCTGTTCCTATCTAGAGACCATCTCTGAGGCGACTGACATGAAGGAAGCTATGGAAATTATGCCCGAAACGCTGGAGTATGGGATTATAAATTCGCGTGTGCTTGCTTTCCTGAGGGATGTTATATCTCAGGTAAATATGGATGGAAAAAAGAATCTCAACACTTTTTACAAATAAGGCCATCTGGGAATTCCCTGGTGGTCCAGTGGTTAGGACTTGGCACTTTGACTGCCAAGGGCACGAGTTCAGTCCCCGGTCAGGGAACTAAGATCTCACAGCCCAAGCAGCTCAGCCAAAAAAAAAAAGAAAGAAAAGAAAAAAGAGTAAGGCCATTTTATTCATTGATTCCATAAAGAGGTGATTGGCAACTCTTAGCTTCCAGACACTGTCATGGGGTTTGTTGGTGGATCTGTGAGCAGGACAGATGACATCCTTGTGTTCTGGCTTATACTGGTGGAAAGACACCAAGCATCAACACAAAAACAGGACTCTCAAGTAGTGATGGCTGGCTTGAGGAGGCAAAATGCTAGCAATGTGATAGAGAGGGCTTCCTTGGTGACTCAGTGGTAGACGCTGCCTGCCAATGCAGGAGATGTGGGTTTGATCCCTGGGTCAGGAAGATCTCCTGGAGGAGGTCATGGCAACCCACTCCAGTATTCTGGCCTGGAGAATTCCATGGACAGAGGAGCCTGGTGAGCTACAGACCATGAGGTTAGAGAGTCAGACGCGACTTAGAGTCTAAACAGCAAAAGCAACATAATAGAAATGGCCTGTGTGAGTACGTGTGTGTTCAGGGGGTGGCGGTTAGGGACACCTTTCTGGAGAGGTGACATCTGACTTTTAGACAACCAACTAAAAAAGCCCATAAGCAGGCTAATTCACTAATGNGAGTCAGACGCGACTTAGAGTCTAAACAGCAAAAGCAACATAATAGAAATGGCCTGTGTGAGTACGTGTGTGTTCAGGGGGTGGCGGTTAGGGACACCTTTCTGGAGAGGTGACATCTGACTTTTAGACAACCAACTAAAAAAGCCCATAAGCAGGCTAATTCACTAATGATAAGTTGTTAGGAAAATGTAATACAGTGGGAGTGAGGTGGTCAGGAAAGACCCCCTCTGAGGCAGTGATACTGAATTGAGAGGTGTATGAGGTGAAGGCATCAAACAAGTGAGGATCTGGAGGAAGAGGATCCTGGGCAGAGAAAATAGCATGTGCAGAGGTCCTGAGGTGGGAGTAGACTCTGTTTAGTCTACAAACAGAAGGATGACCAGTGCAGCTGGAGCATAGTGAGTGAAGTCTGGAGAGGAAAGTAGGTTTGAAGCATATGAATAAAATGATCTGGTTTGCATTTTTCTTCTCATCATGGTGTGTATAACATATTGCTGAGGCAAGAGCTTAAGGGGCCAGTAGATCTAATAGCAGGCTATGGAAGTGTCTGAATGGTGGATGATAGTTGTTTAGGCTCCAGAGTTCAATCAGGGGAGGGAGTGGGAAGCAGACAGCATCAAGAATACATTAGGGATGGAGCCAACAGGACTTACTGATGATTTGGATATAGAGGTTTAGGAAAAGAGCATTAAGAATGACTCCTAAGATTTGAGTTTGAGCCACCAGGGGGATATTAGGGTCATTACTGAGATGGGAGTTGAAGGATCTGGAGGAAAAAAAAAACCCAGACTCTATTTTGCACATGTTAAGCTTGAGATACCTTTTAGACATCCAAGATGAGGTTTGAGGCAGGATGAATGTCTAGAGATCAAGGGAGAACTCAAGGGATTCCAAATATATATATTTTTATTCTATCTTTATTTATTTTTTTTGGCCATGCCAAAGCACCTTAGTTCCCTGAGCATGCATTGAATCCATGCCCCCTGCTTTGGGAGTGTGGAGTCTCTACCATTAGACCATCAGGGAAGTCCCTCCAGGAAGTTTTTATTGAGCACCTACTGTATCCCATAGCAGTGATCACCATAGTCAAGGTCTGTATCTCATGGACCTTACATCCTAGTCAGGAAGATTCACATTAAGTGAGATCAGTGAGAATATATACAGTATGTTAGACCATGATAGGAGTTAAGGACAAAGACAAAGTTGGAAAGGGGATTAGGAACTGTTGGCAGGTGGAAAGATAGGACTTTTGAAATACTGGATAGGGTAACCAGGAAGACTTCAGTGTTGTCTTTTGCTGGGACTCTTGCAGTTGCCTCCTGATAGATTTCCCATCTTCTGCTCATGACCCTATACTATATTCTTCACATGTCAACCAGAGAGATTCTTTAAAATATGGGAGTCACGACATGGTGTTATTTGTACTATCTCAGTTCAGTTCAGTCGCTCAGTTGTGTCTGACTCTTTGTGACCCCATGGGCTGCAGCACACCAGGCTTCCCTGTCCATCACCAACTCCCGGAGCTTACTCAAACTCATGTCCATTGAGTCGGTGATGCCATCCAACCAACTCATTCTCTGTTATCCCCTTCTCTTGCCTTCAGTCTTTCCAAGCATCAGGGTCTTTTCCAATGAGTCAGTTATTCACATCAGGTGGCCAAAGTATTGGAGTTTCAGCTTCAGTATCAGTCCTTCCAATGAATGTTCAGGACTGATCTCCTTTAGGATGGACTGGTTTGATCTTCTTGCAGTCCAAGGGACTCTCAAGAGTCTTCTCCAACACCACAGTTCAAAAGCATCAGTTCTTTGGCACTCAGCTTTCTCTATGGTCCAACTGTCATATCCATACATAACTACTGGAAAAACCATAGCTTTGACTAGATGGACCTTTGTTGGCAAAGTAATGTCTCTGCTTTTTAATGTACTGTCTAAGTTGGTCATAGCTTTTCTTTCAAGGTGCAAGAGCCTTTTCTTGCTTCGTGATTTTGGAGCCCGAAAAAATACTCTCACTGTTTCCATTGTCCCCCCATCTATTTGCCATGAAGTGATGGGACCAGATGCCATGATCTTAGTTTTCTGAATGTTGAGTTTTAAGCCAGCTTTTTCACTCTCCTCTTTCAGTTTCATCAAGAGGCTTTTTAGTTCTTCTTCACTTTCTGCCATAAGGGTGGTGTCATCTGCGCATCTGAGGTTACTATTTTTCCCGGCAATCTTGATTCCAGCTTGCACTTCTTCCAGCCCAGCGTTTCTCATGATGTACTCTGCATATAAGTTAAATAAGCAAGGTGACATATGCAGCGTTGACACAGTCCTTTCCCAATTTGGAACTAGTCTGTTGTTCCATGTCCAGTTCTAACTGTTGCTTCTTGACCTGCATACAGATTTCTCAGGAGGCAGGTCAAGTGGTATGGTATGCTTATCTCTTGAAGAATTTTCCACAGTTTGTTGTGATCCACACAGTCAAAGGCTTTGGTGTTGACAATAAAGCAGAAGTAGGTGTTTTTCTGGAATTCTCTTGCTTTTCTGTGATCCAATAAATGTGGGCAATTTGATCTCTGGTTCCTCTGTCTTTTCTGTATCCAGCTTGAACATTTGCAAGTTCACGTACTGTTTCAAGCCTGGCTTGGAGAATTTTGAGCATTACTTTGCTAGTGTGTGAGATGAGTGCCAGTTGTGTGGTAGTTTGAACATTCTTTGGCATTGCCCTTCTTTGGGATTGGAATGAAAACTGACCTTTTCCAGTCCTGCGGCCACTGCTGAGTTTTCCAAATTTGCTGACATATAGGGTGCAGCACTTTCACAGCATCATCTTTTAGGATTTGAAACAGCTCAACTGGAATTTCATCACTTCCACTAGCTTTGTTTGTAGTGTTGCTTCCTAAGGCCCACTTGACTTCACATTCCAGGATGTCTGGCCCTAGGTGAGTGATCACACCATCGTGGTTATCTGGGTCATGAACATCTTTTTGGTATAATTCTTCTGTATATTCTTGCCACCTCTTCTTAATATCTTCTTCTTCTGGTCCATACCATTTCTGTCCTTTATTGTGCCCATCTTTGCATGAAATGTTCTCTTGGTATCTCTAATTTTCTTGAAGAGATCTCTAGTCTTTCCCATTCTACTGTTTTCCTCTATTTCTTTGCACTGATCACTGAGAAAGGCTTTCTTATCTCTCTTTGCCATTCTTTGGGACTCTGCATTCAGATGGGTATATCTTTCCCTTTCTCCCTTTTTAAATTTTTTTTTGCTTCTCTTCATTTCACAGGTATTTGTAAGGCCTCCTCAGACAACCATTTTGCCTTTTTGCATTTCTTTTTCTTGGAGATGGTCTTGATTCCTGTCTCCTATACAATATCACAAATCTCTTTCCATAGTTCCTCAGGCTCTCTGGCTATCAGATCTAATCCCTTGAATCTATTTGTCACTTCCACTGTATAATCATAAGGGATTTGATTTAGGTCATACTTGAATGGTTTCCTCTACTTTCTTCAGTTTAAGTTTGAATTTGGCAATAAGGAGTTCATGATCTGAGCCATAGTCGCTCCCAGCCTTGTTTTTGCTGACTGTATAGAGCTTCTCCATCTTTGGCTGCAAAGAATATAATCAATCTGATTTTGGTGTTGACCGTCTGGTGATGTCTATGTGTAGAGTCTTCTCTTGTTTTGTTGGAAGAGGGTATTTGCTATGAGCAGTGCATTCTCTTGGCAAAACTCTATTAGCCTTTGCCCTGCTTCATTCTGTACCAAAGCCAAATTTGACTGTTACTCCAGGTATCTCTTGACTTCCTACTTTTGCATTCCAGTCCCCTGTGATAAAGAGGACATCTTTTGGGGGGTGTTAGTTCTAGAAGGTCTTGTAGGTCTTCATAGAATCATTCAACTTCATCTCCTTCAGCATTACTGGTTGGGCCATAGACTTGGATTACTGTGATATTGAATAGTTTGCCTTGAAAACAGACAGAGATGATTCTGTCATTTTTGAGACTGCATCCAAGTACTGCACTTCAGACTCTTTTGTTGACTATGAGGGCTACTCCATTCCTTATGAGGGATTCTTGCCGGCAGTAGTATAAATAATGGTCATCTGAATTAAGTTCACCTGTTCTAGTCCACTTTAGTTCACTGATTCCTAAAATGTCTCTGTTTGCTCTTGCCCTCTCCTATTTGATCACTTCTAATTTACCTTGATTCACGGACCTAACCAGAGAAGGCAATGGCACCCCACTCCAGTACTCTTGCCTGGAAAATCCCATGGATGGAGGAGCCTGGTAGGCTGCAGTCCATGGGGTCACTAAGAGTCAGACACAACTGAGCGACTTCACTTTCACGCATTGGAGAGGGAAATGGCAACCCACTGCAATGTTCTTGCCTGGAGAATCCCAGGGACAGGTGGTGGGCTGCCGTTTACGGGGTCACATGGAGTCGGACACAGCTGAAGTGACTTAGCAACATGGACCTAACATTCCAGCTTTCTATGCAATATTGTTCTTTATAGCATCTTAGTTTACTTCTGTCACCGGTCACATCCACAAACCGGGCATTTTTTTTGATTTGGCTCTGTCTTTTCATTCTTTATGGAGTTATTTCTCCACTGATCTCCAGTAGCGTATCGGACACCTACCAGCCTGGGAAGATCGTCTTTCAGTGTCATATCTTTTTGCCTTTTCATACTGTTTATGGGGTTCTCAAGGCAAGACTACTGAAGTGGCTTGCCATTCCTTTTTCCAGTGGACTATGATTTGTCTCTATTAGGGTATAAATACATTCAAAGCCAGAGGCAACTGAAGTGCATGAATTATTGAATATGATGTTGTGTGATTTGTTTCTTTTTAAAACACTTTTATTGGGTTACAGTTGATTTAAAACATTACATTTGTTCCTGCTATACAGCAAAGTGACTCAGTTATATGTATACATATATCCATTCTTTTTTTCTATTCTTTCCCCATATAACTCATTGCAGAGCTCTGAGTAGATTTCCCTGTGCTGTATAGTAGGTCCTTATTATCTATTTTATATATAGTAGTGTATATATGTCAGTCCCAGTCTCCCATTTTTTAAAAATTTATCCCTCCCCTGCTCTCTGCATTCCTCCCTGGTAACCATAAGTTTGTTTTCTACATCTGTGACTTTTCTTCTGTTTTCAAGGTCATTTGTACTCAGCCATAAAAAAGAACAAAATAATGCCATAGGCAGCAACTTGAAATGGACCCAGAAATTGTCCTACTGAGTGAAGTAAATCAGAGAGAAAAGGCAGCTATCATATGATATCCCATATATGTGGAGCCTAAAAGAGTGGCACAAATGATTTGACTCTTAAACTTGGTTTTTCAGGTTTTCTTGCCAGCCTTGTCCTTCAGTCAGCACAAGGATGCCAACCTGGGACTCACGTCTGGAGAAGTCTTAGACTCTTTTGATTATGACATAGAACTACCTAGCATGCCTGGGGAAGCAATAGAATATCACAGCATTCAGTTAATACGAGATGAATTTTTAATGAATGTCCAGAAATTTGCAAGTAGTATTCAAAGAACAATGCAGCAGCTTGAAGGTAAGGTTTCAGTTTTTCTCCTTGGTTAAGCAGGATGTTTCCATTAAGAAGAATACTTTTGGACACAGTGAGGGATGGAGAGGTGGGATGTTCGGAGAGAATATCACTGACACATATACGTGACCATATGTAAAAGAGAGAGCCAGTGGGAATTTGATGTATGACGCAGAGAACCCCAAACTGCTGCTCTGTGACAACCTAGAGGTGTGGGATGAGGAGGGAGGAGAGGAGAGGTTCAAGAGAAGGGGACATATATATACACACACACACACCTATGGCTGATTCATGTTGATGTATGACAGAGCCATCACAATATCGTTCAGTTCAGTTCAGTCGCTCAGTCGTGTCTGACTCTTTGCGACCCCATGAATCGCAGCACGCCAGGCCTCCCTGTCCTTCACCAACTCCCGGAGTTCACTCAGACTCACGCCCATCGAGTCAGTGATGCCATCCAGCCATCTCATCCTCGGTCGTCCCCTTCTCCTCCTGCCCCTAATCCCTCCCAGCATCAG